>JAJHSJ010000013.1:33342850-33820350 GCA_021015155.1 Magnolia officinalis | reverse complement strand
ACATTCTCAAACATAACCCAATCTCCATCTGTTTATTTGTGGCTGTTCTGAAAGTGTCCAAAAACAGGTCTCCAACCAGCTTATGTCATTTATTTAACCTAGGGGTTCTTTTATGCGGCACACCTACAACATCAAGGTTGAGGCGTTGCGCTCTTTAGCCACAAAATCCCTGCACAAAGAGCACCAAGTATGTGATATTTCTTTAAATCTTGCCATCTAACACTGTTATTATTGAGCTTCTTGTTGTTATTGTAACATGTTGAGTAGAAAGAACATAATCTCGACCTTATGGCAGCACGTGGAAACGCATATAGTCTTTTAGCCAAAAGGCGGCTGAATCTTTGCCGTTCTTCGGCCATCACAGCGCATTTTTGCCCATATTAATGCCAATTCCAATTTTCTTGTTCGTCGTGTTTCCACCAATTCCTAACGACTTTGTTCATCATGAGTCTGTGACAGTGGGTTTTAACAACGTGGACCGATGACGAATGCATGATAATATTGAAGAACTGCTACAATGCCCTCCCACAAGAAGGGAAGGTGATCGCCTGTGAGCCGGTGTTACCGAAGGGAACTGACAGCAGTCGGAGGACACGTGCCCTTCTAGAAGGTGACATCTTCGTGATGGCTATCTACCGTGCCAAGGGCAGAGAACGGACAGAGGAAGAATTCCAGCAACTCGGTATCTCCGTCGGATTTCGTACTTTTCGGGCCATCTATCTCGACCATTTCTACACTATCTTGGAATTCCAAAAGTGATGCAACGTTTACTTGGTTTCTGGTTTCTTCCGGGGAAGATGTTGGTTGTTATTTCTATCAAACCGTAGATTTTCTAAGCTGTTGGGTAAGGATTACATACACTATGAGTTAAAGAGTCAATGTCATCAGTCTTTTTCTTACAATGACCTTCAGTTTTTGTACTTTGTTTTAACTACATATGCAGTTGGGGGGCCAGAGAGAGAGAGAGATGGGGGCTACAACTACAGCTGGGCACAAACCGGGCCATCTCAAAAGTTCAGCCCGGCATGTATCGAAAAAGTCCAGTTTGGCCTGGTTTGAAGCGGAGTATGAGCTAGTGACGAGCCACCCTAACACGGCCCATTTAATAAACGAGCCGAACCTAAACTCTTGCAGCATCGGCCCAGCCTGGCCCAAAGCTCATCTCAGCCTGGTTTGGACCGATCCGGCCTGTAGAATACTAGTTATAATAATAATAATAATAATAATAATAATAATAATAAAATCCTGAACTCTTTCCGCTGCACTCAGTCCCAAATCTCTCTCATCTCTCTCCCAGTGAACCCCAACCCTTGTCCAACGGCCCTTGTCCGACTGCCCCTGATTCAGCGTAAAAAATCCCAAAGGTAACGGCGATAATTATTTTGAAGTTGCACTCTTCTTTTAGAGGATGTTAAACATCATATAATAAGATATTTTTGTATTTGTTTTTGTGTTATTTGTAACTGTTTTTAAATTCTTTTCTATTTAAACAAAGAACAAAAAAAGAGCTGCCATTTGTTCAAACTCGGCCCGGCTTGGTTTGAAATTTTAGACCAAACTGATTCCGGCCCAAAAAAATCTTATTGGAGCAAACCTAACTCGGGGGGATAGGTCGGCCTGAAACCCAAACTGAGCCGATCCACAAACTCAGGTGGGTCAAAAACGAGCCAAACCAAACTATGGCTAATTCGGCCTAGCCCGGCCTCACAATCTCCATATCTTCGTGCAGGTATATGCTATATGTGAAGAGTTCAATGTGGGTTGTAAACTACAATTAGGGTGGACTTAGGTTTTGTCATGCCCGAATTTGGTACTCGTTATATTCAACCCCGGTATCATATTGTAGGCGTGATTAAGAATTCTAAGTTTGCAAATTCATTAGTCAAGAAATTCAATCATCAGAGACATTCCATTTACATAAGAGACATCATAATCATTCCAATATTATTCCATAAAACAAAATTTTCAACTAACTTCTATGCCTATTACAATAATCCAAATTCATACTTTATTACAATAACGTTCAAATAATTAAAGACAATCTAAAAATGGTTCATGCTTCACATCTCTAGCCCGAACCTGTAATTTATCAACAATATAATCATTGACTAAAACCTCTATTATCCTTTTTTAAAAATTAGAAATAAATCACAGGAAAAGATTTTAAAAGAATTTATGAGAATGCAAGAAAATAGTAAAGTAATGTATGGATAAATGCTAGAATGTGTAAAGGGTACACCACATATGGTTGTTTTTTATTGAACACCATGGCCACTTTGTTACATCTGACCTCAACTCTCTTAACACCTCACCTAGCATGCTTATGTGGTCGGTTGCACCTCAATGTGCTCACCTATCCAGCCTCGATCAATGAGATAATTGATTCATACATTAGCTTGTCAGACTACTATTCTAGCCGACCTGCGTAAGTGGTCTATTACACTCTCAATTGTGCTCACCTACCTGGTCTCAATCAATGGAGATCCAAATGGTACTAATTTCAGGTTTAGAGGTTTTAACCCATGGGTCTTGATTACCCCACCCCTCTGCGCCATAGGGACTTTCAACTTAGGAGACTTGATCATCTCACCTATTTTTCTGATATTCTGACCTCAGGTTCTCAATTTCTATGATATATGATTTTAAATCTTCATCTAAAATAGCTACGATTAAAACTTTTTCAATCATTCAAACTATAATTAAAAAAAATAAAAAAAATCAATCCAAAAGGTACAATTATGAGCATGCAAGGATGTAAACTAATGTAGTATATAAAAATGATCTAGATGTTAAGTCCTTAGGGTTAATCGCACCCATAGTTCATTAACACTTGATTATTCCATATCCTTTTCTGGTTCCACCATGTGCCCTATTCATGTTTCAAGTACACATTATTGGTAAACTTAATGGACGGAAGTTTACCATTTCAAACGGGTTGGCTGTTTCAGCAACCAAAATCAAACTTTTTCTGATAGATTTGTGGCCATTTCATTGGCCCAATTTATGAGATTTTAGGGACCACGTAGATGTCTAATTTTAGACCAAATTATTGGCCATTCATTAATCCAATTTTTGGGCCAATTTGTGGGTCATCCAATGGCTTACTTTTGGAAAAATTCTGAAATCGCTAAGGGTCCCATGTTGAGATTAACCTAGCTCACACCAGTGTATTCAAAATTGACCAGTCTTGGCCCCTTTTTACATGTGCCAAACTGATAACATTTAGGCCTTATTTTGTACATCAAATTATTGGATTTAGGCCTATAAACGCGGGCCACGGCTGGTCAGTTTTGAATACATATACTCCAGGCAATCTAAGATCATATGAACGTGATAAAATGAATGTGTGAGTTTTCTATTTCAAAAGTCAGTGAACAAAGCTTCATAATTTACACACATTCACTATTTTGAAAACGGGTAGAACTAATTACAAGATCCAAGTGCTTGAAGAAGAAGATGATGATGATGTTAACCGTTGGCATGATGTGAACTCACATGCTAAATAGAAAACGATAGATAATTTTGGTGAAGGGTTGGGTGGACCATACTGTCAAATTTTGGCCTGAAAATACTTTATCCATGTTAATCAGAATTGCGGGCTGGGCAGAGTATGTTGTCCATTTGCGACATATTTGAAATTCGATTTTTACTGCCCTCAATGGACCACTTTGGGACCCGATTCCCTGAGTTTTAACTGACAGATTTTAGGGGTCCACCCTTGCTATCCAAGCGGACCAATTTGGGTATCAAAATTGTTGTCCAAGTTGGACGATCTCGAGGCCCAACATGCTGTCCCGAATTGGGCGAATTTGAGATTTTTTTTTTTTAAAAAACACTAATCATAACGGAGAGTTTCGAGGGCCAGGAATGCTCTCCATGCTTCTGTTCTGATGCCCAGAAACGCTGTTCAATATGGACAATTTTGGGGCCACTACCATGTCCAAAATGGATAGACTTTGGTGTCCAGTGCCGATTAGTTTTTTAGTTTCAAAATGGTCCAGATTGGTCCACCTAATGGTCCATTTTTGGGGCGTCTCAGAGGATCAGATTTAAAGTCTATTTTAGGTGGTTTTGGGCCTCATCCAACTGTCCAAAAGGGGTGTATATGGTTGTCCATATGCAGTCCTTGTTTGTTTCAACTTGACTTTCAACTTTGTCCCATTTTGACAACTTTTCCTCCTAAAAATCCCACTGATCTGATGGGATTTCAATCCCAAGAAACGGTCCACATTGGGTACACTTATAGGCCCAACAAACTATCCTAATTGGGCATGTATTTAGGCCTAAGAAGATATCTAGATCATTGTGAGCAACCACCACACATTAGGCACGGAAGTAACCTTAGAATGAATCAAACACACACTACACCAAAATTGTCAACCGTTCCTAAATGCTTTAGGAACGGTTTTAAACCGTTCCTAAAAGAGGCATCACAGAAAAATAGGAACGGTTTAGAACCGTTTTGGGTACTGTTTCAAATTTTAGAAATGAAATTTTAGGAACAGTTTTTAACCGTTCTAGTAACAACGGTCACATTTTAGGAACGAAATTTTAGGAACGGTTTTAAACCGTTCTTAATGTTGCTAACGGATTTTAAATTGAATTTTAGGAAATTTTTTTAAACCATGATAAACACACGAAATTTAAGGTCAAGGGAAATAAATGAATAGAAGTTTATTGCATTCCATCAAAATAGAGATTAATCCAAAGAAAAGTATGAGAAAATAATGTGCTTAAAGATGTTTCATTGCAAAATCAAATTTACAAAAAGCCCCAATGATTTTCAAATATTCAACAACATTTTGGACCTACAAGATAAATGTCCTTTAGTAACTGTTACAACATGAGCCATGTAGACAGACATTGTGGGGCAAACAGAAGTGGAGGGGAATTTAAGGAAATGCTACCAAATTCCTCAGAAAAATAAAATAAAAATGTTGAGGTTGCACCGTAGTTGCCATGTAGGTGATTCAGTGAAAATATGCAAGCAGAAAGAAAAGTAGATCACAATCTACACATACCGGCAGTAGTTCAGGCAATTGTAAGGCCCTAGATAAGAACTTTGAAATGCTTCCAAGCTGCAGGCTCTTAATTTACAAGCAAAGAGATTGTAGAGGTGTCCTTGGAAGTTCCGGCAACTGGTAATCTGCAAATGCATCATATACACATCTTTATATCAACCATCAAAGCCATGGATGAGGTGATTTCTGATAGGACTTTTAATCCCAAAATAGCCAAGTTTCTTACATATGAGAAACTTTATTAGATTTTTCAGTCATGTTTTATGTGAATGGTGAAAGAAATGACAATTTACCAACTATAATGAAAAAATTGTGAAAATTCTTGACTGGTTTGATCATGTTTTTGTGAGAAGGAAGGATTAAAGTAGGTATAGTAATGGGTTCTTTATTTTAACATGAAAATAAGATAAATCAAAAGGCATCATCCCTGAAGCATGTCTTTTCAAAGTAAATCTACTATTGGAGGAGATGGTTCTAAGAATGGTAGAAGCTCTAATAGCTAAGAAGCAGTACAGATCAAGTTCATCTACTATTGGAGGAGATGGTTCTAAGAATGGTAAATCTGCATATTAAAAGTACTTGTTGGAATTTGTTGAGCAGTGGACCACTGAAAGTGACAGCATGAAATTGGTGCTCCAATCAAAGTCTGCACTATATAAAATTGTGTAACAACCTCAACATGGGTGCACATGAAATTCCATTCTTTCTTGTGTGATTGTGGCAGCATTAGTTGTATGGTCACTGTAATTTTGGTCGAATAGAACTTAATTAACAGAATATTCATAATGTGCAGGGCTTTTATATCTTCAAGCAAAAACCCATAAGCTTTTAAAGCCTCCAGGCAGTTTATGGATTAAATGGATTAATCGGCAAAGGACAAAAATGAGTACACTAGGAAATAAGCCTTGTGAGGGAATAAAAAGCTTACTTCATTAATTCAAATTCACCATCAGGTGGCACAAAACTGACAGTCTTTTCCGAGTTAAACCTTGTCAAGTTCACACATTGATGGAAAGTAACATCAATGAGCTCAATCGTCTTTCCACTGAAACAAGTAGAGCATCTTTCAGGGCCAAGTCACCAAAAGAATTAGGAGAACCTAGCAATTATCAATTTGTAGCTAAAACAGACCACATATAATAGAGAGGTAACTGCAAATTTTAAGAAAAATAATCCCTTCAAAAACCAAGTTAGAACACTTATTGCAGAACACGGAGAAATCACCTGTTGATCATCATCATTTTTTGCATACATAGCTAACACACAAACAACTGCATTGAAATTCCACAGAAAATGAAAGAACTTCCTTGAATTTGATGCTGAAAATGCTGGGAAAAAGAAATCACCTGTTGATCATCATCATTTTCTACATGTGTTATTCCAAGCAAACTCCAACCTTCAGCATTGTCTGCATTCTTCAGTACCCCCATGAATAGGGTGACCCTTAGCTATTGGAACAATCAAATGTGGACCCAACTATTGACATATGACAGTGCAAAAGTCCAGGCCCATCGATATCACTATTCTAATCATCCTATAAATGGACCTCTGTGCATGTAACATAAAAGGCCTTTTTCATTTCAACCATCCAATTCTTAGACCATAACTGCTAAATGGAATATGGTATATTCATTAGCTTCCTACATGTAATAATCGAATTTGTGTCTTTCTTTACTGGCAACACATGCGTATAGGCTAAGACAAGTATTAAAGATCACTAGGTGACAAGTTTCTTTTCCAACAGTCTTCCAGAAATAAGAAGCGAGTTCTCACATTATCCCCTTCAAACGGTTTTAAAATCCAAGCTCTACGACATTGCCAACGTTAAAGGGGTAAAGAATAAAGACATACCTGCCAGTGTAACTCTCATTAATCTGAGGAAAATCTACAGCAGATGCTGATAGCTGCTTTTGTGAAGCAACATCGTGGGTTCAAATTTTGATGAGGTTTGTTCATGAGACAGACAAGATGAGATTAGTATTCCATAAGCGGAATGAGCAAGAAATATTCGGTATCAGAAACCCTAACAGAATTGTGTTCTGTTCTTGTGTCTTGATTACGTGGAAGTCCAGAAGGAATTGGCAGTCTTGCAACCTAACCTTGAAGGATAATATCAAACCAATTAAGCTTCTTTTGTAGCCTCAATTATACATGTGAAATTAGTAGATATCAAACCAAGGCTTAAAGAGTATTATTACCTGCAAATGATGACTGTACGCCAGACTTGCATAGGTGCTCAAACTTCTAGTTGAAAGGGTAAGTGCCTTCTTATAATATGAGATCGCCTCATTATACATCCTGACAGACAACAGATTGTAAATCCAATACTTGATAATTAAACGGGCGTAGAACCTATTAAATGCAAGAAGGATCTCATACTTGATACGTATAAAGTTGTACATGATTTAGAATAACAAGAGCAACAACATGAACTATTGTCAATGGTTAGACAATGATGCGCGTGGCTATTGGTCATCATTTCACGCAAGAGGGAACTCAAGATCTAGAATTTGCTATTGGAAAACAAATATTGAACTTACATTGGTTCCTCTCATTGTTGGAACAAGCATTGATGGAATGATTACGATAGTTCCCAGCATCAAGAAGTAGTTTTGAAATGCTAATAAGATAACCTTCTATTTACTTCATAAGCAAAAAAATGCAATCCACATTCATAAACAATATATGGCAATGTTTTATTTTTATTTTTATTTTTATTTTTATTATAAAGAAAATGAAACTAGTCAACAATAGAAAATTTGTGAAAGAATAAGATAGGATATGAGTTTACCAGTATCTTCTTGGACCCATTATGAATGCTTTCAAGAAGGATTTGAAAGAAACATAACTGCAACTAGAGCACTACTTCCCCATTATGAATGCTAAGAGCTCATTTGGACACCCTCAAAAGGGGCTTTTGAGGCCTAAACGATTTTGAACCAAATGGTAGTTCATGTTGTGCACTTCCAAAAACCCCTTTCTGATCCCCCACTAATCAAAATAGGCGCGAAAAAAAAAAAAACTGATTTTATTTACCTGCAACTAAACTTCAGCCTAATAGCTAGAATTTTGAAATTTTTCTATAAACAGATTTCAGCTTAAACAATTTACAACTTGTGATTCAAACAAAAGAAGAACAAAATAAATAGCTTGTCCTTTATAAATTCATCAAACACATTCAAACCACTTCTTCCCAAACACAGCTGATAAGCCAAAAACTGTACTAATTAAATCTACCAATTCAGCATGGAAAATCTAAGAAGTCGATCAATACTAAATTATTCATAAAGAGAAACCCAATCTTGAATTATAATTAATACCTCAGAAACTATAAAAATCTAGATTGTTCATCTGACAAGCTGATTGTGCATAAATAATGGACACACGAATGCAAAAATAAAAAATCTCAATCATAAACTGGATAGGCTTTTCCAGTTGCATGTGGACAATTGGCAATATTTGTTTTTTAACCATCCACTTTCAAGCCAATACAAAAGGACAGGTTGTCAGATGGGGGTTGAATTGTCTAGATCAATCAAAGTCCCTATATGGAATGCAGTTTTGAACTGAAACATTGTTAATATAGGCCGAGCAGCAAAAATATTATATAACACAAATACCCCCACAAATCAACACAAATGAGTTGAAAACACCATAATTTTGGACCTGTTCAACTACTTGGAACCAGGAAAGTAAATCCTCAACCTTAAATCAGCTTAAATCCACAAAATGTGCTAGAGATGAAACAAAAGAGGGTAGAGACTACAACTAAATCCTCCCCTGGCAAAACATTGATATACAACTTAGCTAAAATACTCAAAAGAATTGAAAGGGGTCTTGGTTGAAGCATTTCTTCAAATGATTAACGTGCATATTTCTAACTAGATAAGAGACTTGAAAAACACACTAAAAATTCAGCAAAACAGAAAAGAATAATTCAAACCTTCAATTGGGAATTAGAAGTCCCAAATTTCAGAAATCGAAGACTAGTTGCAAAACTTTGATTTGCAGAAAGCCAAAATAGAAAAAAGAAAAGAGTCAAGAAAGACAACCTCCAGTCTCATACACCTTAATGTGGCAAATTACATACAAATAAGCATTTCTCAGTATTTTCTGTCACTATGAAACAAAGATCATTTAACATCCATCTTCTATTCCACAGATCTCTTGACAATCATTTTGATTTAGTGACCATAAGTTCATTACCATGATATCAATGACCATGACAATGTTTGATCTAAATCAAATTTGTAAAATCAAGTTGGTCTAGACTTTCTATCATACATGTCCCACGTTGGATTGTCCATATCCTTTAGGAATCACTCTTATAAGACAATCCTAACCGTTTAACAGATGGCTAGTGAAACAGATAGCCTGTATATGTTTCAATTCAGCTGCTAATAATGGTTCATCCATCATATGTGGGCCCCGATAGCTGGACATCGAGAATGTCGTTCTTGCAAACATAGTTTTCTTATGTGAGAATCTACAAATACAGAAGGGAAAAAGAAGTGGGATCATGCATGTATCCCCTTGTTTTAACTTATGATCATGGCTGTCAGTCCAAAAATACTTACAGGACCAATACTTTTTTTTTCTTTTGTCAACCAATGGATGTCCCACTTGAAAGGAATTTGATTACATTATGTTTGCATTTGTAATGTGCAAAAATGAAGATTTCTAATCTGGTTAGCCATAATAGAGCATTTACCTGTTTACCCTCAGGCCATGATGAATGTTCATCTGAGATATGGTGGCTTTGTTTGCAATAGTAATGGGTGAGATTAAAGAATTTGATTGTAACTTGATGAGAGAATCCATAGTTATACTGATGCATGAATCAGTAACATTTCCTTGTATCAATTGAACACCACCCATTTCAATGTCAGTTATAGTTTCATACATAATGAATTGTCTTTTTTTTTTTCTTATTTCTTCTTTCTGAGAGGCGCATCTATTTTGTAAAAGAAGATCAAAATCACATACCATATTTGCCAGATCTTAAACAAGATAAAAATTTAGTAAAAGATACCAACATACCTTAAAGTAAATTTGTTATTGCAGTTAAACTTTTCCAACTCTATAGAGGATTTTCCAGTATATTCGGTGTATCTATCTGTTTCAGCCTTTAAGGTCCGCAACTGTACTAGTTGGAGATCGTGATTCTCTCTCACTTGATGCAACTCTCCTCTAAGGCAACCACATCATTCTTTAATATTTCCTTTGACTTACAACTCCTAGCTATTTCCTTGCCGTGGAAATATTAGTTGACATCTCTTGAATCAACTCAAGCTTTCATATATCCAAGCCAAAGCTAAACGCTAAATATGGTAATTAGAGAGAGAGAGAGAGAGAGAGAGAGAGAGAGAGAGAGAGAGAGTAATAAGTCACAAATGTAATGAAAGTTAATTCAATGGAAAACCTCATCCAATTATAAGACATTACTAGCACAAAACTGTGTAAAAGCTTTCTACTTCCAGCTAAATGTACATATAAGTAAGAATTCACAATAGATATTACAATACTAGCACAAAAAATGATAAACTTTCAACATAAAAATATGTGCTCTACTATAGATGGACCGTAGCACAAAAGTGCACTGAATACATGATTGTAAGCAGCTGACTAATGGACATCAAAATTGACAGTTATGATCGAAAGATTTTAGTAGTCCAAAATCAGCAAAACAAATGTCCATATTCTGAGGGCCCAATTCATCTAATCGAAATCTTTTTTAAGCGCTACCTGCTATCTATAGTGTGTCCCGCTATTTGCCTAGTTCACTTTGTGGTACATGTATTCCACGTGTATAATTTGTGCATGTGTCCAGAGTATCACACTTTGCTACTCTTACCCGGGTGGTGGACTCCCAGGAGTTTCAAAACTGGGTCAAGGGTTCGAGTACCCACTAGTGGTGAAATCCCACGGCGTGCATGTGTAAGTGTGTGTGTGGGGTGTGTGTGCATGTGTTTATATATATATATATATATATATATATATATATATATATATATATATATATATATATATATATATATATATATATATATATATATATATATATAACCCCTATTATGCAGCTTTGCAGAATATTTCAAGGAAAATACAAGGAAAAACATGGGTAAATTTGAGAGTCATATTCAGTAATTATAATCTGTCCTCAGTTGCTGTGTTGATTTCAAATTCAAAGTTCAAATGAGAACTAAAAGGCCTGTATGAACATGCTATAAACAGGGACCACATATGCCTTCTCTCTAGTTGGTGCCTTTATAAGTGAATCCTATTGGGGAAGATACAAGACCTGTGCTATATTTAGTAATTATAATATATTCTTCAGCTTGTATTTGGACACTCGATTTCAGTCAAATGCAATTGACTCAACTAATTACCATTTACAGTGGATAGAAACAAAGTGGGGGTGAAAGCGATGCATGTATGAGGCCAATCGACCTGATAATACTACACACATTCGTTTTAGGAATTTCATCAAACACCTGACATGCTTGCTGCTCACTAGAATTTCATTAAACAAAGCAACACAAGAAAACATGATAACCAACCTAAGGCCAAATGTTACTAATGTAGGAAGGTTCGAAGGCTTCCTTGATCGCTCGTATGGGAGATATTTTGCTAGAGGATGGATTCTTGCAAGATGCCACGTTTGGTCCAGGAAATCGTGCCACATCAGTAAGGCCATCGACGAACTAAACACGTTCGCCATTTTTATGAACAAGATTCAGCAATTCGTAGTTAGATGGAGAATATGGCAGACAGAAGGTTATGATCAACGACAAAAATATTCATGTGGATCGGAAAAATCGTAGTAGAAATCGGTCCGATTGAAGACACAATCAAAGAACAGTAAATCTGGTGTTTCACTGCTTTCATGAGCTGTAATTATCGAGAAAATGGCAATGGATTTCAGGTGAGATTTTTACCTGAGTTTTTTGAAGAGAGAGAAAGAGAGAGAATTTACCTCGAGATTTTTTCCTTCTACAATCAATCGGACGGAGGAGAGAGCACCATCCCAAGACGTGCAGACAGTGAGGATGTTAGGAGAGGAGGGTTTGGGTTTGGGTTGAGAAGGAGAGAGGAAGAGAGAGGGAAAAGGAAGGGTTGAGGAAATGGGAATGTAGAGATGAGATGTTAGGGTTTGAAGAGGAGAAGGAGATTGAAGTTTTGGTGTTAAAGGAGTGTAGAGAAGAAGAAGAGAGAGATGTGAGAGGATAGATTGAAGAAAAGGGGAAAGAAAAAGAGCCCTAATAACATACATGGAAGTAGGGTACACTCCCTGCATTCAGAAATGATCTAGAACCGTGTGCAATTAGAAACGGCTTAATACCGTTTCGGAACCAAAGCACTGGCCGTACTTAATAAGCAATTTTGGTGTAGTGAATAGAGAAATGAAAAATTCGAACACTCATTAAACTAAGGCACCAAGCGACAAACAATTCGCTATAAGCAGAAACTTACAAGCAATGGAATCAACTTACAAATCTAAAACCCTAGTTTCTCCCTCTTCAAAATTCTAGATCTTTCTCTCATGTTTGTGATTAACCTTAATCTCGTATTAACAAGGCTATATATAACCCACATACAAAATTAGAAACAAAACCATGCACTTGCGCAAAATCGATGAGCACCGTTGATTAATTGGAGTTGATTGATTAACAACCTTCGATCAATCGACACTCCATGTTCGATCGAATCGAACATGCCGAAAAGTGTCCAGAGAGAAAACTAATTTTTCTGAATATTCTCGATTGATTGAGCCCTGATGTTTAATTAATCGAACATGTCCAAAACAATCCAAAGTTTAGATTGGGAAATCCAAGATTTTCTCGACCGATTGAAGCTATTGTCGATCGATCAAAATCTCCATACTTGCATCAGATTGAAGGAACCCTGGTCAACAATCTCCACTGTGTCTTCAATATTTTATCTTCACGGTTTCCAAGTTGTTATCACCATCTCTAAATTTCTTCATAGCTCTATCATCGCTTCATGTGCACACTCAATCTTCATTCACCCTTTGGTAAGCCTAGAGACATCGAGCAAAACCTAAATTTCTCCACAGGAACCGCCTTTATAAGCATACCTGTTAGATTTTCACTAGTGTGAATCTTGTCAAGAGTAACATAGCCTTCCTCTAACATCTGCTGGATAAAATGATGATGCACATTAATGTGTCTAGTTTAGGAGTGATACACCGAGTTCTTTGCCAAATTGATCTTAGTTTCGCTGTCACAATGTACATGCACAACTTCCTACTAAAGCCCAACTCATTCATCATTCCTCTTTAACCAAACTACTTCCTTGAATGTTTTTGTCACTGCCATATACTCAGCTTCAGTTGTAGAAAGTGCAATCATAGACTGAAGCTTTGACATCCAATTGATCGCTTCACCTGCTAACACAAATGAGTAACCGGAAGTCGGCCTTTTATTATCCACATTACTAGTATAATCAGCGTCCCCATAGCTTACCTGTTTCTCCTTAGATTTATCAAATGTTCATACCTTGTACGTAATTAAGTATCCATTTCACTGCCTCTCAGTGTTGCTTGCCGTGGTTTGATACGTATCTTCTTACAACACCACCACACGTGAATGTCAGGTCTAATATAAACCATAACATACATAAGACTGTCAACCGCATTCAATTAGGACATACGAGACATACCACTTTTCTTCATCTGACATAAGACATTATTATAAAGAAAGTTGAAAGTGAGTAGTGTGGGGTGTGTTACCCGGTTTAGCCTTATTAAGTCCAAAAAAAATGATGAGCTTATGGAAGTCGATATTCTCGTATTTATTGCTAAACTTGACCAATACCTTCTCAAGATACTCCTCATAAGACAACATTAGCTTGCTCATGTTCATGTCTTTTAAGTCGATGCCAAGAATAATTTTTTGTATCTCCTGTATCTTTCATATCGAATGTCCTAAATAACTAAGCCTTTAATATGTTGATTTCAAACATATTGTGACTGACAATAAGCATATCATCAACATACAATACCATAGTTATGAATTCCTCATCACTCAGTGATCTGAAGTATACATAATGATAGAACTCACCTCTGATAAACTGATGACTTAACATGAAAGAATCAAACTTTTTATACCACTACCTTTGTGACTGTTTCAGGCCGTATAATGACATATTCAACTTGCAAACCTTATTCTTTGCTCCCTTCACCTCGAACCCTTCAGGTTGCTTCATGTAAATCTGCTCTTCTAGGTCCCTATGTAGAAAAGTTGCCTTCACATCCAACTATTCTAGTTCCAAATTATATTGGGCAACCAAGGCTAATATGAATATGATAAATACTTGCTTGAGCATCGGTGCGAATACCTCATCGAACTTGACACCTTTTTTAATCCACTTCTCTGCATCTTGATCATCTAATGCTTTTTGAAAGGTAGACAGATTCCTCTCATCTGTAATGAGGGCAAACACAATATTTGATTCATCCCTTTATCTCATCGCTAATACGAGATTTCTCAGTGGATTCCTCTTGACAGGTGATGAAACCACCTCTTCGTGTACTTCTTCCTATGACTCAGCTTCTTTAGGTATTTCACCTCTATCTGTTTTAACATCAACAAATGATTTTTTAGTTTTCTTGTGCTCATCCTTCGGATATAAGGAACCTTCATCGAATTTAATGTCATGGCTAAATATGATTTTCCATGAAACCCGGTCCCATAACATGTACATTTTCACTCCATCACTGTAAGTGCTTATACTTAAGCACAATTAGGATTGTCAAAATTCATAGTCCTAAAAGAAACACAAGCACTTATGAAGATACTCTTCGATAACTCATGAAGAACTGTTATCGACTCGATCAAGCGTCTCAGTGAAGACTCAACATCTCAAGGCATAAAAGGACATGATTCAAAGACCGAAACACTTTGTATGAGTCAACCATCGGGTGATATAACCTTAGATTGACCCTAGGTTAGGTGTATTTCACATAACATTATAATAAACACAATTTCAAGTAAAATACACTCTAGTTAAGTCAGCCCGACATCTGGTTCGGCCAGCCTAACTACCTTCGGCTAACCCAACATAATTCGGGAAAGTTTACAGATTCACAAAGATTTTCCACATTAAGTTCGGCCAGCCCAACCTTGGGTTCGGCCAGCCGAACATGACTGCTCGGCCAGCTCAACTATGTTCGGTCAAGTTTCCAACGCGTAAAGATTTTGGATTTTAGGGAGATTCGGTCAGCCGAACCCTGTATTTAGCCAGCCGAACTGCAGGTTTGGCCAGCCGAATCTTAGCTTGGGAAAGTAAATAAATGTATACTTATCTTCACTGTAGAAGAAGCTGTAGCCGAAGAACTTTTTTTTATTAAATGTCGAATGTTCAATGTTCAGTTCGATAGAAAATTCTATTGATTTTAATTAAGATTAAACCAATGGCTACATGTATTAATTCCTTTAAATTTCAATAAGAAGAGTAATATCCACTCTCTTTGGAATCAGAATGACAGAGTATGAGATTAAGGAATTAAACAAAAAGCTATAAAAAGTAATTTATAAATATCGATCAAATAACTTGAATATGAATGAAGCTTCTCTCTCACTTGTAAAAAGATTTGGATAGTCTTGGATGGACTTTCGGATTGAGAGAGAACCTCGATTTATAGGCAAAGAAGTTGGTTCTTCGATTAACTTAAGATAGTCTTCGACCGGCCAAAGCACCGGATTTAGTTCCAACGAATTTTTTGATTTAAGCGGGATAAGATTTAACAAATCTTTGACTAGTTGAAGGCTCTGTTCGACTGGTCAAAGATGGTCTTAGACTAGTCGAAGGAGCCAAAATTCGAATGGATTTAGTTGCTGGACTTCGAGCCGAGAAACCTAGGGCTAGTCGAAGATTGCCCTTCGACTGGTCGAGCAGGCAACTCTACTGGCCGAAAAAGCAACAGATTTTTTGTTTTGCTTCGGTTTGTTCTAGGACTAGCTGAGTAAAACTTAGGCTAGTCGAGCCAAACCTTAGGTTGGTTGAAACTTAACCAAATACAAGTATAAAACCCAATTTTAAATATATTTTGAAAGCACCTAAACCTAAGGTCTTTACAGGGTTTATAATACCTGAAATACTGAACTTCTTTGTCTTGAAGTCGATTAAAGACTTGAACTTCTTTATGGAGCTTGATCTTCTACTAGAACATCATTTGATCTTGATGTCATGTTGTCTTTCAAGCTTGATCTTTTACTAGAACTTGGACTAGGCTTGAACCATGATCCATGATCTTGAACTGTACTTAAAGATCTCTTGATACTATGTTTTGAGGAAATTTGACAAAGTGTGCTTTAAACATTATAGCACTTACAACTTTGATGTAATCGAGAGGTTGTTTGATCCCATCGGATTCTCTTTAGAAAATTACCTTTGGTTGCTGGAAAATTTTGTCCTGATATTCGATGTTATCAATCATCGTTCGATGCTATCAAATTTTGAAGTTCGATGTTATTGAAAAGATGGATATACCCAGACGGCTTGCTAGACAAAATGTTCCTGATCTTCGATGTAATCAGTATCCTTCTATTCTATCGGGAACTTATGCTCGATGTGATCAAGGGTGACTTGATTATATTGATGAACACTTAGAGAATGTTTTTTGTGCAGAGGGAGTGCCCTAAGTCGATGCCATTGAAGATGGTTCGCTTCTATTAAAATTTAAACTTCGATACCATCGAACTCTATTCTATATAATCGATATTTCTGAGTAGATGATTATTTTGTTGCTGGACGAAATGGGCCTATTTCTCGATGCAATCAAACCATGTTTGATATAATCGAAAATGTCTTCGATTACAAATCGATGCAATCGATTTTTCCTGTATAGTTCATATTTTACTCCTTTAACATTCTATGTGTTCAACGCTTAAGTTTACCAAAGATGATTTACAATGTATTGGAGGTAAGACTAAGTTAAATGGGGCCATATACCTCAAGGGTTTGGTTAGGGAAGAGAAACTTTATTTACCTGTTTGGAGCACTCAAGGTTGAGGTATTTATCTTGTAATCTTCATTTTGGGGCTCACTTAAAGACAAACCAGGGCACTTTCAATGAATAGGTTGGATGACTAATAAACATCATGGTGGGCCTTGTGAAGGTTTCAACTGTGTGAATCATTGTCCCCACTACTTTTTCTAGTGTGGTCCACTTGACCTTTGGATCTATCTCATTTTTTTCTCTCATGATCTAAGAATGATCAGGGAAAATGGATGGATGCATGGATGTGACACATACATCTTGTTGATGTCAACACACCACGGATGTCAGTGGTGTGTGGCACACCACACAAACCGTTTCTCGTGAGATCATGAGAACACCACCATTCCATAGAAACTTGAAACCTGATCATACAAGATATTTTAATGGGTTGAGCATCGCATGATACCTACAAATCTCCTTGTTGGTAATTCCTTGGGATATTTTCAAAATTTACATTTCTCTCGGATGTTTTTAGAAAAATTTCGCCAAGAACAACAAATTAATTTGAAAATTAAAAAACATACCATGTTATGAGGAAAATTGAACTAACTTGCTGAACAAGACATGCAACCAATCATAAGTGGTGTATAAGAATTAAACCGACTAAGAATTACTGGGATGAACTCCTTAAGCTATCGATGCATTGATTGTGAGATGAGCCGACTTCGAATGATCAACACCCTGTCGAAGCTTAAGGGCAGAGCTCAATAATGTGACTAACCTGTCGAGTTGATCTAATTGAGCTCGACCTAAGAAGCGGGATATCCAAAGAGAATCCCACATTGTGCTAAGAAATGAAAGATTTCACAAGATCATAGTCGTATATCACTGCAACAGAGGTGGGCTCGTCGATACTTTCATAAACAAATCCACATTTAAATACATATACTTTTTGCATATCCAGCGGATCTTACTAAGATATGAGGATCGGGTGTATTTTTGCAAGATATGCTATCATAGAAGCCGCCTAATCACCTTATAAATACACCCATTGCTATTGAAGGGGAGGTAAGAGAAAAATCCTGGATCCTTATTCTTGCTGGGGTGGTAGACTCTCAGGAGTTTCAACACCCAGTCAAGGGTTCGAGTGTCCATGGGTGGTGAAATTCCATTAGCATGAGTGTATGGGGTGTGTTTGCATGTAAAAAAAAAAAAAAGAAAGAAAGAAAAAAAAAGGTAAGAAAAAAATCCCAACTCAAGTCTTGTTTCTTATATATTGGATTAGCCTTACTTAGGCAAGGGTCCTAGCTATAACCGACGCCTCCCTCATCCTTTGCGTGCCACGGGTGCGGATTCTTGCACGCTTATAAGGTGTAGCCCCTTCCCATCCACATTCCAGCAATAACAATACTTGTAAACTAATCTACTTTAATTGTTGTTGATGACAAAATCTGGATCACCCTCCTCTCGGCACGGTGAACTTCCAAGGAACCCTGGTCCTGTACAAACAGTGAGCAAAGAAGACCCTAGCTAGGCCAGGGGACCCTCCGATGCCTAAGTCAGGTCAAGGGAATCTGGGTCTAAGTTGTAGAATAGAGGGAAAATGTCAGATGTTACGTACCTGTAGTAATAGGGTCCCCTGGTATTTGTAACTATGGGTTGGGGGGATCGTGTCCATCAATCTTGCCACGATCTACTCAATCAAGTAGATACTGTAATTATGGAGATACTCCACAATCTTTGGATCGTGTAACGCATCGTGTCTTAATGGAGCGTATCTCCGGGAGTGATCTTCGGCCACGTCTGCATTCGGACTGGTTCCTTGACCCGGTAATCGGAGTATCATCTTCTTTAGTTGAAGATGAGGATAAAGACGAGGATGAGAGCTCGACTCGACTAACCTTCTTCGGATGAAGATGAGGATGAGGACGAGGGCGAGATCTCGGCTCGACCAACCTTCTTCGGATGAAGATGAGGATGAGGACGAGGGCGAGAGCTCGGCTCGGCCAACCTTCTTCGGATGAAGATGAGGATGAGGACGAGGATGAGAGCTCGTCTTACACAGCCTAGGGTTATAGTCCAGAGGTTCGCTCACGCCTTACCTGATGCTCTCTTTCCAAGGTCCCATTAACTGGTTCATACGGTTCACATTTCGGGTTTGAGCCGAATATTGTCCTGGATTGGTGAGGGACTTGCTTTTCCTGTACTTGAAGTAAGTAATCTTGTCGTTCGTTTCCGGTCGGTCAGTAGAGGAGCTGGTCCAGAGTATTCGTTCGGAGCGCTGCACCTCCTGTTCTGGTGTCAGGTCACTCCGACCTGATCACTAACTTTGGAGTGGGAGTGCCGCTGTGACTTAGTAGCGAATCCTATATCACATCGGATGTACATGTATCTGATCGGACTAGTATAATGTTAGCCCTTCGGATTTATAAAGGGCTCGGATCTTCCCATAACAGAAGCCCCCTACTCTTCGAATTTGAAAACTGATTCGGAAAGTAGTAATACTTAGAAGATCAACCGCCTCATCTGCTAAACCTTCCACATGTGCCGATGTCATTATGATTTCTGCATTTGAAGCGTTGCCTCCTCAGGGTTTCCTGCCAGCAGGCTACCCTTCAGTGGATGCGTGGCGACGGTTACGATTCTGAATAATTACTGAGCCTATGATAGGTTGCCACGTACACCTGGGGAGGCGTCTGAGCGACGCTTCCCTTGCTCGGGCGCCATTTCATCTATCGGAGTGCGCTGTTCAGTACCAGAACCGTATTGTTTGACAGGGTTTGTAAGACCCGTATCCTAGACCATACCTTCACATAGACTTCCGCGGTCTAATTCCGACAACCTTCGACCCTTAACCAGCGTTGCGCACGACCTTGATTCACATGTCGTTAATCTGATTCGACTTAACCCGAGACTTGTACCATTGCGACCGCGCCGTCGCCGCGGTTCCGATGCCGCGACTCGCGTGCCGAGGCGATACTCTGGCCAGGAGATGTGGGCCAGCGTTCGGTGTGAGGAAAACGCCGCGCGTACGAATCCCGAGAGAATCTCAACGAGATGTCACATCAATCACCCATCAATCAATCCCATCAATCCATCACTTCTCACCTTTCCCCAAGCAACCCCAAAGTCAAAAAGTTCTTACACCACCCATACCCCTCTTACAACATTTGCCACAAAAGTCAAAAAGTGGCTCTTACACCCATCACCACCACATCAAACATTACCCATCTCTCTCACCCTTTACAACCCTCTCTCTCCTTCATTTTCAAAGCACAATCCAAAGCAAAAGAAATTTCCATACGTCCAAGCTTCCCCATCTCTCCAAGAGAGCCACAAGTGTGGCCCACCCTCTCATCTCCCATCTCCACCATCCAAACCTCATCTCCTCCATTGGAATCAAAGCTAAGGAGCTAAGGAAGCCTAGGGTGCAAGAAGAAGCTGGTGGGTGATCTTAGATAGTTGTTTTTCATTCATTTTGTTTGATTAATGGTCAATATATGTGGGACCCACCTTGATGTACGTTTGTATGAGGGGCCCATAGTGGTGGGGTCCCTCCATCCTCACCGATGTCTCTCTCTCTCTCTTGTGTATGATGGCTTGTGGCCCACCTTGAAGCATGAGATTATCCACCTTGTCCACCCATTTAAATGGTGTGGCTCACTTGGATGGACCTCACCATGAGGTAGGCATTGTATCAAAGCCTCTTATAAGTGGGGCCCCTTTTTGAATGTGTTATCCCCACACCATCCATCATTTGGTGGCCCACCTAAATAGGGCCCACCTCAGAGCATGTGTAAAGGAGAGCACGTTACTGGGCAAACTCAAGTATTGGCTTTTCCAAGCCGGTAAGGTGGCCCACTCATACAGGCCCCGCCTAGATGTATGTATTCAATCCACGCCGTTCATTTCTTTCACAAGATTATTTTAGGCATTGAGCCGAAAAATGGGGCTAATCTGAGATTCAGGCGGGCCATAGCATAGCAAACGGTGTATCATCCATTGAAATTCACCCTGTTGTTTTGATGTTCCAAAACATAGTGAATATTGGGCTCATATAGCCTGTCTTGGGCTGTGGAATCCAACGGTCGGGGAGGATTTTGTTGAAGCAGACCCCACCTGTGAAAACTGCGGAGGAATCTTTAAAAAAAAAAAAAGGATGCAGCAGCGCCTGCTGTTGTCAGATGGTGCAGGCGCTGCCTGCGCTGACGTTCGCGGACGGGCGGGCTGACAGCCACCCACGGCTCCAGCTGTGGTCCCCACCATGATATTTATTGATCATCCAAACCGTTTATTGGGTGAGGTGGCCCCCTCCAAAAATCAGACTGATCTGAGTCTCAGATGGTCCACACCAAAGGGAACAGTGCGAATTGAACTGTCTGCCATTGAGATTTTTTTGGGCCCACAGAAGCTTCGGATCAAGCTGAAATTTGCTTTTACCCTTCATCTAGGTCTGCATGACCTTATGAACGGGTTGGATGGGAGGTAAACATTGCGGTGTACCCCACGTGGGACCCACAGTAATTTATGTATTTTTTCTCCACCGTCCGCTGGACGGTGGAGCCCGCTGTGATGCATGTGCTGGTGCGTGTGTGGGTGCATGCCTGTGTGGGTGCGTGCGTGTGCATGCGTGTGTGTGCATGTGGTGTATGTGCACGTGTGTGTCTATATATATTATTGTACATATATTTATACATATATATTGTGTGTATATATATATATATATATATATATATATATATATATATTACTGTATATATGTATATATATTTTTGTATATATATATATATATATTATATAAATACAAATATATTATATTATATTAGGTAATACCGGATGGTGGGATTTCATGGGCCCCACCATGATACATGTGTTGCATCCAATCCGTCCATCCATTTTGAAAGCTCATTTTGGGCATGAGCATAAGAATGAGCCAGATCCATAGTCTAAGTGGACCCCACCTTGGCATGTTTTGAGGTCCATCTTAATGTATTTGTGGTAGATCATTGGGGCCCACTTTGATGTGGATGTAAGGCCCATGTCATTAGGCCATTTGATGTTTTAGGGGCCCATGGGTTAAGGCCCATTTTGATATACATATGGGGCCCAATTGGCGTGGCCCATTTATTACCTATAAAGATCCATGAGACTAGGCCCATTTGGTGCAATCTAAGGCTCACGGGTTACAACCCATTGCAATGCGCATAAGGCCCATTGATGTGGCCCACTTGACGAATGAAAGGCCCATATGGTATGGCCCATTTGATGTATCTAAGGCCCAATGGGATGAACCTAGGTCTATTGCAATGTGTAACCCCAACCTGGATCATGTAATGATGTTTACGACGGGTAATGCCTTGGGAGCAATGTTGGTTTGACGTCCACATTGTCGAATAATGTTGGTTAAATGTCCGCATTATGATTCTCCCTAGGGCCCATTGTTAGGCCCATACTTATAGGCCGTCTAGGCCCATCTCCTTATGAACAACATCTATCCCATATAACATGTTTAGTATAGTCCCATCTGGGATATCTTCATGAGACCAAGCGAAGACATCTCTATGTTGTTGTAGGAAGGCTAGGATCTCGAATCGTTGGTCAGGATTCAGCGATGTTCCTAGCTGAATAGTTCTGCTCAGGTCTGCCTTATCGAGCGACACTTTATCCAAATCTTCCACAGACGAGCCTTTCGCAGGCCCTCTAGGGTCTAGCATGTTGACGGTGAGTGTTTGTTTAACCGATCCTTTCTTTACTGTCATCGCGTAGCATCTCCGAGCTTTGCGCTGGTCGCCTCGGAGATAGACTACCCCACCCTCGGCGAGGAATTTCATCATCAGATGATAGGTGGAGACGACTGCTCTCATTATATTGAGAGAAGGTCTGCCCAGGATGATGTTGTGTACTGATGGCACATTGACAACTAAGAAATCTACCATAAGTGTGACTTGATGTTGTCCTTCTCCCATGGTCACAGGGAGGGAGATGGCTCCCTCGGAGATCACCATTTCTCCGGCAAAGCCGTGTAAGGGGGTCTTCACAGGTCCGTGGTGTGACCTCAGAACCCCCATTCTTTCGAACGCCTCGGAGTAGATTACATCTGCTGAGCTCCTAGTGTCGATCAGGATGCGATACACCTTGTGGTTGGTTATAGTCATAGTAACCACTAGGGCGTCATCGTGCGGATGCTGGATCCCGCGAGCATCGTCTTCTGAGAAGGTCATGCTACACGGGATGACCCAGAGTTCTTTGCTCAACCGCTCAGTCAGATGGATGTAGTGTTCCAGATCAAATTTTTGAGAGTGGGCTTTTCGAGCCCTATTCGAATCCCCTCCACCGGACGAGCCCCCAAAGATAATATGGATTTCGGCTGGCTCTTTTGGGGCATTATTCGGCTGTTCTCGCTCTCATTCTTCTTTTCGAGAGGCTCTTTCTTCCTTGGTGTACTGGCGCAGATGCCCTTTATGAATAAGGGTTTCGATCTCATCTTTGAGATCCACACAGTCGGCCGTGTTGTAACCGTGATCTCGGTGAAAACGAAAATACTTCCGCTTGTCTCAATGATCTGGGTCGGCCCTCATACAAACGGGCCAATTCAGAAGCTTGTGTCCTCTGATGTCCAATAGAATCTGCTCTTCTGACGTGTTGAGGGGAGTGTAAGAATGAAATTTACCCTCCGGCTTTCTGTTAGGACGAGATCGAGGGGCGCGGTCATCTAATCCTTTGTTGGACAGCTGGGGTTCTTCGTTCCTTGGCCTCTTCCCCTTACCAGTCGGTTCTGTCACTTGAACATTTTTATGGGCATTGGAGAACTCCTCGGCATTAGTATACTTTTGAACTCTGGCGATAAGGTCTGCTAACGTTTTCGATGGATTCTTTCCAATGGAGAAAGTGAACTTTCCTTCTTTTAGGCCGCTGAACACGGCAGCGAGTGCCATCTTGTCGTCGTAATCCTCTACATGCAATGTTTTCTCGTTGAAGCGAGCAATGTAGTCCTTCAACGACTCATTCAGCTCATGCTTGATAGCAAACAAATGTGTATTGGATTTCTGACTTCTCTTATCACTTATGAATTGGGTAAGGAATAGTCGACTCAGATCCGCGAAGGAACTGATGGAATTGGGTTTGAGTTGTCGGTACCAACTCCGAGCGAATCCTGTAAGGATGATTAAAAATTTCATGCACATCATTGCATCTGTTGCCATCTGGATTTGTATCCATGAGCGATAAGCTTCCACATGCTCGGATGGGTCACCAGACTCGGAGTACTGGATGACAGGAGGTATCCGGAACCTCTGTGGCATCACCTCGTCCATGATTGTAGAGGTGAAAGGAGGTTCGGTCTCTTCCATCATTGCTTTAACAGCCGCGGGAACTGACAACAATGGTTACTTTTTTTCTAGCGTCAGAATCTTGTTATTAACCTCTACGAACCGCGTTTCCCAAGGATCCTTATTCTCGGCTACTATCTCTTAGGTGTTCTCTATCTCGGGAGTCCTCATTCCTCTCCTTCGTTCCAACTCATGGCGAAGATCCGTTGGTGCTAGGGCCGAGGTGACTGAGGCATTTGTTGGAGCTCGAGTTGCTGTGTTCCGAACCGAAGGTTGGATTTGGGTCGGGGGAGGATTCTGAATGGAAGCCGGTGCCCGAGGGGGTTGACGCAAGGGCCCCTCAGGTCTCGTACTCCTCGGCATGGAATGAGCCTCCACAACTGGACCAATCGACTCATGAATAGGGTTTTCCTAAGTAGGATACGGTCGCGGTTCCTGTTGTTGTTGCTTCATCTGGTTGATCTCGTCGCGTAAAGCCTATATTTTGCTTTGCATTGCGCGATACTTGTTAGCCTGGTTGCGCCAATGCTGGGAAGGCCATGGGGCCGATTCGGCATGAAGCAATGAAGAAGAACAAGTCTGCTCTGATTCCACTGCTATCACTTTCTTCTTTCCTCTTGCCATAATGCTGATGAATAGAAACTTGACCTTTTGTATCGAGTTCCCACAGATGGTGCCAAAAATGTTGATGACAAAATCTAGATCACCCTCCACTTGGCACGGTGAGCCTCCAAGGAACCCTAGTCCTGCACAAACAGTGAGAAAAGAAGACCCTGGCTAGGCCGGGGGACCTTCCGATGCCTAAGTCAGGTCAAGGGAATCTGGGTCTAAGTTGTAGAATAGAAGGAGAATGTCAGATGTTGCATACCTATAGTAATAGGGTCCCTTGGTATTTGTAACTGTGGGTTGGGGGGATCATGTCTGTCAATCTCGGCACGATCTACTCAATCAAGTAGATACTGTAGTTGTGGAGTTACTCCACAATCTTTGGATCGTGTAACGCATCGTGTCTTAATGGAGCGTATCTCCGGGAGTGATCTTCGGCCACATCTGCATTTGGACTGGTTCCTTGACCTGGTAATCGGAGTATCATCTTCTTCGGGTGAAGATGGGGATAAGGACGAGGACGAGAGCTCGGCTCGGCCAACCTTCTTCGAATGAAACTGAGGATGAGGATGAGGGCGAGAGCTCGGCTCGGTTAACCTTCTTCGGATGAAGATGAGGATGAGGATGAGGGTGAGAGCTCGGCTCGGCCAACCTTCTTCGGATGAAGATGAGGATAAGGACGAGGACGAGAGCTTGTCTTACACAGCCTAGGGTTATAGTCTAGAGGTCCGCTCGCGCCTTACCTGATGCTCTCTTTCCGAGGCCCCATTAACTGGTTCATATGGTTCGCATTTCGGGTCTGAGCCGAGTACTGACCTGGATTGGTGAGGGACTTGCTTTCCTGTACTTGATGCAAGTAATCGTGTTGTTCGTTTTCGGTCAATAGAGGAGCTAGTCCGGAGTATTCGGTCGGACTGCTTCACCTCCTGTTCTGGTCTCAAGTCACTCCGAGCTAATCACTAACTTCGGAGCGGGAGTGTCGCTGTGACTTAGTAGCAAATCCTATATCACATCAGATGTTCGTGTGTCTGATCGGACTAGTATAATGTTGGCCCTTCGGATTTTTAAAGGGCTCGGATCTTCCCATAACAATTGTTAATATAATTTTCATTAAAATCCTAGGAAATATTAAAAGGGAAAAAAAACCGACATTAAAAAAAAAAAAAAAAAATCGCGGTATTATCCTAATATTGTGGCCATATTTTAAAAATCTCTGCGATAAGATGTAACACGGTGACATCGGAGCTGAATGTGGGGCCTACCCTAGAATCCTTATCTCGGATGCAGTGGTTTCCATCCTACGCACCTTCCATTGCCCTCTCTCTCTCTCTCTCTCTCTCTCTCTCTCTCCATAGATGAAAAACAATAACAACGGTCGGAGACTGCTGCTAGAAGAGGAAGGTGCGTTCTCTAACGCATCTCCATCTCTATCTCGACATCTTCCCTCTCTCCCTTACGACAGCAACAACATCTCTCTTCGTAAACCCTTCGATCCCACCTCCACTTTCGACTCTTCCATGGCCGTCACCCTCCTTGTCCTCCTCACCGCTCTCTTCTTCATGGCCTTCTTCTCCGTCTTCATCCGCCGGTTCGCTGAAGACACCGCTGCGGCTGCCGCAGCTGCTTCCCACATCTCTCGCCGGAGAAGACAGCAGCTACGTGGCCTCGACACCACCACCGTAGGGGCATTGCCTCTCTTCTCCTATAACAGCATCAGCAGCAGCTGGAAAGATCCGCCCGTCGATTGCGCGGTCTGCCTGATCGAGTTCGAGGAGAAGGAGACAGTGAAGATGATTCCCAGATGTAGGCATTTCTTCCATCCGGGTTGCATCGATGTCTGGTTCTCCGCCCGTGGCTCTTGCCCTCTCTGCCGCTCTACCAAGCCGTTCCCTTCGCCGCCATGTGTTGCATTGCAGGTGTTGGAAGAAATGCCTGAGAGAGTTGTTGAGGATTTTTCAAACACAGAAACGCCATCAACGGAAAGGGAATGTGTGGATGAAGACGGTGGTGCTGGTGGAAGAGGAGTAGAGCTGTGTATGGGTTTGCGTAGGACGAATAGCTACTCGAGCTTTAGAAAAAAAGTTTTGCTGCGGCGGAGCTGCAGCTTCTGACGCGTGGCAGTTGAAGGGATGACCCGGCACGTGTACGTGCATGTGTAAGTCACTGATTTGGATGCAAATGTGAAACCGATGACGCAGCCGACTAATCTGCATACGCTGCACTCTAAGTTTTATATCTAAATCTACCAGTTGCCAGGTTGGGTGAAAACCATTACATCAAGGCTTGATGTAATGGGCCGGGTTCGGCTCTGAGAATAAAATTTTTGAGTAGGGCTGGCCAGATGTCTCGGCCCGAAACCGTTGAAAATCTGGGCGAGACCTTACCCATGCCTGGCTCGTTGACAGCCCCATAAAAATTGCGCGCCTTCAGTGGATACCCGGATACACCGAGGTGGCTGGATCCCTGATTTACATCCACGTCCTTCATCCGTTTAGCCCCTCATTTCATGGGATAATCCCAAAAGTGATGTAGATCCAAATCTCAAGTGGACCACACCACATGAAACAGGGATGGTGATGGTGATGATTGATCATTAAAAATTTCTTATGGGTCACAAGTTTGGATCAACCTAATATTTGTGTGGTTCCTTCATATGGCAAATAAACAATCCGCTTGCCCACAGGATATTTTTAATGGTGGGTATTTAATCACCAGTGCTTTCTGTAGTATGGTCCACTTTAGATTTAGATCTATTTCACTTTTTGGGATCATTATAAGGCTCCTATCTTAGTTCGTACCATTCCGTAGACTTCTGTGATCTTCTCTCTCGAATTCTGGCAAACTGTGACCTATAATCGGCGTTTGCTTTCGACTCTAAGTCACATCCCGTATATCTGAATCAATTCGACCCAAGACTTGTACCCTAGTGACCACACCATCGCCGCGGTTCAACACCGCAACTTGTGCACTAATGCGATACCTAAGTTAGGAGTTGTGGGCCCACGTTTATTCCAAGAAAAATGTTGCGCGTTGTAAATCCCGAGAAAATCTCTACAACCCATCACATCAATCAATTAAGTACACATCCCATCAACAACCCATACTTTCTTTCTCACCAAGACAAGCAACCACCCCCCAAAGTCAACATAACTCATCACCCATCACCTCTCTCCTTACATCACCTCTCTCTCTCTCTCTCTCTCTCTCTCTCTCTCTCTCTCTCTCTCTTTCTCAATCCATTTCCCAAGCAATCCCAAGAGTGTGGATGTCCAAGCAAGAAGAGAGCCAAGTGTGTGGCCCACTTCCTACCCTCTCATCTCATCATCCAACCCTTTAACCTTCATCATCCTCCATCAAAGAGGAAGCTTAGGAGCTTGAGAAATCAAGGAGCCATGAATAAGTGAAATCGGTGGGTGTTCTTAGCACTAGATCGTGTTTTGGATTTAGGGCCCATATGATATGGAATCCACTTGTTGTATATGTTGTATATGGCCACCTGGGGGAGCTCATAGTGACGGAGCTCCCTCCACCACTCGATTCTCTCTCCTCGTCTCTCTCTACTCCTTGCTTCTCTCTCTCTCTCTCCTCTCCCCTCTCTCTCCCTCTTCTCTCTCTCTGCTCTCCTCCTCTCTCTCTCTCTCTTGTGATGGAACGTGGACCCACCTTGATGTATTCATGTATATCCACATCGTCCAGATCCTAGACGTTGGGGCCCCACGTGATGTATATGGAGCATCCATGCTGCCTATTCGTTTGGACAGGCTTGGGCAGGGAAAACACAAATATCAGTTTGCGCCAGCTGGGTGGGCCATGCTTACGTGGACCCGCTTTGATGTACATGCCATCCTCATCGTCCATGGACAGTGAGACCCACGTGAGGTGTGTGTTGCATTCGACACTGTCCATCTAGAGATGAGGCAGATGCAAATCTCTAGTGGAGCTCACCACCGTCCAGTCCCTGGACGGTGGGACTGTACTTGATGTATATGTTCTATCCTCACTGTCCATTGCTTGGACGTGGGGCCACCTTGAAGTGTGTATGGGGTCCATACTGTCCATGGGACCTACGTGATATATGTGTTTTATCCACACCGCCATCTGTGGGACCCGCCCATGATTTATGTGTTGCTCCCACACCGTCCAGCAAAGGATGGTGTTGGGGCACCTTAATGTAAGTGTTTTATCAAAGCCATCCATCACGTGGACCCCACGTTGATGATCCACACCGTCCACCGTCCATCCCAAGACGGTGGGACTCCATCCTGTTGTATCTGTTATATTCAAACCGTCCATTTGTATGGATGTCTGCAAGTTCTGTGAATCTGACCGTGAGGTATGTATTATACCCATACCGTCTGTCTTCTTAGAAGCTGTGGGGCCCACCCCACACGTGTAACACGTGTGGGGATGGGGCCCGCCTTGCGTATATGTAATTTATGTCTAGGCCGTCTGTCAACAGATGTCCAGGGCCTGAACGTTTTTAAAAAATAATAAAAATAATTATATATATATATATATATATATATATATAATTATATATATATATATATATATATATATATATATATATATATATATCTATATATATTGGCTGGTTTACCACACACCAGCTATATAGTTGTTGTATTATGTCAACAAGTTCTATGGGTTCCGCATGACTATGTATTCATTCCAACCGTCCAACTGGTCGGTGGGGACCCAACAACATATAGCTGCTGGTTGATGTCAGCAAGGTCTGTGGATCCTACATGATGTATGTGTTACATCCAAACTGTCCATCTGCTAGGTCACACCAGGTATATAGCTGCTGTAATGACATCAGCAAATGTGGGCTTGATCATGAGTTATCTGTTAGATCCAAACCGTCCATCCATTGTGTGAGCTTGTCTTAAGGGTTGAGAAGAAAAATAGGACAGATCTATCTATCAGGTGGACCACACTGCAAAAATTGGTGAGGAATTAAACATCTACCATTAAAACCGTATGGGGTCATAGAAGTTCTGGATCAATATGAAATTTGTTTTCCTCTTAATTCAGGTCTTTGTGACCTTATGAACAGATTGGATGGAAATAAACGTTATAGTGTGTGAGACCCTTATCCTAGCCCATATCATTTTGTAGGCTTCCGCGGTCCTCTCGGTCGAATTTCGGTGACCCGCAACACGTAGATAGCAGTTGTACGCAACCCTAAGTCGTATCCCGTATTCTAGAGTCGGCTTGACCTGACACTTGTACCCTTATGACCGCACCGTCGCCGCGGTTTCAACGCCGCGTCTCACAAGCTGAGGCGATACCTGGGCCAGGAGATGTAGGCCTGCATTTAGTTCAAGAAAAACGCTACACGTTGCAAATTCTAAGAGAATATATCTCATCAATCAAGTACACATCACATATCAAATGTCAAGTATAACACCATTCCTAAAGTCAACTCTCTCTCTTACAACCCTTACCTATCAAGTACACCCATCACTCACTCCCCATCACTCCATCACTCACACCCATCCCCCTCTCTCTCTTTACATCCCATCCTCTCTCTCTCTCTCTCTCTCTCTCTCTCATTTCTCCATTTTAAAGCAAGCTCCCAAGAGAAACTTCTAAGCTCCATGGGAGAAAACTAGTGTGGCTCACCTTCCTACCATCCAATCCCACCCTCCAAAGATCATCCCAACCGTTGAAATGCGCCCTTTAGAGCACTAGAACGCATTGTGGAAGGAGAAGTCCATGATCAAATGTGGGTGTTCATCATCTCGAATTTAATGATTTAAGGGCCCACATATGGTGGGACCCGTCTTGATGTATGCATTGTATAGGGAGGGTCCATGGTGGCGGGGCCCCTCCCCTTCACACGTTTCTTCCTCTCTCCTTCTCTCTCTTTCTTTCATTTTTTATATTGATGATGAGATGTGTGGCCCACCTGATGTGCACGACACATCCAGACCGTCCAGGGACAACATGGCCACCATGATGTATTTTATCCATACCTGCCACCCGTGGGGCTACCTTGATATTGCTGGTGGGCCACATGTGCGTGGACCCCACCTTGTTGAATGTATTACATCCACCACCGTCCAGTATAGGGACGGTGGGGCCTGATGCACACGTGTGGACCCAGCCATGGTGCATGTGTTTTACCAATGTCGTCCATACGTTTGATCTAGACCGTCCAGCGGTCTGGATGTGGATGTGATCCATCGTGATTTATGTATTTGGGGGCCCACCATCCATCTAACGGTGGGGATCCAGCTCCATACAGCTGCTGGAATGATGTCAGCAAGTCATGTGGGTCCTACATGTACATCAGATCCAGACCGTCCATTAATGGACGTCATATATCCAGACCGTTCATTGACGTCCAGAGATGGGATGTCCGATAAAAATAAATAAATATATAAATTATTATATACATTGATGGGCTTCACATGGGACCCACCGTGATGTGTGGTTTATATCCACGCCATCCTCCATTGGCAGCCATGTGGGGCCCACCCCACACGTGTTGAACATGTGAGGGTGGGGCCACGTTGATGTATGCATTGTAAATCCACACTGTTCATTCCTGGACGGTGCTGGTAGGGCCGACCGTGATGTATCTGGTCATCCAGGCCATTCGGCCATGCACCCCACCATATGTGTGTATTGTCCACACACGTGAGTCCCACATGATGCATGTGAGATATCCACACCGTCCAAATTGTGCTGGACGGTGCTGGACAATGTTTGGACAGTGCTGATTTACATAGACAATGTTTGGATAGTGCTGAATTACATGTCCACTGTTTGGACAGTGCTGATTTACATGTCCTATGTTTGGACAGTGCTGATTTACATGGACAATGTTTGGACAGTGCTGATTTACATGTTCTATGTTTGGACAGTGCTGATTTACATGGACAATGTTTGGACAGTGCTGATCATCATTAGTGAGCCATGTGCCCCATAGAATGATAGTGTACAGTGATACACATGTTACATCTGCAACTATTGAAATGATTTTTGGTGTAATCCAAGCTCTCACTTGAGGCCCATTGGTGCGGTCTATCCATGAGGCCCATCTTGATGTATTTGTGGCCCATCCGTTAAGGCCCACCTTGATGCAATTGCGGCCCATCTGATGAGGCCCATTGTGGTGTGTATTAGGCCATGGGACATGGCCCATTGTGATATATTTCCGGCCCATATGATGAGGCCCGACTTGATGTATACAAGGCTCGTTGTGATGTATATTAGGCCTGTGAGATGTGACCCACTTGATGTATATGTGGCTCGTGTGAGCGGCCCATCATGATGTATTCGAGGCCCATGTGATGCAGCCCATCGTGATGCGTATTAGGCCCATGTGATGCGGCCCATTGTGACATATGTGGCCCACCTTGATGTGGCCCATTTTGACATGTATGAGGTCCGATGTGTTGTATATGACGCCCATATGATGAGGCCCGATGTGCTGTATAAGGCCCATGTGATGCATTTCACTTGATGTATGAGACCTTTGTGTAAGGCCCATTAAGATTGTATGTGGCCCATTGTGATTGTATGAGGCCCATTGTGATTATATGTGACACATTGTGATCGTATGAGGCCCTTGCATGAGGCCATGGGCTCACGATACATTTGGCTCTCTGTGGGCCACTCCTTGGGAGTAATGTTGGTTAAATGTCCACATTGATGGGCAATGACGGTTAAATGTCCACATTGTAACATTCCCTTAGGCCTTGTTAGGCCCATTCTGACCGATTCCAATTGTCAAGGCCGATTATCGATGCCGATTATGATTATGTGACAACATATCATCATGATACATGCCCATACGCATCATTTGCATGTCTATTATGAGATGTGGTTGACCATTACATATGCCATTGGGCAGGTTGTTATGAGACTCCCTGATAGGCGGAGATTGTCTCACATGAGTGCATAGTATGCGCAGGATTGATGTATGACTAGACTGCATGACTCATGCATCTTGCATTATGTATTGTGATTACTGTACGCCCTAACAACATCAGGGTCGTAGCTTCCATAGGCATGTCGTAAATGGATAGAATGGAAGGGGGTGTGAAATGGGGCATAGCTATGCTGAGTTTGACCAGCTAGTAAATCGGTCCGCTATCGACGTGTCGAGTAGATATTGCCTGACTACTGGCCGGGTGGATAGCGAGGTCTCTTCCACTTGCATGGTTGTGCGTCCAGTAGGCGAAAATTGCATGTAAAGTGTACTAGACCCCGGTGATGATCCCGGAAAATGCAGTACTGATATGTAGACTTATTGAGCAGGAGTTGCATACTCAACATTTTACTCATTCATTCATTCATTCATTCATTCAGTATCCACTCGGGCTTATGGTGCGCAACTAATTGATATATGTACCTTCGCAATGGCCAAGATTTCGGTTGGGGCGCGCGACCAACCTGAGGTCAAGAGTTTACTACATTGAGTCTATCTATCCAAATTTAGGTATGAGACTGCTTTAGATAAAAGTCACTTGTGATGGACCCCGTAGCCTGTGATACTATGTACTATCAACCCGACTTCACACTCCAGCTGGGTCATTTCATTCGCACCGCATATCGCATACTGCATCCTCGACATATGACATTTTGGGTTACTATGTTTCTGCATTTATATGGCCTAGATATGGCTGACGGTATTTGTGAACTCATAGCTGATCTACATTGCTTCCTTAGTATATGATATTGGCCTAGTATATTTTTGCATCGCATAGCCTGGGTAAGGCTGATGGTATTTATGAACTTGCTAGCATATTTCCGCATTACTCTGATATTGTATAATTTATGGATTACTAGTATTTTCGCTTACTTTGATATCGTATGATTCATGATCTTGCTAGTATTTTCGATATTGTATGATTATGGCATTATATTGAATACTAGACACTTACCTTTTGCACGCACTTACACCACCCTTTAAGCTTTCTATAAGCTTATGCACGATAGATGTGTGCAGGTGATGTTAGGTTGTGTAAGTGCTATGGATTCTAGCTCATATAATTGTCAAATTTTGGAGTGCCAAGACCTCATTTTGTTGTGCCAAAACCTCTCTTGGAATCTATGTTTTGTCCAGCTCATCTGCATAATGAAGTCTGTGCATCTCTCAAGAACAAGGGTCTTTTGTTCAGGAACATCAAGGGCAACTGTACTTGTTCATATTTATGTACAACATCAATTGTGAATTCAAGATTCAAGAGTTCAAGATTTTCAAGCTTCAAGAGTCTCGATTTCGAGCTTCAATGTTAGTCGATTTCAAGCTTCAAGAGTCTTAAGTTCAAGCTTCATCCTATGACAAGATCTCAAAGCTTCACGAACTTCAAAGAATGACTATCAACTGAAGAAAAAGAAGACTCAATGTTCATACATCACTAACAAGGTACAAATGACCCTAAATTGACTTTAGGGTAGGTCATTTTGAATACATAATTCAATTATATCTTTTTATAAGTGAATAGACTGTTTCTCGACTAGTCCTAGACTATGTTCAACTAGTCCTAGCACTAGCTCGACCAGTCCAAGAAATTCCACGACCAGTCCTAAGTTTGTTGCAAAATTTTGAAATTTTTTATTAAGTCACGACCAGTCCTAGACTGCTCGATCGGTCGTGTGAACAGTGCACGACTCGTTCACGACCAGTCCTGCAGCTACGACTCAAAGTTCAGCGACTAAATTAGGCTCCACACGACCAGTCGTGGACAAGTCACGACCAGTCGTGGAGGCCTCACGACCGGTCGTGCAAGGCCTACGACCAGTTGTGGAACGGCTTTATCCGATCGCGCTCAAAATTTTAAAAATCTATTGGTCCTACGACCAGTCGTAGTGTCCACAGGACCAGTCGTGAACGTGATTTCTTCACTTATAAATAGAACACGAATTTCAGAGTTTTTCATTGAATTCAAACTAAATCAATACGTCACTCTGAGAGATAAGTTAGTGTTCTTTTTAAGCTATATTGTGCTTATTTAATATTCTCTTAATTTAGCTTTTCTATATTTGATTTTGTATTCTTTATTCCAATCATATTTAAAGAAGGGATTGAGATTGCCCTTTTCTTGGAATCAAAATCAAATAAAGCTAGCCCAACTTGATTTAATTTAAAATCAATTTAGAACTTAGAACCATTTCATAAGTGAGTTTGGACATTAAACTTCTACGTTGAAATTCTACTCTGACTTGTTTCTTCTAGGCTGCATCAAAGAGAATATCCAAGTATTTTACATTATTGTAAATTTCTGTTTTTGGTTTCATTGAGAATGTACCAGAAAAATCTCTCTATTTTGGTTTGTCTGAGGTGATCCAGAAAACTTAAAGTGTGGGGTTTTTGAATTGTGTAACCCCAATTAAAAGAGACAATTGTGAGGGTTTTAGGTGAACCTGGAAAAACCTATTTTGATAGTGAACACTAATATCCACTGTGTGAGGATATTAGGAGTGGAGTAGTTGTGTGGCTATTTTTCTAAACAGTTGGTGTACACACAATCGAACCACTATAATTTCTAGTCTTGTGGTTTGAATGTTTATTTATTTTTGTGGATGATTGTTATTTCCCCTTTTACATTTGTAGAGAATGTTGTAATCCTTATGTGGATGTGTGGGAATGTTGTAATAGCTTAGATTTCCTTTATTGCTATTCATTTCTTTATTCCTCTGTATCAGTTTGAGTTTTTAATACACAAACCGTTCTAGTAAGGTTGTCCTGCCATAAACCCTTGGTTTTTATGGTGTAAGGTTGTCCTTAGAACAACATTTGTATCAACCTCTCAATACTCGTTCTTTGAGGTTGTCTTTAAATTCAGCATTGTGAGATTGTCTATTGTTATCTGTATTTAATTTATTTAAATTCCGCTATTATTTTTTAATTTGGCGTAGTCTTATTCACCCCCCCTCTAGGACATATAGCTCAGCCTTTTCAAGTGGTATCAGAGCCTAATAACTCGTTCTTATTGTTATTTCTTTTTTGATTAAATTTCTGAGCTAATCGATCTGAGCTTTGTAAGATGTCAAATTTTGATAGCCTATTAGTCACTAGGCCTCCACCATTTGATGGCTTCAATTATGCCTATTGGAAAGCCAGGATTAGAATTTTCTTAAAATCCATGAATGAGAGCGTGTGGTAAGCCACAGTGACTGATTGAACCCCTCCTACCACTAAAGTAACTAACATCGATGGATCCAAAACTATGAGGGTTACACCTTACTTCTCTTGGACTACACTTCAGAAAAGTGAGAGTAGTGTTAATGCAAAAGCACTAAATACAATCACTTGCGCACTATCACTGGATGAATTCAAAAGAATTATATCCTGTGATACTGCAAAGCAAGCCTAGGATATTTTAGAAATGACACACGAGGGAACAACAATTGTCAAGAAATCTAAAGTCCAAATCCTCACAACCAAATATGAGGAAATATGTATGGAGGAAAGTGAAACTTTCATGGACTTTTATACTAGATTAAATGACATTGTCAACTCTATGTGGGGTCTTGGTGATAAAATCCAAGAAATTAATGTCTGTGCAAAGATACTACGCTCACTACCTGAACAGTTTAATTCAAAGGTGACTGCGATTCAAGAACTTCGTGATACAGACAATATGAGGGTAGAAGAATTAGTTGGGTCACTATAGACTTATGAGTTAACTTTTAAAGCTCCTAAAGGTAAATTTATCACCCTTAAATCTTCTAAATATTTTTCTCAAGAAAATAGTAGTAATTCTGATTTAGAAAATTCTGAAGATGATATGGCCCTTTTAGCTAAAAAGTTTTACAAAATTTTCAAAAGTAAAAAGAGGGTTGATTTTAAAAAATCCAATGATAAGAAAAGATCTAAATCTAAAACTTGGAAATCTTTAAAAGATAGTCAATATGGGCATTTAGCAAACAAGTGTCCTAAAAAGGACAAACCTAAAAAGAAAAGTATGTTGGCTACTTAGGATGAATCTTCCGACTCTGAAGCCTCTTCTGAATCAGAAGATTCTGAAACCAGGTCGGGCAATGAAGTTAAGGCCCTTATGACTCTAGCCAAGTTAACTTTTTCAGATAATGATGATTTAACTAGTGAAGAAAATCTGAATAGTGATCATGAAAATGAAGAAGATCTTCAAGATGCTTACAATGCCCTATAAAAGGAAAGTTGTAAAATTGCAGTAAAACTATAACTTCAGAAAGAAAAGTTTTTAAAACTTAAAGAAAATTTTGATACTCTTGTTTTAGAAAAATCCACATTTCAGATTGTTTTGAAAAATCTAAGTGCGATTTAGATTTCAAAACCTCCCTTATTGAAAATCTTAAATCTGAGAATGAAAAACTAAAACTTAAAGTCTCTTCACTTTTGAGTTTGAAAGACACTTGGAGGTATGCCCAAGGTGATCCTAAGTTAGAAAAACTTTTATCTGGATTAAGAAAATGTTGTGACCAAATCAGTTTGGGCTACGACAAAAATATTCCTCCTAAATGTAAGAATACTCCTCCTAAGTTTGTGAAAGGAGAGTCTTCAAATTCAAAAGGGAAAAGTTCAATTCAATTTTTTTTCTAAAAATGCTAAAACTTTTCAATCCTTAAAACCTAAAAGCAACTATATCAACTATAAAAATCAAAATCGTAATCCTTTAGCTGAGAAAATTGTGGATTTGCTTAAGGAGCTCTTAAAATCTAACTCAAAGGGTTGGTCTTATATCAACTACAAACACAAGAAGACCAACTATACTCCTAAACCCAAAACTATAATGAAATGGGTTCCTAAGGTTACTTGCTTGGTTGCCCACACGGCTTTCAAAGCTTCAAGCCATTCGAAGTGGTACCTAGATAGTGGATGCTCCAGACACATGACTGGTGACAAAGGTTTGTTCACCAATCTTCACGACATGACTGATGGTTCAGTCACATTTGGTGATGGTAGTAACTGTAGGATTATTGGCCAAGGTACGGTTCAACTTTCTAACCTCCCTTTATTTGAGAATGTTTTATATGTAGAAGGTTTAAAATATAACTTATAAAGCATTTCTCAAATATGCGATGTAACATCCCGAAAAATCGGGGGTCGTGCATAACTCAACACCCGAGTTCCAGAACATCACTTATGCAACATAGATAATGATGATTAAATGTTGTTTGCATTAGTGTATTGAACATGAGTGAGATTAAGCCAAAACAACATATCATACTCCAGAGACAGTTAAATTGCAAGCGGAAGACTGTGATAGATATATAAAATATATAAAAACTGTGGTGAGTCTCCAGAGTGTGATAACATTACCAGGTTAAATAATTACAAGTATAGTTCCAAAATATACCAAATGTGTAAGTGTAACGGCTTCTATCCCAAGTACCATAGCCCCGTCAATACAATACCAAGTCTTCATAAACCTGACAGAGAACTACATGTAGGAGAACTCCTCCACATCACAATAGTCCAGCTCTGCTTCATAAGCATCGCCATCACCTGAAACTCAACAAATCTGGTTGGTGTGTACAATACCGTCCCATAACGTGGGAGTGAGTGATCAACTCAGTGGAACAATAAAGCATAGGTTAACATGTTATCAATTCAGTCAAGCAGTAATAATAAAGCAGTAAAATCAAACACTCCTAACTACTCTTATTAATGCAAGTATGAATGCAGTCATGATGTATGCCCTCACCACACCCTCCCTCGTGTGACACCATCTTACGTTCGCGGCATGCTTTCATCCCTCAGTGCTCCACATCTTCCAAGCACATGCAATGCATGATGAGCATGATTACTGAGTATTTATTAGTCCATTTCAAACAGCAGGATTGGGAAACTAAGGTACCTCCCTTGTATCATTCCCAAACATGATCCATTATAGGGTCGTCACTCCTAGTTAATCTCAGACGATGGTGTGTTTTCTAGGTCACTGCAAAGGCTGCCAGGGCTGTTACGCACAAAGGTTACACCACTCCCCCATCACCTCTTTAACGATTCATCACTATACAGAAACAGGCCTAGTTCATACTCTATACACCGTGGCAAAACTCTAAGGCTCACCGCGATTCCAGAGTATGCTTGAGGTCACTACAAAGGGCTGCCAGGGCTGTTGCTCGCATTCGTTGCACCACTCCTCCATCACCTTATCAATGTAGGCCGACAACACAAATATAGTGTCTCATACCACCATAATCGGCTCACGAGTCTGGTTGCGCACTGGTCAGTACGGGGAGGCACGTGGCCCGAGCGTAGGCCGACAGCTCGACCACGATGTCCCATACCACCATGCTCGGCTCATGAGTCTTAGCGGATCGAGGTACCATGGTTAAAAGGAATTTCACTGGTAAGTTTGGTACCCTTGGTTCAAACAGTAGTGTCTAAACATGGTGAACATACATTAGACAGATCGGGTTACTTGATGAGGTCGGTTAGCTCGAGCGCACAACAAGTTGAACGACATGAAGCGCATAAGCACTTCGCGTGGCTAACCACTATCGCCAATCGAAGTACGATTCGAGTTCGTCGAACACATCTCATGTGGCAAATGAATCACAGCCACGAATTCAATTCTGGTACTGATTGTCTAGACTATAATCATAGCCCCAAACACAATCAATTGCAGATAGATAAAGCAATAGTGGATCAAGATTCAACTCATACAATCAAGGTCTGGTATTATCCGTTTAGGGCTGCCAGGGCTGTTGCACGCACTCGTTGCTCCACTCCCCCATCACCCATGACGGATCATACAACGTAACATGAATTTAAACATATGCATTTCATAGATAAAATCATACAATCAATTGAGCATGTTATGAAGCACAACACGAGCATGAGTTTGTACATATTCAATTCCTAATCACACAGCTATCCAAGGAAATCATACACATAGTTAAAGGAGTTGAGAATCATATCTCAACACCCTTATACATTACAATTTACTAACTACTACTCATTCAGACATTTCAACAAACACTTTAGAATACATACATCAACATACATGACATATGTTGATCACATAGGCATTAGGCCAAATCCTTTCACTAGGGAGTTGCCCCAATCATAACACGTGTACACCCATGATGGATAGTCATGGAGAGTAGGAATCCAAGTTCCATCTTCATTTGAACATTTTCACAAACACTTGGGCTACCCATTTCAACATATATAGCGTATAGTAGCCGTGGCGTGATTCAGGGCAAATCCTTTCGTCAAAGGGGTATCGCCAATACGACAATCATAAATCTATGACAATTAGTCATGGTAAGCACGTATGAGAATTCTATACTCATTCGGTCATTTTCACAAACCCTTAGAATACACTATTACAACATACATAGTGTATGTTAGCAAAACATGTATTAGGGCTATCCTTTCGCCAAGCAAGTATTTTATCCATATATAATATATTCATACAGCAAATAATTATGGCAAATACATCTCCAAAATTTATATGTATACGGTACTTTCTAGAATACACAATTTCAACATACATAGTGTATATAAGCAAGACATGTATTAGGGCGAGTCCTTTCGCCAAACAAGTAATTTATCCACATATAATATATTCGTACAATAATTAATCATGTCAAACATATTTCCAAAATTTGTACGTATACAGTACTTTCTACAAATACCTAGAGTATGTAGAATTCCATATTTTTCATCTTTAATCGAAACGGAAAACAGACAGCACTTTGTACATGTGCAATTGCATACAGATCATGAATCTATCATTATCTGACATTGAAAGCGTTGAAAACCATAACCTATACACCTAAAGTCCGCACCTTTTATCGTAGAATCGAAACGAAGTCGATAGGTTTGCTAAGCTTTCGTATACGACAGTTTGGTAACCTATAGAACGAAATAGGTTAGCTATTTCATAACCTACAACCTATACAATCCCAAAACAGATTAGGGTTAGGGTTTCTTACGTAGAAACGGAGCTGGAATCGCTGGGAAAGTGATTAGAATGGAGTGGTGAAGCTCGTATAACGGCAGGAAAGAGTGGCAGGGAGGTTCTCCCACTGCTCTCACACTTTCTCTCTCTTTTCTCTCTTCTCTCTCTAGGGTTTCTCTCAAATTTGTGTGGCTGTAATGAGAGAGGGTTTAAGGTCCTTATATAGCCTAAAAACTCACTGAAATAGACTCCAGGTCAAAGTATACTTAGGTTATAACCAAAGCGGACCTGTTTCAGCTCAACGGAGGACTTCTGGCTGGACTCCTTGAGCCAAAGGTCGGACTTAAGCTCACCGACACCGGATCTAGGTGGAGTTAAGTTTTTGTTTCGTTCAGAATTCCAGATCACGCGTGGCGGACCAGTTTCAGTTCAACGGTCAGCGGATCTCGATCGGAGATTCCGAGTACATGTAAATGTGTATGAAATTTCTCCTGATCTGAGGGTGTAATTTGGTCTGATTCTGATGGTCTGGTTGCTTAAAACTAATCCGCAAGTAACACGTGCCAGATTACTATTCAAGATATTTATTTTGTAAAGAAAACAAGTGTTTTCACACTCTCTCGCTCCGGACTCAAGCGAACAGCCGTGGGACGCTGTCTGGATTTGATTTTCGAGATGGTTGTCAAGCCCAGCAAGGCAGTCCTAATTCCTTAACTTTGTGTTAATCGGACTTCCGACGTGCGGTCTAGATCTGATACGGAGTTTCGAGATGCTCCCGAGAGCAGTCGGGTAATGAGATTGATCCTAGATTTTAGGGTAACCTAGCGTCAATGATTCTGCAAGTTTTGGGTCTTGTAGATCGTATTTAAAGTGGTTGGTGCTAATTTCACAGGTACCCTAGTTTAACACTGGCTAATTCTCGCCTAATTTTTAAAGGATTTAGTCCTGAGTAATTTCTATCTGAGGTGGTACCTGGGCTTTTGTAGTTTGTATATAAAGTGATCCAAGTTATACTACTTAGCTAGTTTAAGATAGTGTCTAGGATGAAAGTGCTTAGAAAATTTGAAAGAACAAGGTGGTGAAGGGTAGGATTTGTGAAGGAAATGGGTTTAGAAGCGATTTTAGACTGTGGGATTCAGTTCTGCCAAGTTAATAAGGTGTTAGGAGCGACCCATTGCCTAAGGACGTCTAATTTCAGGTTGGAAAAAATCCGGGCTGTTACATGCGATAAAAATCATAGAGTAAAATTTTCTAACCTAGGGTGTGAAATTTTAAATAAAAACGGTTCTGTAATATTAACTAGTCGCAGAACTTCTGAAAGCTGCTACATTGTAAGTGATTCAATCTCATCTAATATATCGCGTTACATGGTCCATACCGATGAGACCGAGTTATGGCATAAACGGCTTGGACATGTACACTACCATAACTTATAGAAATTGAACAAAAGAGAGTTAGTAAGAGGCTTACCCAAAATACAGAAAATAGATAAAATATGTGGTGAATGCCAGATTGACTAGCAAACTAGGAGCTCTCACAAAAAGGTGGACTCCAATGCTACATCGAAACTACTCGACCTCCTCCATATGGATCTTATTAGACCAACTAGAACGGAGAGTCGAGGTGGCAAAAAGTATATTCTGGTAATCGTTGATGACTTTACCAGATATACTTGGGTAGTCTTCTTAAGAAACAAATCAGAAACTCTCAATGAAGTTAAAAGGGTACTTAGACGTATCCAAACTGAAAAAGAGACTCAAGTCTGCAAGATCCGTAGCGATCATGGATCAGAATTTGAGAATAGCGGTTTTGAGAAGTTTTGCAGTGATCAGGGAATATCTCATGAATTCTCTGCACCTAAAACACCACAACAAAATGGTATAGTAGAAAGAAAAAATAGAGTGCTTTAAGAAATGACAAATGTAATGTTAAATAGTATGAAGCTCCCTAAAAATCTTTGGGCTGAAGTCGTAAATACTACGTGTTATATAATTAACCACATCTATACTAGAAAATCAAATAGTAAAGCGGCTTATGAAATGTGGTTTGATAAGAAGTCTACTGTCAAATACTATCGAGTTTTTGGCAGCAAGTGCTATATTTTACATGACCGAGAAAATCTGGAAAAGTTTGACACCAAAAGTGATGAAGGGGTATTTTTAGGGTATGCTCTGAATAGTCGAGCATATCGGGTTCTTAATAAAAGGACCGGTGTGATTCAAGAGTCTATTAATGTGATTATTGACGATCATTTAAATACACCTGTCTCAAGTTCAGATAACAATGAAGTACTTCTAATTGATAAACCAAATTCTTCATCAAGTCAAAATAATTATGAACTAAGGACTGTTAAAGACCATCCAACTAATCAAATTCTTGAAAACCCTCTCACTGGTGTACGCACTCGTAGACAATTAGAAGATGTGTGTAACTACGTGTGCTTTACATCTCAGATAGAGCCGGCTAACGTAAAAGAAGCTCTTACTGACGAAAATTGGATAGTTGCGATGCAAGAAGAGCTTAATCAATTTGTTAGAAATGATGTTTGGTACTTAGTTCATAGACTGAAGATAAACATATTATTGTAACGCCTTGAAAATCGAGGGTCGAGCAAAGCTCAGCTCCCAAGTTCCAACGCATCACTTATGCAACACAGATGATGATGATTATGATGAGAGCATTGAAACATGAATGGGATTATACTAAAACAGCATATCATACTCCAGAGACAGTTCAATTGCAAGTGGAAGATTGTGATAGATATATAAAATATAAAATATATAAACTGTGGTGAGTCTCTAGAGTGTGATAACATTACCAGGTTAATAAATTACAAGTACAATTCCAAAATATACCAAATGTGTAAGGTCATCTAGTCAACATTCCTATAACCCCGTCGATCATGACACGGCTCACATGAAGCCGCCAAAAAATAACATATACGAGAAAGCATCCTCGTTGCCACAAAAGTCCAGCTCAGCCTCAGGAGTAGCGTTGCCATCTGCAATCAGACAAAGTTTGGTGGGTGTCCGGAACACCGTCCCGTAACGTGGGAGTGAGTGATCGACTCAGTGGAACAATAGGTTAACATGTTATCAATTCAGTCAAGCAGTAATGATAAAGCAGTACAATCAAACACTCCTAAATACTCTTATTAATGCAAGTATGAATGCAGTCATGATGCATGCCCTCACCAACATACTCCCTCGTGCGACACCATCCTACGTCCGCATATGCTTTCATCCCTCAGTGCTCACATCTTCCAGGCACATGCAGTGCGATGATGAGCATGATTACCGAGTTGTTATTAGTCCTTTTCAAACAGCAGGATTGAGAAACTAAGGTACCTTCCTTATATCATTCTCAAACAATGATTTATTCTAGGGTCGTCATTCTTAGATATTCTCATACGATAGTGTGGTTCTAGGTCGCTGCAAGGGCTGTCAGGGTTGTTACATGGAATCGTTGCACCACTCCCCCATCACCTTATCAATACAAGCCTAGTTTATACTCTGTTTACTACGGGAAGGGTCGTCGCCTCTACGCAGATTCAGAGTATGCTCGAGGTCACTATACCGGGTACGGTCAGGGCTGTCAGGGCTGTTACATGGAATCGTTACACCACTCCCCCATCACCCATCAAAAAGTGAAGGCCGACAGCTCGAATACAGTGTCCCATACCACCATATTCGGCTCATAAGTCTGGGTTGCTCACTGGTCACTACGGGGAGGCACATCGCCCCAGCGTAGGCCGACAACTCGACCACGGTATCCCATACCACCATGCCCGGCTCATGAGTCTTAGCGGATCGAGGTACCATGGTTAACGGGGTTGCACGGGTAAGTTCGGTACCTTAGGTTTAAGCATTAACATCCAAACATAGTGAACATACATTAGATAGATCGAGTTACTGGACGAGCTCGGCTAGCTCGAGCGCACGACAAGTTAAACGACATGAAGTGCATTAGCACTTCGCGTGCCCAACCACTATCACCAACTGAAGTACGACTCGGGTTCGTCGAACACATCTCACTTGGTGAATGAATCTCAGCCATGAATTCAATCCCGTTAACAATTGCTTGGACTATACAATAGCCCCAATCACATTCAATTACGGAACAGTTAAAGCAGTATGAACAAAGTAATTCAAGCATGTTTAACAAGCATGTTATAAAGCAGAGTATAAACAAGAAATACAGACACATACATTTCATAAGTAAGCGGTTAAATTAAACAACCAACATGGAAGAAATCAAACACATCTCTAAGTTAGTTGAGAATCCTATCTCAACACCTACCTAAAGCATAATTATCTAAGTACTTACTCTTACAAGCATTTTCACAAACACTTAGAATGTACTTATTTAACATACATAACGTATACTAGTAAAAACATGTATTAGGGCGGATCCTTTCGCCGAGTAAGTATTGTACATATATATAGCATGTTCATACAGCAATTAATCATGGCTAACATACTTTCAAAATTTGTACGTATACGGTATTTTCTACAAATATACAGAATACAGAATATACTATAATTTGCATACGCAACTGAAACGCAAAACAAACATCACATTATGCATGTACAATAACGCCCAAATTATGAATCTATTATATCTGACATTGAAAGCGTTGAAAACCATAACCTATACGTCTAAAGTCTGCACCTTACGCCGTAGAATCGTAATAAATTTGGTAGGAATCTTAAAGCTTCTTCCACGACAGTACAACGGCCTAAAGCACAAGTGGTGTTAGCTATTTTGCTAATTGAATCAATTAAAACCCTAAATCAGATTAGGGTTAGGGTTTCTTAACTAGAAACGAAGTTGTAATCGCCGGGAAAGCGATTAGAAGGAGGTAGTTAAGCTCGTATAGTGGCAGGGTAGAGTATCAGGGAGATCCTCCCACTTCTCTCACACTTTCTCTCTCTTTTCTCTCTTCTCTCTCCTAGGGTTTTCTCAAATTCGTATGGGCTGAATGAGAGAGGGTTTAAGGTCCTTATATAGGCTAAAACATGACCAAAACAGACCTAGGGTCAAGGTATACTTAGGTTATATCCAAAGTGGGTCTATTTCGATCCAACGAAACACTTCTGGAGCCCCTTTGAGCCAAAGGTCGGACTTAAGCTCACTGACTATGGATCTAGGTCGAGTTAAGTTTTCATTCCAATCGAGTTTCCAGATCGCACGTGGCGGACCAGTTTCAATTCAACGGTCAAAGAAACTCGATCAGGGATTTTAAGTACACTGCCATGTATGGAAAATGTTTCCTGATCTGAGGATGTATTTGGGTCAGATTTCGACGGTCTGATTGCTTATATTTGGCCCGCAAACATCAAGTCTCTGATTATTTAAATTTGATTTAATTTATAAAGAAAAGCAGGTTTTCTCACACTCCTCGCTCTGGGCTCAAGCGAATAGCCGTGGGACATTATCTGAATTTGATCTCCGAGATGGTTATCAAGCCCAACAAGGTGGTCCTAATTCTATAACCTCGTATTATTCGGACTTTCGATGTGCGGTCCAGATCTGATACGGAGTTTCGTGATGCTCCCGAGAGCAACTGGGTAATGAGATTGCTCCTAGATTATAGGGTAATGTAGCATCAATGATTCTACAAGTTTTGGGACTTGCAAATCGTATTTAAAGTGATTCAAACGAATTCTACTGATTGTTTAGTTCAGTCCTTAACCAAATTCCGCCCTAATTATGACAGAATACGGTCCTAGGGAAGTTCTACACTTCTTTCTGGCATTTCTAGTCAGTTTATTATTTTAATTATTTTTATAGTAGTTCATAATCAAGTCTACTTCATCTCCACCAAATTTCATTAGGTTTCCTATTGTAGAAAAATTTTTAAAATTTCAGAAGCAGCAACTGTCCAAACTAATAACTTTCGGATAGTTGTCACCATGACCTATATTTAACTATATTAATTATTTTATTATATTTTAAACTTATGTTTATATGAAACTAGGCTTATCAAGCTTCAATCTGGCTTTTGAATCACCTAAATCGGAGTTATAACGAAGGAGATATGAATTTTCAAAGTAGGACAAAAATCACAAAATTTTCTGTCGAAAATGGGCCACCGGCCTGCTGCGGCCCTGCCAGGCCGGCATTTTGGCGAGGCCTCGCCAACCCGACGAGCCCCTCACTACTCACTGTCCTGTTTGAGGTGATTTCGCCGTCTGATATTCGAAATAGGTGTATTTTACAAACCGGGATGAGTTATTTGACGTGCAATATATGTTTTTTGGGGTAGGAGAAGCTGATCTATCCATGTAGCCTACTTATTTTGTGAGATTCTAAAACGGTTAATGGTTAAAAACTCATTTTATTTATTTATTTACTATTCATAGTAATTTTTAGTTTAAGTACTATTCTTCATCACCTAAACATTAGGATTAGTGTCTAATATGAAAGTTCTTGGAAAAGTTTGAAGAATAAGATGGTGAAAGGTGAGATTTTGAAGGAAATGTGAGATTTTGAAGAAAATGGTTTGAAAAGGGATTTAAGACTTTTGAATTGAGTGTTTGAGAAGTTAATCAGGTGTTAGGATCGACCCATTGCCTAAGGACGTTTAATTCCAGGTTGGCAAAAATCCGGGATGTTACAATCTACCCCCCTTAAAAATAATTTCGTCCCCGAAATTGGCTAAAGGTCATAAGTAAGAATTCTATTATTTCATTTGCCTAAGACTTAATAATTTCAAGTTTATATGCGCGGTAGGGTGTATATTTTGTATGCTAGTCTAGTACATTTTAGGCACTACTCCCCTTAAAAATTATTTTCACCCTCAAGGCTCAAGATCTATGTCCTGATCCGTATGTCGGAGCAAGGTGTAATTTAGGACCTATCCTTGACATGAAATGGGAAATACATTGGTCTGCCTTTCATCGATGATGTGTACTATGGCATTGATACCTATGGTCATAAAAAGGAGCTAAAGGTGATGGGTATTGTGGTTGATTCAGGGACAGGTGTGAGTTTGTGGTAAGATGCCTAATTCTACCAAGGAGTTTTGTCACGGTCCAGACTTACCCTATTGAATCATGTCTAGCTTAACAGGCAGGTTATCTTTCAAAGTTCATATGCACAATATGTATGCCAACATGGCATGTGATTTGGGACCTAATTCCTAACTGACGGTTGCCCATTTGGGAAATTCCTTGGGCCTAAAAAGAAAATCTCTATGGGCTATATATTCCTAACACGTCTCAAAGACGAAGTTATAAACTTTTAGTTGCAAGTGGTCGGGCTAACACAGAAGGAAAGTTGTATAATGGGTCTGAGTCGGATACATATACCTTCTGCCTTGCGAGGACAGAAAATTTGTCGTATCAGTTCTTAATCCTAGTCGATCCCGACTTTCTACTTGATCAGAGCAGAGAGTTCATTGGTAACTATCAGGATTGAGAATTCAATTCAAACCGCGAATACTTCGCTTCTATATAGTTCTCGACTCCGTGTTCCCGATTGTAAGAAGTCTTTGGGAAGGCAATTCTAAGGATTGTATTGATTTGACCTAACATTAAATCCAAGGGATATATAAGTTTTCTCTAAGCGTGAATAGTTTTTACGTCAAACAAGCTTCCTAAGAGTTACTAAGAGTTACTAAAGAAGCCTATAAGTATTATGGGGATTCAACAAAAGAATGAGCTTTCACTCCAACCTAATCAAGCCGACCAACTAAGTCTATCACTCAATTATCTTAGGGTAATCGGTCTCCTACATTCCTTAGTGTAACCAGTAGCCTAGTCTTAATTTTAGGAGTAGCGGTAATCCAATAGCTTATGGGTTAGATGATTTCGTGCTTAGGGTCAAACGTTGTCTGATTGGAATTGAGTTGCTCGACTTGAATTTAACTACGCTTGAGCACCTCACAGATACCCATACCAACTAAGGAAGTCCTAGGGTTCATGTTATTAATTTATTGGATTTCCCATACTACCAAATTTGTTTGTAAAATCTAGGAGTACAAACTCTAGGTCTAAAACTCTAAGGGCCTATTGTATTAAATGGGACTGCATTGCTAATCCCACCTCGGGATTTGGAGTGACATGTTTGGTAGGGGGTGGGAGGGGATTAAAATTAATTTTATAGGCTTTGAAAAATGAGCCTTGTATTAGAAAGTGTGAGATGGGATTTCCAAATCCCATGATGATGAATTTCTAAGTGTAATTGAAAGAAAATCTCAGAATTTACTTTTAATTGCATACATTCCAAACATGGTATTGGAAAACATGGGATACACCCAATCTAGGGACAATACCTTACACATACATTTATTGTTACTTTTACAATTTTATCCACCTTACTCACCTAATGCAATTGGCCGAACGGGCCCTAAACGTCCCAACATTTAGAGGTTGTGAAGGTTAAGGGACACAAGATCGTTGGAGCACACTATGGTATTTGTGTGTTCAAAAACAAGGAGGAATGAAGAGAGTTGAAGGAATGAAGAAGATTAGAAGAGGGATTGTTGGGTTCTGGACTCTTGAGCTACAAAAGGGGATGTGTAGGCTCAAATGAAAGGGTTTGAAGAAGGAAATATGAAAGGATGGGATGGCTAATGGGTACTACACGAATTTGAGCTTCAACTGGGGGGTGTAAGAGCTCAAATGAAAGGGAATGGAGAGGGTAGGAGGATAGGTATTGCTGTAAACGATGGGGGTGTGTGGGTTTTAGCAGAAAATGACGGAATAGGTGATTGGAGGGGAGGTTTGAGAGAGAAAACAGAAGTTTTGAAGGAAAATGAGAGCTTGGAGGGTCACTTTGTGAAGAAAGTGTGCATTTGAGGGGGTTTTAACGAACGACCCATATACCAGGGGTACCACTAGACCCCAAAGGCCATCGGCCCGAGCGGCCCGCCCGGCCAGGTCCACTGACCGGTGAGGTCCTCGCCACTCCCTGGACTAACCGGCAATGGCTCGCCATTTGGGCGAGGCTCTCCTGCCCCCTAGGTCCCAAAAATGTGTGGGGCCCACCCTGGGTCCCCCTGTAAGTGCTTCGTTTGACCCCCGACTCCATTTGAGGCGTTTTCAGGGCCAATTTGCAAACCGGAATGAGTTTATGTGATGTGTAGATATGATTTTGGGGTAGGAGGCACTAATCTATCCAACTAACCCATTATTTGGTTAGGTTCCAAAAGGTTAAGGGGAAAAACCCATTTTATCCATTTATTTCCTATTTATGGTAAGTTTTAGTTTCGGTATTGTTCTTCATCATTTATACCCTAGGATTGGTGTGTATTATGAATGTGCTTAAAAGAAATGAAGAATACAGTGGTGGAGGGTAAGATTTTGAAGGAATTGGATAAAAAGGGGTTTTAAGCTTTGAATTGTGTGTTTGAGAAGTTAATCAGGTGTTAGGATCGACCCATTGCCTAAGGACGTCTAATTCCAGGTTGGCAAAAATCCAGGATGTTATAATTATCGAAACTAAGTAGATTTTGAAAAATAAGTTTGATGAACTTGGTAACATAATTCGAAACAAGGCTAGACTGGTTGTACAAGGGTACACTCAAATTGAAGGCATCGATTATGATGAAACCTTTGCCCCGGTAGCTTGTCTTGAATCAATCAGACTATTTATATCCATTGCTTGCTTTATAAAATTCAAAATTTATCAAATGGATGTAAAGAATGCTATTTTAAATGGCGATTTGCATGAAGTGTATGTTGAACAACCAACGGGTTTTGAAGACCCTAAAAATACTGATCATGTTTATCGCCTGAAAAAAGCTCTCTACGGTTTAAAACAAGCTCCCAGGGCATGGTACGAAAATTTGACTAAGTTTCTACTAAGTCACAACTTTATAATGGGAAGTGTTGATAAGACATTATTTGTAAAGAAACATAATGATCACATTCTAATAGTGCAAATATATGTTGATGATATTATTTATGGATCTACATGGGCTAACATGACTATTGAGTTGGCAGATCTTATGAAATTTAAGTTCGAAATGAGCATGGTTGAGGAATTGAATTATTTCCTAGGGTTGCAAGTTAAACAACAACCTGATGGTTTTTTTTATTTCTCAAACCAAATATGCTCTGAACTTAGTTAAAAAGTTCGGATTTGAGAATGGAAAGAATTTTGATACTCCTATGAGTACAACCTTAAAACTCTCAAAGGACTCTACAAGTAAGAGAATAGTGAAATAACAGTGAAGACCGCTTGAGTTGAAGTTGGAATATGTCAATATGTCCTAGAGGGGGGTGAATAGGACTTTTTAAAGATTTACAAATTATTAAAAGTCCTATCACTCTAATCCTAACAAGTATGCAATTTTCAGGATTACTCAAATGTAACTCAATTGGCTTCCAAGCCTAGTAGAGGATCCAATCACAGAACTATTCAAATAATAAGCATGAAGCAGTTATAGTCTATGATAGATGTGACTGTGTGTGAAGTGTGAGCAGATATGAATTCAGTTAATATAATCACACAAATGATCAAGCATAAGAATCAATCACAGACACAGTCATTTTTATAGTGGTTCGACTACTTTTCTACTCCACTCCCGGCTGTCGCACTCAACCCTTGAGTGTACCGGATTTCACTAAGGAGGTTTCTCAGGGTTCACCTCAAACCTAAGGTTTTAAATTAGGTTCACCTTCAACCTTTATATGGAGGTTTCTACTCGGTTCACCTCTAACCCTGGAGTTTTACTGGTTCACTCTTAACCAGATGTTTATGCTCTTAATAGAGCAAGGGTCCACACAATGCACCCGGGAGTTTTTCTGGTTCACTCCTAACCAGAAGTTTATGCTCTTCACAGATCAAGGGTCCACACAACGCACCCGAGAGTTTTACTGGTTCACTCCTAACCAGATGTTTATGCTCTCCACAGAGCAAGGGTCCACACAACACACCCACCACGTACACTCCCGCCGGAGGCCTCCTTAAGGACTTCAAAGGGTGAGAACCACTTAAGACCCATTCCTAGAAAGGAATGATCACAAGTGTCCTCTGGACTCTAGATACTTACAAATATGTTGATGAGTCCCATTAAGCACAACGCCGAAGATCTCCTCCTCCTTGTTGACGAAGAGTCTTCTGCTCCCTTGATCTGCAACATAAAAGATATACCAAGACTAGGCTTAGGGTTGGGTCAAGGTGAAGATGAAATCTTACTCTCTAAAGATTTTTTTATTAGGAAGATAGAGTAGCTCCAATCTTATGCATTCAAGGCATCCTAGCATAATGATTTGCCATTAAGGTAGTAGCTGGAGGATCCTTGAATATGGAAGTTCATTCCCCAATCCACTCTATTGAATATCAATGATGAGGGTGGATTGGAGGATGAACTCCCTTGAAAGAAAGGGCTTAGGGTATAAGATGTGAGTTGAAACACATAAAAGCTCTCTCTATTTTCTCTCCCAGCAACAAAAGACAAGTCCTCTATATATAGGCAAAAAGTTCCAACGGATATAAAACGGTCACATTTATGACAGAGTTCGATATCATCGAGCAGGTTCGATATCATCGAGCGTATACTCTCGATAGCATCGATGGTCTGCTCGATGACTCGGACTCAATGTCATACGCTTTTGAAACTTCTTGCCAATTGGTCGATGAATCGAAGCTATTGTTGATGTCATCGGATTTCGAACTCTGATTCCATCGATGACAGTTTCGATCCATCGACACTTGAAAAATGAGAGAGACTTGACTTTGAAATATTTCAGGATTTCAAGATTGATCGGGGAACCATCGAGATCATTGAAATTTGAATGTCGATGGTATTGAGATCAGAGTCGAGGCATCGATAAATCCAACTGATTTATCTTGAGCTTGGTGGACAATTTATGGCTTTATTCGATGCAATCGATTTGGTGTCGATATCATCGATATTTGAATATCGATTCTATTGAAGGGCCCCCGATCATTGTTAAGAACAACCTGAAATATCTGCTGTAAGAAATGCGCGCCCACTATCGATATCATCGATGGACCTCCGGTCTTATCGATATTTGAATTCAGATCATATCGGACGGTCATCGATATATCGAAGGAATTTGTGATTTTCATTAAAAAGCAGGGGCGCCGAAAATCTGCCTGTCGATCTTATCGAGCCACACCCGATGGACTTGAGATTTGAATGTCGATGATATCGATAGGTGTATCGATACATCGATAATTCGTCCAGATATGTTATGAAGTTGCTGGACATATTTAGTGCTTTTATCGATGATATCGATATGTGTATCGATACATCGATAAATCCTTCCAGATGAATATTTATTTGCTGGACATTTTTGGTCCTCTCATCGATATATTGTTAAGGTATCGAGGACATCGACAGTGCAAGCCGATCATATCGAGAGTGCATCGATAAAATAGACACCAGAGAAAAACTTACAGATTTTCCTATTTGCAAAAAGTTTTCTCACATTAAAAACCCTAAGATGTTTATCTTGTTTTAAGGGTTTTAATCACCTGGTGTTTTGGGTCATGGGATGTGCGGCTATGATTTACCTATGACGAGCTTCCACACATCCGGATGAGGCAGACGCTTGAATTGTTCTTCCTATCAAGCTCTGTAGATAGTCTGACTCACCACACACGTAACTTGACAAACAAGGGCACTAGCAGGTGCACTTTCAAATAGATCCTAAATTATATCGCAGTATGATAGGTAGTTTACTGTATTTAACTACAAGCTGTCCTGATATTGCATTTAGCATAGTGATTTACTCTAGGTATCAATCTGATCCTAAAGAATGTCATTTAACTATTGTTAAGCTGATTACGCGATATGTCGCAAGTTCAGCTAATCTGGGTCTTTGGTATCCACATGATACTAATGTTCAATTAGCTGGTTACACTGATGCTAATTGGGCTGGTAATGTTGATGATAGGAAATCAACCAGTGGTGATTGTTTCTATGTTGGGAACTGTTTAGTTTCTTAGCAAAGTAAGAAACAAAGTTCCGTATCGCTCTCAACTGCTGAGGTTGAATACATTGCAGTAGGAAATTCATGTACTCAGCTTGTATGGATGAAAAGAATGTATGTATGTATGTATGTATCATAGTGTGTATATTTGTTAATTTAATTGTTTAAATTTCAAAATTATGTAAAAAATGCATATTTTTGGCTGTGCACGACCAGTCAAGTACATACTCGACCAGTCGTGGCACGACCGGTCAAGCATGTACTTGACCAGTCGTGTTACGCGTCTGGTGCTTTAATTTGGGGAAAAGCCCTTTTCTTCCACATTTGTGTTTCTTCTCCAACGAGTCTAAGCTCGACTGGTCGTACCCACCTTCCTAGATATTCAAGCTTAGTGCGTTATTTCCATTTTTCTTATAGATTCAAGTTCATACCACATCATTTTCATACTTGGAGTGATTTATTTCTTGTTTCATTAAGGTTTTTGGGGTTTTTTTCTCCAATATTCGATCTAGAGAAAACCCACTCTACTTCTTTTGTAACCTCTTGATTTCTTATATTCCTAGTTACAAATGGACAGTAGAGGCAAAAAGAAAAACACTCTTCGTCCTTCAACATTTAGATCTTCACCAATAATAAGGTGGCACCTTCGGTCACCTGAAGATGATCCCTCCTATGTGTGGGATTTAAGATTGCGCAATGTTATTGTTGAACAACCTGTTCATGTTGAGCATCTTGATCCTTTTGATCTCCTTCCTCTTCTCCAATCTGTAGGATGGACTAACATTCTACATTGGGGTGGACTGGCATACCGGTCTATTGCGCAGGCTATGTTTGCTTGTATTTCTGATTTTTCAGCTGAAAATGTAACTTTTATTAAAGCAACTAGAGAAGGTCCATTTGAAGTTGATCGACACCGGATCTCTGGGCTAATGGACATACCTATCAATGATGAAGGTATTCCAATTAGCACTTTTGTTACTAAACTATCTGAATTGGAAAAACGTATGCTTACTAGAGCATAATGCAATATGGATGCGTAATGGAGTCAAAATGGAAATGCGCTTGCTTCAAAGTACTTGTTACCCAGATAAAGGGTTCTTCATGGGATATTTATTTCAAATCTTTACCTACGTTCTGGTAACAAAACCGAACTCACCACTTTTATGGTTCGGATTCTTCATTCCATCATCTCTGGTACTAATGTCTGTCTTCCTTATTTAATCTGTCATTCCATCATACAATTCCGTCTTCATCCTAGACACAGTGATATCTCTTTTGCATATCTTATAATTGTGTTAGCCACTCATATGTTAGTAGCTATGCCTGTTGGAGAGGCTCCCATTCAACACCTTATTTTCAACAACTCCAATATCAACAAGTTGAATTTGAGGTTGGCTGATGGCCAAGTTAATGTGGGTGTTGGTGGAGCTGAAGCAGTGAATGAAGAAGAAGGCGATTTATCTCCAGATGATATTAACATGGACGACATCTTTAATGAGATTGAATCAGATTCTGAGGATGACCCTGAATATCAGCCTTCTGATTTCGCTGAGAGGTTACATACTCTTGAGGAACAGGTGGCTTAGATTTGTGTAACCCAGGATTCTCAATTTGCTTATATGCGTAAATATATGAGGCATATTAACAAGGGTTTACACCAAATTGATCCATCTATTCCTGCTCCCTCTTCAAGATCTGATTAGTATTTTCTAATCTTGGTTTGTAATAACTTTAATGATACTTGGATTTATTTTGTCTTTTGAAATAGTACTTGAACTTGACTTATCTTATTTGTACTTGGTTAACTTTGGTTAATTATGGTTGAACATTACTTGCTTATAGATTTGATATTTTGTCTATCTTACTCATTTATTCCTCAATACTCTTCTTCTTTATCTACTTCCAATTCTATTTCTTAATTTCTTCCTTTGTCACATTGTGACAAAAAGGGGGAGAATTTTGGCATGCTTAATATATGATGATTGTGGTATATTGGTATATTGGCATGTGGATTGTGGATTATGGATGCATGAATGGATGCATGATTCTATTTAGTGAAAGGGGAGTTAAGTAAGGGGGAGTATTGTTGGTGGAATTGATGCAAGTTGATGATAAATGGTGCATGATTCTTTAACTAGGTTATAACTGGTTTCTTAACCAGGTTGTAACCGGTTTCTTTTAATAACTAGTGCATGATTCTTTGTGCGTATAATGCTTATGTTTGTATGGAGTGTGTTTTGTCACAAATTTGACAAAGGGGGAGATTGTAAGTGCTCTGGTTTCTAGCTCTTATAATTGTCAAATTTTGTAGTGCCAAAACCTCATTTTGTAGTGCCAAAACCTCTCTTGGAATGTATATCTTGTCCAACTCATCTACATAATGAAGTCTGTGTATCCCTTAAGAACAAGGGTCTTTTGTTCAAGAACTTCAAGGGCAAGTGTACTTGTTCATATTTATGTACAACATCAATTGTGAATTTAAGATTCAAGAGTTCAAGATTTTCAAGTTTCAAGAGTCTCGATTTCAAGCTTTAATGTTAGTCGATTTCAAGCTTCAAGAGTCTCAAGTTCAAGCTTCATCTTATGACAAGATCTCAAAGCTTCACGAACTTTAAAGAATGACTATCGACTGAAGAAAAAGAAGACTCAATGTTCATACATCACTAACAAGGTACAAATGACCCTAGATTGACTTTAGAGTAGGTCATTTTGAATACATAATTCAATTATATCTTTTTATAAGTGAATAGACTGTTTCTCGACTAGTCCTAGACTCTGTTCGACTAGTCTTAGCACTGGCTCGACCAATCCAAGAAATTCCATGACCAGTCCTAAGTTTGTTGCAAATTTTTAAAATTTTTTGTTAAGCCACGACCAATCCTGGAGACTGATCGACCGGTCGTGTGAACAGTACACGACTCGTTCACGACCAGTCCTACAGCTACGACTCAAAATCCAGCAACTAAATCAGGCTCTACACGACCAGTCGTGGATAGGTTACGACTAGTCGTGGAGGCCTCACGACCGATTATGCAAGGCCTACGACCAGCCGTGGAACGACTTTATCCGATCGCGCTCAAAATTTCAAAAATTTGTTGGTCCTACGACCAGTCGTAGTGTCCACAGGATTAGTCGTGAACGTGATTTCTTCACTTATAAATAGAACACGAATTTCAGATTTTTTCATTGAATTCAAGCTAAATCAATACGCCACTTTAAGAGATATGTTAGTGTTCTTTTTAAGCTATATTGTGCTCATTTAATATTCTCTTAATTTAGCTTTTCTATATTTGATTTTGTATTCTTTATTCCAATCATATGTGTAGAAGGGATTGAGATTACCCTTTTCTTGGAATCAAAATCAAATAGAGCTAGCCCAACTTGATTTAATTTAAAATCAATTTAAAACTTAGAACCATTTCATAAGTGAGTTTGGACATTGAACTTCTACATTGAAATTCTACTCCGACTTGGTTCTTCCGGGCTGCATCAAAGAGAATATCCAAGTATTTTATATTATTGTAAATTTCTGTTTTTGGTTTCATTAAGATTGTGCCAAAAAAATCTCTCTATTTTGGTTTGTCTGAGGTGATCGAGAAAACTCAGAGTGTGGGGTTTTTAAATTGTGTAAGCCCAATTAAAAAACACAATTGTGAGGGTTTTAGGTGAACCTGGAAAAACCTATTTTGATAGTGAACACTAATATCCACTGTGTGAGGATATTAGGAGTGGAGTAATTGTGTGGATGTTTTTCTAAATAGTTGGTGTATACACAATCGAACCACTATAATTTCTGGTCTTGTGGTTTGAATGTTTATTTATTTTTGTGGATGATTGTTATTTCCCTTTTTACATTTGTGGAGAATGCTGTAATCCTTATGTGGATGTGTGAGAATGTTGTAATAGCTTATATTTCCTTTCTTGCTATTCATTTCTTTATTCCTCTGTATCAGTTTGAGTTTTTGATACACAAACCGTTCTAGTAAGGTTGTCCTGCCATAAACCCTTGGTTTTTATAGTGTAAGGTTGTCCTTAGAACAACATTTGTATTAACCTCTCAATACTCGTTCTTTTGAGGTTGTTTTTAAATTCAGCATTGTGAGATTGTCTATTACTATCTGTATTTAATTTATTTAAATTCCGCTGTTATTTTTTAATTTGGCATAGTCCTATTCACCCCCCCCTCTGGGACATATTGCTCGACCTTTTCAGGTTGCAATAACATTGAGCTTGGAGTGTGCAGCAGTCTTCTGGAGCTTTGATTTTTGATATATGTATTTCCCTTTCAGCATTGTATTTAAATGTTTATATTAGTGGATATGTGATGATGATGTTGTCTTTGTGATTTGGGTAAATTTGTGGTTATGCTTGTTATGAAATAAATGTACGTTAAAAATCCTCCTTGTAGGATCCCAGGATCGGAATCTGGCGTATGGATGTTGGAAGCCGAGAATGGGGTACTACGGAGGCTGTCGGCATCGGATTGGGAGATCGGGAATTTTGTGAGCCCGATTTATGAGTTTGGGGCGTGACATAGTGGGCCCTATGAATTGTTTAATAGTGAAAATCATTATCTCCACTGCTATATTGTGGTATGATCCAGATGATCTTTCGATATGATCCATTTCTTTGGGTAATGCTTTAAAATGACCTCTAAAAATAGATGAATGGTGCAGATAGTCCAGTTAGGACGGTGGGTCCCGCTTGATGTATATGAGGCCCATGCGATGCGGCCCGTGTTTGAGGCCTAATGTGATGTATATGTGGCCCGTGTTTGAGGCCCATTGTAATGTATATGCGGCCCATGTAATTAAGCCCATTGTGATGTACATGTGGCCCTTGTATGAGGCCTGATGTGATGTATACGAGGCCCTTATATAAGGCCCAATTGTGATGAGTGATTCCACCATGATGTATGTGTTATATTCACACCGTTCATCCACTTCTCTAAGGCCGTGAGCCCCATTACCTTGAGAGGCCCACCCTGACTTATGGGTTATAAGCCCACCATGGGGCTGCCTTATGAGGCCCATCATGACGTATGTGTTACATACACGATGTCCATCCATTTTCCTGATTTGTATAAGGGTCGTGGGCCCCATAGAGAGTTAGATTCAAATCCCAAGTGGACTACACACTAGGAGACAATAGTGGTTAAATGGCCACTGTTGAAATCCTCCCTAGGACCTGTTGTTAAGCCCATTACCTTGGGAGCAATGATGGTTAAATGTCCACGTTGTAATCTCCCTAAGGCCCATTGTTAGGCCCATTCTCATCTCCTCTTACTGGGCTTACCCCAAACCGTTAGGCCCCCACTGATGATTATATTACCCACCTTCCCTTATTAGGCTATCCCAATCCATTGGGCCCCCATTAATGATACCCATCTCACCCTACCAGGCTAACCCAAACCCTTGGGCTCCCATTGATGCTAGTAATACTCATCTTTCCCTTGAGTAGGCTATCCCAATCTGTTGGGCCCCCATTGATGATGGTGCTTTCCACCATACCTTGTAGGATTATCCAAACCTTAGAGCCCACCTTGTATTCATACCGGGCCTTCCATAGTAGATGTGTCCCACCTAGATACATGCGACTACCCAAAGTTTAGTGTCTCTACCCAAGGCTCACTTAGATGTTGAGCGGACTGCCCAACCCGTTTGGAAGGACACATAGTCCTAGATGTATAGACCCCACCAAAGCCCACCTTATGTATGTATTGGGCCCCATAGGAAAGCCCAATTATTATATAATAAAGAGGCTGAGGAAACCCACTTATTGTACTTAGATTCATCCTCTTGTACACCCGCTTGACTCGCCTTGTGAGATGTGTTCTACTCTCATAACCGATTGCTAGGATTTCAATATTATGTTTGTATCATCCACACCGTCCAGTTACCCCTTTTGGGATGAGTGTGAGGCCCATCCTTGATGTTAGTATGTCATCTAAACCATCCATTGTTTGTAGGATGAGTACATCATCACCCCTTGCTGTAGATGGAAGAATATATGGTATCAGGTTTGGTATATGCACTATATAGAGCTTATGTCGCTGAATGGGCAAGATCCGCCGTCCTTCTAGTGGACCCCGTCTTAAGATATATGATATATCAGTACCTTGGAAGGTTAATATTAGTATAACGTGGGACATACCGCATGGACTCCTATAGTTGTAGAAGGAGCATGTTCTTTAGTTTATACTCTCGGTATGTGACATGCCGGTGAAGGTCAATTGTGGATTATTATTGTCTGCCTTATCATAATCATGCCTATATACTTTATTACATCATGATACATGCCCATACGCATCATATGTATGCTTGTTATGAGGAGCGACTGATCATAACATGTGTCGTTGGGCTGGTTTATTATGGGACTTCTTGTGAGACGGAGTGGCCCCACTTGAGCGCGCAGTATGTGCAGGTTTGTTGCATGACTGGATAGTTTGACTTATGCATCTTGCATTTTTGTGGTATGATCATTGTACGTCTTAGCGACATCAGGGCCATGACCTCTACAGGTATATCGTGGATGGCCAGTTGGGACACCGAAAATGTTTGGTTCTAGTATATGGGCATCTAATATGTCTGTGGGTGAAAGTTCTTAAACCCCTTGGTACCAGGGACGCTCCAACGTCTAGACCAAGTGGATACAAGAGTGCCGAGTGCCAAATACCAGGAGGCCGCGCTTCTTACTATGTCGTGGTCGGTTGAAAGGGGGTGTGACCTTACCCGCTCGAGGGAGTAGGCAATGTTAGGCTGATTCTGACCAACTCATAAATGGGTTTGCTATCGACGAGCTAGGTTGATATTGGTATGCGGATAGTGAGGTCTCTTCCACTTACCAAGTTATGCGCATGATGGGGACGGTAGGTGGTGTAGAGTGTACTAGACCCCGGTAATGATCTCAGAGAAGTACAGTACTGATATGTCGACTTACTTAGTAGGAGTTGCGTACTCAACATCTCATTCATTCATTCATTCACTATCCACTCGGGCTGGTGGTGCTTAACCAGATCATTATGTGTACCCTCGTAATGGCCATGATTTCGGTTGAGTATGCAACTAGCCTAAGATCAGGAGTTTACCACATTGTGTCCAGCTATCCAAATCAGGTATGGGCCAATTTAGATAGAAGTCCCTTGTGATGGACCCCACAACTTACGACACTACGTACTATCATCCCAACTCCACTCTCTGGCTTGGTCATTTCTTTCGCACTGCATATTGCATTGCATCCCCAGCACATAGCATTTGGTTTACCACAACCCCGCATTGCATAGTCGATCTGCATTGCATATTCTGATATTGTATGACTCATGGACTTGTCAGTATTTATACCTACTCTGATATCGTATGACTCATGAACTTGCCAGTATTTCCGATATTGTATGAATTGTGGACTTATATTGTATATTTGGCACTTGTTGCGCACACACGTACACCACCCTCTAAGCTTTCTATAAGCTTATGCACAACCGTTGCGTGCAGGTGAGAGTAGGTCGTAGCAGGATTGAGGCAGGAGTTTGTAGCAGAGCTTTATGGATATTTTATTATATACATGTATTTCCTTTCAGCATTGTAATCAACGATTTATATTAATGGATATGTGATGATGATGTTGCTCTTGTGATTTGGGTACACTTGTGGTTATGCTCCTTTACAAAAAATTTAAACTGAAAATCCTCGTAGGATCCCAAGATCGGAATCTGGTGTATGGGCGCTTGGAGCCGAGAATGGGGTACACGAGGTTGTCGGTGTCGGATTTAGTGATCGAGAATTTTATGAGCTCGATTTCCAAGTTGGGGCGTGACAATCATGCCATAAAGTAATATGGCAAAATGGACGGACAACCTTGATTTAATGCACATACATTAAGGTGGGCCCCACAGCCAGGGATCTAGGGATCCATTGACGTCACGCCCATTAAAAACAATAGAGCTTTGATGCGCCAAACGAATGACAACAATGTAAAATTGCTCTAAACTTGATACTTGGCTCAAGCTATTGTTATATGAAGGATCCTTACTCTTGCTCCGGTGGTAGACTCACAGGAGTTTCTACACCCAGTCATGGGTTCGAGTATCCATTGGTGGTGAAATCCCACTACGGTGTGAGTGTGTAGGGGTGTGTGTGTGTGTGTGTGTGTGTTAAAAAATTTTTTATTGTTAGATGAGAAATATACTCCATGGGCCTCACCCAGAAACCTATGGGTGACATCACATCCCCATTGTTCCCTTTGGTGTGGCCCAACTCAATTTTGAATCTTTTTTATTTCTGGCCTTACTTCCTCGAATGGAGGACAACCTGATGGATGAACGGAGTGGATTTTACTTTACTTATACAACAAGGAGGACTCCACTATTGATCTCGAATCCGGCCATGCGGAACAAGTGTGTGGATTGCGGGCGTGCCAGAATTGATTGGGTCTGATTCAAACTATGACCACTGACTCTTAGTGTCGAGATAGAGCAATGTTCGGTCGTTGCTTGACTGGTCGTCTATTTCGCCAATTGTTGTGCGCTCATTACTTAGAAGATTGGTAGAGGTTGGGGCTCTTCCTCCAAATGAGTTATTTTTTCTTTAAAATCTAAAGACTTTTGAAGGTGTAACAGTTGTATGGTCGAAATGGAAATGATTGGAGACATAGATACAGAAAATGCGTATAAGTTACCACTACAACGGGATCATCGACCTAGTTGAGAGCAACATAGTACTTTAGGGAGCAGCATGCTGATGAGCGAAGTAAATGTAATGCCAGAGATTACAACTATGGTCAGCCCAACGTATGAGCATAGCGGGCAGGTTCTTAAGCTAAGGTGTTCCTTAAGATCCACCACGCATGCACAAATAGAAGGGAATTGTTGTTCATAGTCATTCCGACCGAGCCCTGTTTCTACTAATCAGGGTCATTTACATGTGATCTATACGGATACACATGGTGCAGTCCAAGGATTTCTTACAGATATGTATGGTTACGCCTTGAAAAATGGAATCACGATGTATCAATTACGACCGAACGTTATTAAAGCAGTCGAGAGGACAAGTGATCAAGTTTAGATGATTAAACTATATGTGATAAGCTATTGAGTTCGCACGATTGCTTAACAGGTGGCTAAAGGAGAAACAAAAAAAAGCAAAACGTGGGAAGCATCCAGAAGCCAAGCCATGAAGAACGGTTACCATAACCATTGAAGCATGAGAAGAATCTAGAATGGCTGGATTAACACTATAAATAGAAGAAGATTACAACAAAATAATTGAAATTGCAGGTAAACCGCTAATTGAAGTACGAAGTTATGCCCAAGTGTCCTGGGGGGGGGGGGGGGGGGGGGGGTGAATAAGACTTTTCTAACTTTAATACTAAAAAATTAATGCTACTATTCTTAAAAAGAAGTAAAGAAGGATTAACATAAAACTATTCACACTCAAAAGACTGTATAGTGAAACATATTAAAGCTGCATTTTATCAAACATGTGTGCATAAATTAAGCATATCATCATTCATCATACACAAAACCACAAGCAATCAATACAAACACAATGATATATAGTGGTTCGGCTATATGCCTATTCCACTCCTGGTGAATGTACTCATCCTTTAAGTGTACCGGATTTCACTATCTAATGGTTTTAAATCAAGTTATCTGTTAACCTTCACAACCTACACAAGGTTCTTTAGGTGAATAAATAAGACAACATAAGGTGCCTATACAAGGCAATACACAATGCCTACACAAGGCAATATGCAATGGAGCCTACACAAGGATACCAACACGTCTCGTCAGAAGCCTACAAAAGGTCTCTGCGAGTTTGTAGAAGAAAACTCTGAATCCCGATCCTACAGAAAGAGAGGGCTTCGGACATAATGGACTCTAGAATTACTTGTAAGTGAGTCCCATTTTAGCACATGTTGATGAAGATCTTCCTTAAGGTGAAGGGTCTTCAGCTCCCTTAAACCCTAATGTTTTTGAAATTGCGGTAAAACTGCTATTACTAAAGTATAAAGTATGTCCAAATGTCCTAGAGGGGGGTGAATAAGACTTTTCAAAAAATTATTTTTTAATAAGAATAAACAATGCCTAACTTTAAACGAATGAGTAAGGCAAAGTAACTCTATGGCTTCCGAGCCAATAGAGGGTCCAAATCACATAGGCTTACACAAGATTTACATATAAAGAACAAGCCTATTAAGGATATTATATGTGATAGTGTGTGGGATGTGATTTCTATCAATACTTATACATTAACTAAATCATACATCACAATGATCATTTGATAGACATAAGCATAACTTAGAACAATGTGCACAAAGCAATCCCAAACACAATCATATATAGTGGTTTAGCCACTTGCCTACTCTACTCTCGGTGGACTCACTCTTTCCTGTAGTGTACCGGATTTCACTATCCAATAGTTTTAAATCAGGTTAACCATGAACCTTCACAACCTACACAAGGTTAACTAAGGGACTTACACAAGGTTCCCTTAAGTGCCTACACAAGGCGATGAGTCCTACAAAAGAACACAAATGAGAGCCTACACAAGGCAACCCAAGCCTACACAAGGCAACTCGTCCTATACAAGGACCAACTGAGAGCCTAGACAAGGTAACCCAAGCCTACACATGGCAAATGCCTGCACAAGGCAACCTATGCCTACACAAGGCAACTCGTCCTATGCGAGGACCACATATTCTCTCGTCGGAGGCCTACAAAGAGGTATTGGCGAGTTTGTCACTCTAACTCTAAATCTCAATCCTATACAAGGAAAGGGCTTTAGACTCGACGGATTTTATATACTTACAAATAAGTGAGTGAGCCCCTTTCTCCCACAATGTGAAGATCTTCGATAATGGCGAAGAGTCTTCAACTCCCTTGAACGACAACCGCTTTTGATGCTAAAAAGGCCAAGCTATATGTCCTAGAGGGGGGTGAATAGGACTATGCCAAATTAAAATAAAATCAGCGGAAATAAAATAAACCAATAGCCTTACAATTATAAATCAATTCACAATGCTGAAATCAAATCACTTTGATAAATAAGTATTGAGAGATTGATACAAATTCAGTTCTAAGGACAACCTTACACCATAATAAACTAGGGCTTATGGTAGGACAACCTTATTTCTAGAACATCTTTTGGATCAAGGACTCAATTTTAATAGAAATAAATGAATAACAAGGAATTGAAATTAAATGCAGAAATATAGATCTAAATTATTACAACAATTCCCACACTTGCTTGAAATGTAAACAGTTACAACATTCACATCCACTTGTACATTCCACACAATTGAATGATAAAAGATATGAAAATTAAGCAAGCATTCAATCCACAAGACAAAGAGGTATAGTGGTTCGCCTGTGTGTACACCAATTGTCTTTCAACAGCCACACAGAATGCTACTCCACTCCTAATATCCTCACACAGGGGATATTAGCGTTCACTATCAAATAGGTTTTCACAGGTTCACCCAAAACCTTTACAATTGTGTCTTTCTCACTCAGGCTTACACAATTCAAAAACTCCTCTTTTCTGAGTTTTCTGGCTCTCCTCAGATAACCAATACAATGAGATTTTTTTGGCTTAACCTCAAACAAAACCAAAAGTAATGAAATTTTACAGAATTGTAAAATACCTGGATTTCTCCTTTTCGTAGCAGCCCGGTAGAACCAATCGGAGTAGATGATTGAATGTCAAAGTTCAATTTCCAATACTCACTTTAATATGGTTCTAAATTCTAATAGATTTTAGATTTTAACTACTTGGGCGTAGCTATATTTGATTTTGATTCCAAGAAGAAGGAATAAGGTAATTCCTCTTTTCAAATAAGATTGGAATACAGAAACAAAATCAAATTAAATAAGCTAGCAAAAAGGAATATTAAATAAGCACAACGTAGCTTAAAATAAACACAGACTTATCTCAGAGTGATCACTTGAAGTTTCTTGAATTGAATCGAGTTGAATTATGAAAACTCTGAATTTCGTGTTCAATTTATAGAAACAAAAATCGCGTCTACGACTGGTCTTAGAAACCTTCGACTGGTCGTAGCTCTAACGGATATTTGAAATATTGAGTGCGATCTTTGAAAGTCGTTTCACGACTGGCTGTTGGAAGCCTACGACTGGTCGTGGGTCACCTACGACTGGTCGTATCTCTCTACGACTGGTCGTAGGACCATATATTAGCTTGCTGGACTTTGAGTCGTAGTCCTACGACTGGTCGAGAACGAGTCGAAGACACTCCTACGACCGGTCGAAGGACCTCCAGGACTGGTCGTAGGTGTACCAAAAAATTCTGAAAATCTTCAACAACTTAGGACTGGTCGAGGAATTTCTTGGACTAGTCGAACCAATGCTAGGACTGGTCGAACAGGAGCTAGGAATGGTTGTAGAATAGACCAAACTTATGTAAAATAAACATTTGATTTATGTATCCAAAGTGACCTACTTATAAGGTCAACCTAAGGTCAGTCAAACCTGAAAACATGTCGTATGGACATTGAACTTCAACCATTCAACGAATGTTGATATTTGAACCATATCAAGCTTGAGATCTTGAACTTGTTGTAGCTTTAATCTTGAGATCTTCATCAACGTGAAAACTACTTCATGCGTTGCTTATGAGTCTTGAAGTCATTTCTTGAGTCTTGAAGTTGTTTCTTGAGACTTGAGCTTCAACATTGTAGCTTTAAACATTGAGAAGATGATGAAGTACACTTTGTATTTCTTAAAGACATCCAATGTCATAAAGTGTTTATGCAGTGTCTTGAATACATATAAATCACCTTATAAGCACAAGACACAGATAGATGTTTTGACACAACAAAATTTGACAACCAAAGGAGCATGAGACCATAGCACTTACAATCTCCCCCTTTGTCAAATTTGTGACAAAACACCCAAATAATAATACTTCCAATAGAAATAAGAGAAGTACAGGCATAACAGGTTCAAATAGAGAATCATGCACCAGTTATATAGACATCATAAGCAATATCTAGCATAACTCCCCCTAAGAAGCTTGCCTCCCCCTGAGTAATAGCAGCACATCCATATTTAAATAGACATGAATGAAACCAATCATAATCATTAAATCCAACCAAAGCCAAAGCCTCCCAAAACTTCTCCCCCTTTTTGACACAAAATGACAAAGGAAGAAGGGCAACAAGGATAAGGAAAATAGGAGATGGAATATAGATGCAAGAGAGCATAGTGCATAATTCAACAAAAAGTCAGTAAGCTTGCAAAGTTCAGACTAAAAGCAAAGAAAAATATTAGTTATTACGGACCAAATAAAAATTCAGTCAGAACCAGAAGAGGGAGCAGGATTAGATGGATCACTTTTGTGTAAACCCCTAGTAACCCGCCTCATATATTTGCGTAAATAAGAAAATTGAGTGTCATGGGTAACACGAATTTGAGCCACCTGTTCTTGAAGAGAATTCAACCCCTCATCAAAATCAGAAGGCTGAAAGTCAGGATCATCAGCCAAGTCTGACTCAAGTTCTTCAAATAAATCATCCATATTTACGTCTCTAGGAAGATCACCAGCTTGATCTGCATTTCCTGCTTCAGCACCACTGCTACCAGCATCCACTTGGCCAGGAACCAATTCTAAATTCATCTTGTTAAGATTGAAATTATTAAAAGGGAGATGATGGATGAGTTATTCTCTAACAGGCATAGCCACGAGCATATGATTGGCGAGCATAGTCATCAAATAACCAAAGGGAATATCACTATGACCTGGATGGTGACAAGATAAAATAATGGAGTGGCAAATTAACGAAGGTAGACAGATTTTCGCACCAGAGATGACAGAATGCAAAACACGAACCATGAATGCAGTGAGTTCGGTTTTATTACCAGAACGCAGATATAGATTTGAGATGAAAATCCTGTGAAGCACTCTGTGTCTGGGTAACAAGTACCTTAAGAGAAGTGCATGACCTTTATGAGTCCAGTGAACATCCAAATTACACAAATCTCTAGTAAGCATTTGTCGTTCAGATTCTGAAAGTTTGTCATGTAATATATGAATCGGAATGCCCTCATCATTGACAGGAATTTCCACAAGGTGAGCTATCAAATGTCTATCCACTGAAAATAAGCCTTCTTGAGTATCAATTTTAAAGGTTAAATTCTCAAGAGAAGAATCACAAATACATGCAAACATGGATTGGGCAATGGACTGGTATGCAGCTCCACCCCAATGTAAGATGTTATCCCATCCCACAGATTGCAACAGAGGAAGGATACCAAAGGAAGCAATGTGATTAACATTAACAGGACACTCAACAATAATATTGCGCATACGCAAATCCCGTGCATCTGAAGGATCATTTTCGGGAGAACGAAGATGACGTTGCGTAATAGATGCTGATCTAGATGAAGAGGGACCACGTGTAGTTTTCTTTTTACCCCTAGCATCCATTTTCAAAGGAGGAATCAAGGAAACTATAAGATGCAAGAAAGAAGAAGTGGGGTTTTGATAAAACAGATTTTTCAAGAGAAAACCCCAAACTTGCAATGAAAGAGCAAATAGATTCTACAAGAGTGAAATTTGAAACACCAATAACAAGAATCTGCAAGAAAATTGTAAAAGAACCACTAACCTTGAAGTATCATGAAGGTGGGTTCGACCGGTCGAGGCTAGGCTCGTTGGAGAGACAAAAGGAAATGAAGAAGAAGAGCCAAATCCCCAAAATAAAGTGAATTCACGAGTTTCACGACCGGTCGTGGATGTTTTCGACCGGTCGTATCACGACCGGTCGTGTACATTCACGATTGGTCGAGTACCGAATAAAATTTGTAATTTTTCAAATGATTTCCAAATTTAAGCAAATAAAACATCAAACATATGTACATTATGATACACCAAAGCATGCAAATTCAATTTAAATTGCACATACCGAGATCAAACTTTAATTTATTAAACCTGCTTTTGTCGAGCGGTTTAGTGAAAATGTCCGCAAGTTGAGTCTCGGTTGGAATGTAATCCAAATATATTAATTTTTCTTCCACTAATTCACGAATGTAATGAAATCTAATGTCAATATGCTTAGTACGTGAATGCTGAACTGGATTTTTTGAAATATTTATTGCACTGGAATTATCACAAAACAAAATCATAGAATCCTGTGTAATTCCATAATCGCTTAACATACGTTTCATCCAAACAAGCTGAGTACATGCATTTCCAGCAGCAATGTATTCAGCCTCAGCTGTTGATAGCGATATAAAACTTTGCTTCTTGCTAAACCAAGAAACCAGACAATTTCCAATGTAGAAACAACCACCACTGGTTGATTTCCTATCATTAATGTTTCCAGCCCAGTCAGCATCTGAGTACCCGGCTAATTGAACACTAGTCTCATGTGGATACCAGAGACCCAGTTTAACAGAACTTGCGACATATCACATAATCCGTTTAACAGCAGTTAAGTGAGATTCTTTAGGATTTGACTGACAACGAGCACAAATACCAACACTCAAAGCGATATCTAGTCTACTTGCAGTCAAATAAAGCAAACTACCAATCAAACTACGATACAATTTCGGATCCACATCATTACCTGTAGAGTCTTTTGAGAGTCTCAAAGTTGTACTCATAGGAGTATCAAAATTTTTACCATTCTCAAATCCAAATTTCTTAATTAAGTTCAGAGCATATTTGGTTTGAGAGATAAAAATTCCATCAGGTTGTTGTTTTACTTGCAACCCTAGGAAATAATTTAATTCTCCAACCATGCTCATTTCGAATTTAGACTTCATTAAATCTGCAAACTCAACAGTCATGTTAGTACAGGTTGATCCATAAATAATATCGTCAACATATATTTGAACCATTAGAATATCATCGTTATGTTTCTTAACAAAGAGCGTCTTCTCAACATATCCCATCTGAAAATTATGACTTAGTAAAAACTTAGTCAATTTTTCGTACCATGCTCTGGGAGCTTGTTTCAGACCATAGAGAGCCTTCTTAAGACGATACACATGATCAGTAAATTTAGGATCTTCAAACCCTGTAGGTTGTTCAACATATACCTCTTCATATAAATCACCATTCAAAAAGGTACTTTTTACATCCATTTGGTAAATTTTACTCTTCCTAAAACAAGCAATGGAGATAAAAAGTCTGATTGATTCGAGACGAGCTACAGGGGCAAATGTTTCATTATAGTTAATACCTTCAATCTGTGTATACCCCTGTACAACTAGCCTTGCTTTATTTCGAATAATATTTCCAAGTTCATCAGATTTGTTTTTGAAAATCCATTTTGTTCCATTAATAGTTTATCTTTAGGTCTAGGAACAAGGTACCAGACATCATTTCTGACAAACTGATTAAGTTCTTCCTACATCGCAACTATCCAGTTTTCATCCGAAAGTGCTTCTTTCACGTTAACCGGTTCTATCTGGGATGTAAAGCATACGTAGTTACATATGTCCTCTAATTGTCTACGAGTGCGCACACCAGTGAGAGGGTTTCCAAGTATTTGAGAAGTTGGATGATCTTTAACAGTCCTTAATTCAGAATTAGTTTCACTTGATGAAGTTTCTTGTTTTTCAAGTATAAGAACTTCATCATTATCTGAACTAGGGACAAGTGTATTCAAATGATCGTCAATCACAACATTTATTGACTCTTGAATCACACCGGTCCTGTTGTTCAGAACACGATATGCACGACTGCTTAAAGAATATCCTAAAAAGATCCCTTCATCACTTTTAGTGTCGAACTTTCCCAAATTTTCACGGTCATGCAAAATATAGCACTTGCTGCCAAAAACTCGAAAGTATTTGACAGAAGGCTTTTTCTCAAACCACATTTCATAAGCCGTTTTATTATTAGATTTGCAAATATAAACATGGTTAATAATGTAGCAAGCAGTAGTCACTGCTTCAGCCCAGAGATTCCTAGGGAGCTTCATGCTATTTAACATAACATTTCCCATTTCTTGAAGCACTCTATTTTTCCTCTCGATAATTCCATTTTGTTGAGGAGTCTTAGGTGCAGAGAATTCATGCGATATTCCCTGATCGCTACAGAATTTCTCAAAACTGCTATTTTCAAATTCGGATCCATGATCACTACGGATCTTGTTGACTTGAGAACATTTTTCAGTTTGAATCCGTTTTATAATCTTTTTCACTTCATCAAGGGTTTTTTATTTGTCCTTCAAGAATGAAACCCAAGTGTATCTTGTATAATCATCTACGATAACTAAGATGTATTTTTTGCCACCTTGACTTTCCGTTCTTGTTGGTCCTATAAGATCCATGTGGAGAAGCTCGAGTGGTCTTGTGGTGGTATTGGAGTTCACCTTTTTGTGAGAGCTCCTAGTTTGTTTGCCATACTGGCATTCACCACAAATCTTGTCTACTTTTTGCATTTTAAGTAGACCTCTAATTAGTTCTCCTTTGCTCAATCTGTATAAATTTCGGTAGTGTACATGTCCAAGGCGTTTATGCCATAATTCTGTCTCATCGGTATGGACCATGTAGCACGTTTGTTTAGATGAGCTACCATCGCTTACTATATAGCAGTTTTCAGAAGTTCTGCGACTAGTTAATATTACAGAACCCCTTTCGTTTATAATTTCACAACCTTGATTAGAAAATTTAACACTATGGTTGTTATCGCATATTTGAGATATGCTCAACAGGTTGTGTTTTAAACCCTCAACATATAAAACATTTTTAAATAAGGGAAGGTTATAGAGTTAGACCGTACCTTTGCCAATTATCTTGCAGTTGCTACCATCACCAAATGTGACTGACCCATCAGTCATATCTTTAAGATCGGTTTATAGCGCCTTGTCGCCTGTCATATGTCTGGAGCATCCACTATCTAGGTACCATTTTGAAAGGTTTGTAGCTTTGAAAGCAGTGTGAGCAACCAAACAGGCAACCTTAGGAATCCATTTCAGAACTGTTTTGGGTTTAGGAGAATAGTTGGTCTTCTTTTGTTTATAGTTGTAAGAGTAACCTACTGAGTTAGATTTTAATAGGTCCTTAAGTAAATCAACAAATTTTTCAGCTAGTGGGTTTCGAATCTGATTTTTGAAATTTATATAGCTGCTTTTGGGTTTTTGAAAAGTTTTTGTATTTTTAGAAAAAACTTGACTAGTACCTTTTCCTTTTGAGTTAGAAGTCTCTCCTTTCATAAAATTGGAAGGAGTATTCTTCTGTTTAGGAGACATTTTTTATCATAGCCCAACCCGGATCGATCGCCACATTTTCTTGATCCGGATAATAATTTTTCTAATTTTGGATCACCTTGGGCATATCTCCATGTGTCCTTCAAACTCAGAAGAGAAGATACTTCATTTTTAAGTTTCTCATATTCAGATTTCAAATTTTCAATCAGGGAGGTTTTGAATTCCAAATCACACTTTGATTTTTCAAAACAATCTGAAATTTGGGATTTTTCTAAAACAAGGGTTTCAAAACATTCTTTGAGTTTAAAAAACTTTTCTTTTTGAAGTTTAAGTTTGACAGCAATTTTACAACTTTCCTTATATAAGGCATTGTAAGCATCTTGAAGATCTTCATCATTTTCATGATCACTATTCAAATTTTCTTCACTTGTTGAATCATCGTGATCTGAAAAAGTAAACTTGGCTAGAGTCATAAGGGCCTTAAGTTCACTGCCCGACTCGGTTTCTGAATTTTCTGATTCAGAAGAGGCTTCAGAATCAGACGATTCATCCCAAGTAGCCAACATATCCTTCCTTTTGGATCTGTCCTTTTTAGGACATTTGTTTGCTAAATGCCCATATTCTTGACAGTTGTAACATTGACTATCTTTCAAAGACTTCCAAGTTTTAGACTTAGGTTTAGAACGTTTCTTTTCATTTGCCTTTTGAAAGTCGACTCTTTTCTTACTTTTGAAAATCTTATAAAACTTTTTCGCCAAAAGGGCCATATCATCTTCAGAATTTTCTGAATCTGAATTTTCTTGAGTAATACCTTTAGACGACTTCAAAGCAATAGATTTACCTTTATGAGCTTTAAAACTTAATTCATAGGTTTGTAAAGAACCAACTAATTCTTCTACCCTCATATTATCTGTATCACGAAGTTCCTAGATTGCGGTTACCTTAGAATTGAACCGTTCAGGAAGAGAACGTAGTATTTTTGCACACACTTTACTTTCTGGGATCTTATCACCAAGACCCCACATTGAGTTTACAATGTCATTCAATCTAATGTAAAAGTCCATAAACATTTCATTTTCCTCCATATGAATTTCTTCAAATTTAGTTGTGAGGAGTTGGACTTTAGATTTCTTGACAATTGATGTACCTTCGTGTGTCATTTCTAATATATCTCAGGCTTGCTTTGCAGTATCACAGGATATGATTCTTTTGAACTCATCCGGTGATAGTGCGCAAGTGATTGCATTTAGTGCTTTAGCATTTGCACTACTCTCATTTTTCTGAAGTGTGGTCCATTGGAAATACGGTGTAATTTTCATAGATTTTGAACCATCAACACCAGTTACTTCCATGATAGGAGGATTCCATTCAGTCACTGTGGCTTGCCACACACTTTCATCCATTAATTTGAGGAAGATCCTCATTCTGGCTTTCCAATAGGCATAGTTGGAGCCATCAAAGGGTGGAGGCCTAGTAACTGAAAGGCTATCAAAATTTGACATCTTTTTATATAGCTTAGATCGTTAGCTCAGGAAATAAATCCAAATAAAAAGCAACAAAAATGAGCTATTAGGCTTTGATACCACTTGAAAAGGCCAAGCTATATGTCCTGGGGGGGGGGGGGGGGGGGGGTGAATAGGACTATGCCAAATTAAAATAAAATCAGTGAAAATAAAATAAACCAATAGCCTTACAATTATAAATCAATTCACAATGCTGAAATCAAATCACCTTGATAAATAAGTATTGAGAGATTGATACAAATTCAGTTCTAAGGACAACCTTACACCATAATAAACTAGGGCTTATGGTAGGACAACCTATTTCTAGAACATCTTTTGGATCAAGGACTCAATTTTAATAGAAATAAATGAATAGCAAGGAATTGAAATTAAATGCAGAAATATATATCTAAATTATTACAACAATTCCCACACTTGCTTAAAATGTAAATAGTTACAACATTCACATCCACTTATACATTCCACACAATTGAATGATAAAAGATATGAAAATTAAGCAAGCATTCAATCCACAAGACAAAGAGTTATAGTGGTTCGCCTGTATGCACACCAACTGTCTTTCAACAGCCACACAAAATGCTACTCCACTCCTAATATCCTCACACAGGGGATATTAGCGTTCACTATCAAATAGGTTTTCACAGGTTCACCCAAAACCTTTACAATTGTGTCTTTTTCACTCGGGCTTACACAATTCAAAAACTCCTCTTTTCTAAGTTTTCTGGTTCTCCTCAGATAACCAATACAATGAGATTTTTCTGGCTTAACCTCAAACAAAGCCAAAAGTAATGAAATTTTACAGAATTATAAAATACCTGGATTTCTCCTTTTCGTAGCAGCTCGGTAGAACCAATCGGAGTAGATGATTGAATGTCAAAGTTCAATTTCCAATACTCACTTTAATATGGTTCTAAATTCTAATAGATTTTAAATTTTAACTAGTTGGGCGTAGCTATATTTGATTTTGATTCCAAGAAGAAGGAATAAGGTAATTCCTCTTTTCAAATAAGATTGGAATACAGAAACAAAATCAAATTAAATAAGCTAGGAAAAAGGAATATTAAATAAGCACAACGTAGCTTAAAATAAACACAGACTTATCTCAGAGTGATCACTTGAAGTTTCTTGAATTGAATCGAGTTGAATTATGAAAACTCTGAATTTCGTGTTCAATTTATAGAAACAAAAATCGCGTCTACGACTGGTCTTAGAAACCTTCGACTGGTCGTAGCTCTAACGGATATTTGAAATATTGAGCGCGATCTTTGAAAGTCGTTCCACGACTGGTCGTGGAAAGCCTACGACTGGTCATGGGTCACCTACGACTGGTCGTATCTCTCTACGACTGGTCATAGGACCATAGATTAGCTTGCTGGATTTTGAGTCGTAGCCCTACGACTGGTCGAGAACGAGTCGAAGACACTCCTACGACCGGTCAAAGGACCTCCAGGACTGGTCGTAGGTGTACCAAAAAATTCTGAAAATCTTCAACAACTTAGGACTGGTCGAGGAATTTCTTGGACTAGTCGAACCAATGCTAGGACTGGTCAAACAGGAGCTAGGACTGGTCGTAGAATAGACCAAACTTATGTAAAATAAACATTTGATTTATGTATCCAAAGTGACCTACTTATAAGGTCAACCTAAGGTCAGTCAAACCTGAAAACATGTCGTATGGACATTGAACTTCAACCATTCAACGAATGTAGATATTTGAACCATATCAAGCTTGAGATCTTGAACTTATTGTAGCTTTAATCTTGAGATCTTCATCAGCGTGAAAACTACTTCATGCATTGCTTATGAGTCTTGAAGTCATTTCTTGAGTCTTAAAGTTGTTTCTTGAGACTTGAACTTCAACATTGTAGCTTTAAACATTGATAGGATGATGAAGTACACTTTGTATTTCTTAAAGACATCCAATGTCATGAAGTGTTTATGCAGTGTCTTGAATACACATAAATCACCATACAAGCACAAGACACAGATAGATGTTTTGACACAACAAAATTTGACAATCAAAGGAGCACGAGACCATAGCACTTACAGATGCTTTGATCAATGCTCCGAGGTTGTGAGGTTTAGGGTTTTGTTGTAATACTCGATCGAACTTATAAGTACGACCGATCGGTTAGTAGATGAAACTCACATTCCGAAATAAAACCCAGTAATGCCTGCATGTATAATTCAAATATTCAAAAGAACCCCTTATAGTACACCCTTCATAATGCGACTGTAACTAACCGAAACTGATACCATGATGACCACCCCATCGATTCCGTACCATTTTCTATGCTTATGTGCATGATGATCAACGCCCTTGGCTAGACTTGGACTAACCATGCATAGTGCACACCCAATTGACCAGAACCCCAAGACTTCGAAACCTATTTCATATCGACCACCCTATTGCCGCAATGGCTAACGTACCACCCGTGCATCTATACGACGCTCCGTTAGCAAGATACGCCGCGAAGAATCGTTAGTGTATCATGTGCGCATGACACCATATATCCCATTCCACACATGTACACAACACATGCTCCCACACATGCACCATACCACACATGGGTGAGAGAATCTATACCCATGTGTGTGATGTCACACACCCATACCTCTCCCTCTCTCATGTACACACCAAAGTCAACTCTTCTCCATACCATATCATATGCATGACATCATCATACCATGTCATCCCATGCCCCTTTAATCTACCATTAATTCTTAATCATGCACAAATTCCCATAATCCTAGCCTAAGCTAACCATAATCACATTAACCTAACCTAACCTAACCACATTTTTATCCATTTCTTTACATATACTCCTCCATCCCATAGCATTTTCACCATTTCCTACCATGAGAGAGAGAGAGAGAGGAGTGATCTTGGTGGGCCATCAATCCCATCCATCTTAACCATCAATCCCATCCCTTCCATCCACCTCACACATCCATTCCATCTATTCCATCCCTTCCATCCATCTCAACCATCCATCTAATTCATCAAGGTGAGTATACTCCCTCCACTCTTATGGTTTGTTTTCTTTCTTGATTATTTAGATGATTAATTGTGGTGATGATGTGGTGATAATGATAATGATGATTGAATGAGACTCATTAACCATGACCCCCACCATTGCGTTTGGATGCAATCTGAACCCTTCACAGAACTATGCCTATTTGGATGAAGGAAATATTCAAAAATGTTGTAGGCTCAGTGATCAGGTGGACCACAAACAGTGGGATTGAAAACCTTACCGTTAAGAACTTTCAAAGGTCCACCAAGCCATTGATAAAAAAAAAATAATAAAAAATAAAAAATAAAAAAATAATAAGAGGACTAGACGCTGATTGCTGCCAGTGTCCAGAGGACGCTGCAGCAAGCAACGCCCCATCTGCTTGAGAAAGGGGCTGGGACCGTGAGTCCCACCACAGGCTCCCACCCATGATGTATATATTTAATCCACACCGTCCATCCAATTTCCCAGCTCATTTTAGGCCTCAAGCTGAAAAATGAAGCCAATCCAAATCTCTGGTAGGCCACACCATAAAAAAATCATTTTAATAGTAATGTTTACTACCAAACTGTTAGGGTCTGCTGTTGTAAGACCCGTATCCTAGCCCGTAACGTTCCATAGGCCTCCGCAGTTCTCCCGGTCGAATTCTGGCGACCCGCGATCTGTTATTGACGTTAGCGCATGATCCTGAGTCGTGTCTCGTATTTTAGAGTCCGCTCAACCCGAGACTTGTACCCTTGCGACCGCGCCGTCGCCGCGTCTCACTCACCGAGGCTATACCCGTGCTAGGAGATGTGGGCCCACATTCAGTTCGAGGAAAACACCATACTTTGTAAAACCCAAGAGAATATGTCAAATCAATCAATCAAGTACACATCAATCACTTCACATGTAAAGTACAAACAACCCTAAGTCAACTCTCTCTCTCTCTCTCTCTCTCTCTCTCTCTCTCTCTCTCTCTCTCTCTCTCTCCACCCATACCTAGTCAAGTATATCCATCACTCCATCACTCACTCACACCCATCACACCCATCTCCCTCTCCCTCTTACATCCCATTCTCTCTCTCTCTCTCTCTCTCTCTCTCTCTCTCTCTCTCTCTCTCTCATTTCTTCATTTTCAAGCAAAACCATGAGACTCCAATGTCCAAGCCTTCATATGAGAAGCCATGTGTGGCCCGCCTTCCTATTCTCATCCCCACCATCCAAAGTCCATCTTAACCATCGGAATCGTTTCCTTGGAGCTCTAGATCGTGTTGGCGGAAGAAGGGAGAGAGATCGACGGTGGGTGCTTTTCTTGGATTATATTTGTATAATTTTACTTAGATTTGATGATTGAGGGCCCACACATGGTGGGACCCATCTTGATGTATGATTTATAAGAGGGACCCATAATGGCGGGGTCCCTCCGCTCTTCCGATCTCTATCTCTCTCTCTCTCTCCCTCTTTCTTTCTCATGTTTTGGGGCCCACCTGATGAATGGGTTGTACCCACATTGACCAGGCCTTGGGGCTGTGTTGCTGTCCACCGGATGGTCCACTTTGCTGGACTGTTTGGACCGGTGTGGCCGGACGGCCACACAGGCCTAGATCGGACAGTAAGCACAAGTTTCAGCTTCATTCAAAACTGTTGGTGGGCCACACCACGTGGCCCCACCTGATGTATATGTTCCACCCGTGCCATCCACCGTCCAGACCCCTTGGATGGTGGAACTTGCAGTGATGTTTGCACGCCGTCCATCTACTTTCCATCAAAGCCGTCCATCTGCCCAGCTTCATGGCAGATGCACTGACGTCAGCAACCTTTGGAGGGCCACCCGTGTGGACCCACCTCATGCATGTATGCCACATCTGGGCCGTCCATCTGTTGGACGGTCAGCAGCCTGTAGGCTGCTGACCTGATGCAGCAAGGGCTATGGGGCCGCCATGATGTATGTATTGTATACATACCGTCCATTTATTTTTTCTATGATGTGGGACCACCCACACATGTGACACGTGTGGGGTGGGACCCCTTGATGTAGGCGTTTATTCCACACCGTCCGTTTTGGACGGCGGGCCAGTGTGGAGGACGTTAGCAAGATCTGTGGGTCCCAACCGTGATAAATGTGTTTTATTCTGCTGCAACAGCAGCCATGGGACCCACGTGTGTGTGGACTCCACATGATGCATGCGTTTCACCCGTGCTGTCCAGGGCCACCGTGGTGTAACTGTTCTATCTACGCCGTCCATCATCTGGACGGTCGGCCATCCCACCCAGTGAGGTCATCAGATCCTGTGGACCCCACCATGAGGCATGTGTCTTGCGTCCACACCGTCCATTCCAAATGGACGGTGGTCACTGGACGTAGCAGGCTACAGGTGTTGTTTACATTATATATAATATAATATATATACATTTGGCTCTCAGATGGTATTATATATTATATTATATATGTGTATATCATATATGGTGGCCCCACGTGGGATCTGGACGTGAGAAATCCAAACCGTCCATCCATTTCATCTTGTGGGCCACACGTGTGGACCCCACCATGAGGTATGGGTTTTATCCAAGCCGTCCCACTGTAAGACTCCACCTTGATACATGTATCGTATTCACGCCATCCATCTGTGCTGGGCAGTTTGGACGGTATTGTGTTGCCCGATGCATTTGTTCATCCACACTGTTTAGATGATCTGGACGGTGCTGGACGTATTTGAACGGTGATGAGGACTCCACCATGATGTATGTATATTATGCCCACACCATTCTTCTGCTAGTCCCACCTCGATGGATGTGATTCATTCACACCGTCCGACCATGTGATAGGGCCCACCTGTAATGTATATTTGAGGCCCACTTGTAGTGTATATTTGAGGCCCATATGTAAGGCCCAATGTGGTGTATATCAGGCCCAAGTGATGGGGCCTGTTGTTATGTATAAGGCCCATATCATGTGGCCCATTGTGATATGTATTAGGCCCATGTCACGTGGCCCATTTGATGTATTCGAGACCCAGATACGTGGCCCATTTGATGCATATGAGACCCATGCGTAGGGCTCACCTATTGTGTATTCGAGGCCTATGGGTTGTGGCCCATTATGATGTATTCGAGGCCCATGGGCGAGGCCCGATGTGATGTATGTGTGGTTGTTATGTTGTGTATGAATCCCTTATGTGGGCCACTCCTTAGGAGCAATATTGGTTAGATGTCCACATTGATGGGCAATGATGGTTAGATGTCCTCATTGTGACCTTCCCTTAGGCCTTGTTAGGTCCATTCTTACCGACCGATTGTCGAAGCTAATTGATGTGACCGATTTGCCGATTTTGATTATTGATCGATTTTGATTGTCACGACCAATTGCCGATTCTGATTAATGTGACCAATTTGCTGATTCTAATTATCAATCGATTCTAATTATCACGACCGATTGTCGATTCTAATTGACGTGACCGATTTGTCGATTTTGATTATCGATCGATTTCGATTGTCACGACCGATTGCAGATTCTGATTAACGTGACCAATTTACGATTTTGATTATTGATCGGTTCCGATTGTCACGACCGATTGCCGAATCCGATTGGCGTGATAATTTGCCAATTCTAATTATCGATTGATTCCGATTGTCACGACCGATTGCCGATTCCGATTGTCGAGGTCGAGTATCGAAGCCGATTCTGTAACGCCCTGAAAATCGGGGGTCGAGCATAACTCAACTCTCGAGTTTCCAGAACATCACTTATGCAACATAGATAATGATGATTGAATGTCGTCTGTATTAGTGCATTGAACATGAGCGAGATTAAGCCAAAACGGAATATCATACTCTAGAGACAGTTAAATTGCAAGCGGAAGACTGTGATAGATATATAACATATATAAACTATGGTGAGTCTCCAGAGTGTGATAATGTTACCAGGTTAAAGAATTATAAGTATAATTTCAAAATATACCAAAGGTGTAGTGTCATCTAGCCAACATCCCTGTAACCCTATCGATCAAGGCACGGCTCACATGAAGCCGCCAGCAAATAACATATGCAAGAAAGTGTCCTCATCGTCGCAGAGGTCTGGCTCCGCCTCACAAGCATCACCAACACCTGCAGCTACAACATGGTCTGGTTGGTGTTTAAAAAACACCGTCCCGTAACGTGGGAGTGAGTGATCAACTCAGTGGAACAATAAAGCATAGGCTAACATGTTATCAATTCAGTCAAGCAGTAATGATAAAGCAATAAAATCAAACACTCCTAACTACTCTTATTTAATGCAGGTATGAAATGACATGATGTATGCCCTTGTCAAACCACCCTCATGTGACACCATCTTACGTTCGCGAATGCGTCCATCCCTCAGTGCTCCACATCTACTAGGCACATGCAGTGCGATGATGAGCATGATTACCGAGTAATTATTAGTTCATTTCAAACAGCAGTATTGAGAAACTATGGTACCTCCCTTGTATCATTCCTAAACATGATTCATTCTTGGGTCGTCAGTTCTACTTAATCTCATACGATATTATGGTTTGAGAGGCGTAGCGAAGGCATCACAAAGGGCTCGTCACCCGTCAGCACGGATACAGATCTAACCGTATGCGGCTCAATTGCTGGCCGTCAGCTCGAATACAGGTCTCACCGTACTCGGCTCAATCGCTGGCCGTCAGCTCGAATACAGATCTCACCGTACTCAGCTCAACTCATTCTCTAGTTGCTGTGAAGGGCTCGTCGCCAATCACAGACCTTAGAGTATACTCGAAGACACTACGGAGGACTCGTCACCCGTCAGCACGAATACAGGTCTCACCATATTCGGCTCTCGCCGTAGGTGCTGACAGCTCGAATATAGTGTCCCATATCACCATAATCGGCTCACGAGTCTGGTTGCTCACTGGTCACTACGGGGAGGCACGTAACCCTAGCGTAGGCCGACAGCTCGACCACGGTGTCCCATACCACCATGTCCGGCTCATGAGTCTTAGCGGATCGAGGTACCATGGTTAAAAGGGATTTCACTGGTAAGTTTGGTACCCTAGGTTCAAGCAGTAGCGTCCAAACATGGTGAACATACATTAGACAGATCGGGTTACTTGACGAGCTCGGCTAGCTCGAGCGCACGACAAGTTGAACGATATGAAGCGTATTAGCACTTCGTGTGGCCAACCACTATCGCCAACCGAAGTACGACTCGGGTTCGTCGAACACATCTCTCGTGGCAAATAAAACTCAGCCATGCATTCATTTTTGTTACCGATTGTCTGGACTATAATCATAGCCCCAATCACATTCTATTGCAGATAGTTAAAGCAGTAATGAATCAAGATTCAAATCATATAACCAAAGTCCGATGTTATCCGTTTAGGGCTGCCAAGGCTGTTGCACGCACTCGTTGCTCCACTCCCCCATCACCCATGACGGATCAGACAACATAAATATGAATTTAAACATATGCATTACATAGATAAAATCATAAAAGCAGTTGAGCATGTTATGAAGCACAACACAAGCATGAGTTTGTACATATTCAATTCCTAATCACACAGCTATCTAAGGAAGTCATACACATAGTTAAAGGAGTTGAGAATCATATCTCAACACCCTTATACATTACAATTTACTAATTACTACTCATTTACACATTTCAACCAGCACTTTAGAATACATACATCAACATACATGACATATGTTGTTCACATAGGCATTAGGCCAAATCCTTTTATTAGGGAGTTGCCCCAATCATAACACGCATACACCCACGATGGATAGTCATGGCAAGTAGGAATCCAAGTTCCATATTCATTTGAACATTTTCACAAACACTTGGGCTACACATTTCAACATATATAGCGTATAGTGGCCGTGGCGTGATTCAGGGCAAATCCTTTTGTCAAAGGGGTATCGCCAATACAACAATCTATACTCATTCAGTCATTTTCACAAACACTTAGAATACATTATTACAACATACATGGTGTATGTTAGCGAAACATGTATTAGGGCTATCCTTTCGCCAAGTAAGTATTTTATCCATGTATAATATATTCATACAGCAAATAATCATAGCAAATACATCTCCAAAATTTATATGTATACGATACTTTCTAGAATACACAATTTCAACATACATTGTGTATATAAGAAAAACATGTATTAGGGCGAGTCCTTTCGCCAAACAAGTAATTTATCCACATATAATATATTCATACAACAATTAATCATGTCAAACACATTTTCAAAATTTATATGTATACGGTACTTTCTACAAATACCTAGAGTATGTGGAATTCCATATTTTTCATCTTTAATCGAAACGGAAAATCGACAACACTTTGTACATGTACAATTGCATGCAGATCATGAATCTATCATTATCTGACATTGAAAGCGTTGAAAACCATAACCTATACACCTAAAGTCCAGACCTTTTGTCGTAGAATCGTAACGGAGTCGATAGGTTTGCTAAGCTTCCGTATTCGGCAGTTTGGCAACCTATAGAACGAAATAGGTTAGCTATTTCATAACCTACAACCACCCAAGCTCCAAATCAAATTAGGGTTAGGGTTTCTTACCTAGAAACGGAGCCGGAATCGCCGGGAAAGCGATTAGAACGAAGCGGTGAAGCTCGTATAGCGGCAAGGAAGAGTGGCAGGGAGATTCTCCCACAGCTCCCACACTTTCTCTCTTCTCTCTCTCTTTTCTCTCTCTCAAATCTCAAATTCGTATGACTGTGAGAGAGAGGGTTCTAAGGTCCTTATATAGTCTAAAAACTCACCGAAGTAGACTTGGGAACAAGGTATACTTGGGTTTTGTCCAAAAGGCATCTGTTTCAGCTCAACGGAGGACTTCTGGCGGGCCTCCTTGAGCCAAAGGTCGGACTTAAGCTCACAGACACCGGATCTATGTTCTATTAAGTTTTCATTTCAGTGGGATTTCCAGATCACGCGTGGCGGACCAGTTTCAGTTCAACGGTCAGCGGATCTCGATCGGAGATTCCGAGTACATGTAAATGTGTATGAAATTTCTCCTGATCCGAGGGTGTAATTTGGTCTGATTCTGACGGTCTGGTTGCTTAATACTGATCTGCAAGCGAGTGGTGCCAGATCACTATTGAAGATATTTATTTTGTAAAGAAAATAGAGGTTTTCACACTCCCTCGCTCCGGACTCGAGCGAATGGCCGTGGGACATCGTCTGGACTTGATTTCCGAGATGGTTGTCAAGCCCAGCGAGGCGGTCCTAGTTCCTTAACTTCGTGTTAATCGGACTTCTGACGTGCAGTCCAGATCCGATATGGAGTTTCGAGATGCTCCCGAGAGCAGCCAGGTAATGAGATTGATCCTAGATTTTAGGGTAACCTTGCGTCAATGATTCTACAAGTTTTGGGTCTTGCAGATCGTATTTAAAGTGATTGGTGCTAATTTCACAGGCACTCTAGTTTAACACTAGCTAAATCTCACTTAATTTCTAAAGGGTTTAGTCCTGTAAGATTTCTATCTGAGGTGGTACCTGGGCCTTTGTAGTTTGTATATAAAGTGATCCAAGGTATACTACTTAGCTAGTTTAAGATAGTGTCTAGGGTGAAAGTACTTTGAAAATTTGAAAGAAAAAGGTGGTGAAGGGTGGAATTTGTGAAGAAAATGGTTAAGGAGCGATTTTAGACTGTGGGATTTAGTTCTAACAAGTTAATAAGGTGTTAGGATCGACCCATCGCCTAAGGACGTCTAATCCCAGGTTGATAAAAATTCAGGATGTTACAATTCTTATTTGTCGAGGTCGATTGTATAGGCCGATTCCGATTGTCAAGGCCGAGTATTGAAGCCGATTCTGATTTGTCGAGGCCGATTCCGATTATCGAGGCTGAGTATTGAGGACGATTCTGATTTGTCAAGGTCGATTCCGATTATCGAGACCGAATCTGATTTGTTGAGGCCGATTCCAATTGTCGAGGCCGAGTATCGAGGCCGATTCTGATTTGTCGAGGCCGATTCCGATTGTCAAGGCTGAGTATCTAGGCCGATTCTGATTTGTCGAGGCCAATTCCAATTGTCGAGGCCGAGTATCGAGGCCGATTCTGATTTGTCGAGGCCAATTCTAATTGTCGAGGCCGAGTATCGAGGCCGATCTGATTTGTTGAGGCCGATTTCGATTGTCGAGGCTAAGTATCGTGACAGATTCCGATTGTCGAGGCTGATTGTATAGGCGAATTCCGATTGTCGAGGCCGATTATATAAGCCGATTCCGATTGTCAAGGCTGAGTATCGAGACCGATTCTGTGTGTCAATTTCGATTGTCGAGGCCGATTCCGATTGTCGAGGCTGATTTCGATTGTCAAGGCCGATTTTGATTGCCGAGGCTGATTGTTGAGACCTATATGATGTATATGCGACCCGTAGTTGAGGCCCATTGTGATGTGTATTTGGCCTGTGTGATGTATATGCGGCCCGTGTTTGAGGCCCAATGTGATGTATATGCGGCCCGTATTTGAGGCCCATTGTGATGTGTGTTCAGCCCGTGTTTAAGGCCTAATGTGATGAATATGAGGTCTATGTGATGAGGCCCATTCTGATGCATTTGAGGGGCAGGCTATGAAGTCTATTGTGATGTATATTAGGCCCATGTGAGAGGCCCATCGTGATGTGTATTAAGCTCTTGAGTGAGGCCCATGATGTTGTATATTAGGTCCTTGTGTGAGGCCGTGGGCCCATTATATGTTTGGCTCTATGTGAGCCATTCCTTGAGGGCAATGTTAGTTTAATGTCCACATTGTCGAGGCCATTGTTGATACCGATTATGAGTATGTGACAGCATAGTATCATGATACATGCCCATACGCATCATCTGCATGTTTGTTATGAGATGTGGTTGATCATTGCATATGTCATTGAGCATGTTGTTATGAGACTCCCTGATAGGCGGAGGTTATCTCACATGAGCGCACGGTATGCACAAGATTAATGCATGACTCGATTGTATGACTCATACATCTTACATTATGATTACTGTACGCCCTAGCGACATCAGGCCCGTATCCTCCACAGGCATATCGTGGATGGCCAGACGGAGCATCTGAAATTTGTTCTAGTATCGGGCTGCCATATATGGTCCTGGGTGAAAATTCCTAAGCTCTCTTGGTATCAGAGGACGCCCTAACGTCGAGACCGAGTGGATACATGAGCGCCCGAGTGTCGAATACCAGGAGGCCGCGTCTTCCACTGTGTCGTGGTTGGTTGGGAGGGGTGTGACCTTACCCGCCCGAGCGTAGGGGGCATAGCTAGGCTAAATTTGATCAGCTCGTGAATGGGTCCTCTATCGACGTGCCTGGTAGATATTGGCTGACTACTGGTCAGACGGATAGTGAGGTCTCTTCCACTTGTATGGTTGCGCGTCAGTGGGGGGCGATTTGCATGTAGAGTGTACTAGACCCCGGTGATGATCCCAGAGATAAATAGTACTGATATGTGGACTTATTGAGTAGGAGTTGCATACTCATTCATTCATTCATTCATTCACTATCCACTCGGGCTGATGGTGCGCAACTATTTGTTACGTGTACCTTCGTAATGGGCAAGATTTCGGTTGGGGCGCGCGACTAACCTGAGATCAGGAGTTTACCACATTGAGTCTGACTATCCAAATTTAGGTATGAGACTGGTTTGGATAGAAGTCCCTTGTGATGAATACCATAGCCTGCGATACTACGTACTATCATCCCAACTTCACACTCTAGCATGATCATTCCATTCGCACTGCATATTGCATTACATTCGCGGCATATGGCATTTTGGGTTACTGTGTTTCTGCACTTATATGGTCTAGATACGGCTGACGCTATTCGTGAACTCATCAGAAATTGTATATTGCATCGCATCCTTGGCATCTGATATTTGGCCCTTTATGACTCCTCATTTGCATAACTATTCTATATTGCATATTGTGATATTGATTGACTCATGGACTTGTCAACATTCCCGCTTACTCTGTTATCGTATGATTTATGATCTTGTCAATATTTATACTTACTCTGAAAATTCATGATCTTGTCAGTATTTTTGCTTATTCCCATATTGTACGATTTATGGATTACCAGTATTTTCGGTATTGTATGATTTTGGCATTATATTGAATACTTGGCACTTACCTTGTGCACATACTTACACCACCCTCTAAGCTTCTATAAGCTTATGTACGATAGATGTGTGCATGTGATGTTAGGTTGCAGCAGTGTTGAGCTTAGAGCGTGCAACAGTCTTCTTGAACTTGATTCTCGATTTATGTATTACCCTATCAGAATTGTACTCAAATGATTATATTAGTGGATATGTGATGATGATGTTGCCTTTGTGATTCGGGTAATCTTGTGGTTATGCTTATTACGAAATAAATGTACGTTGAAAAATACTCCTTGTAGGATCCCAGGATCGGAATCTGGCGTATATACGTTGGGAATCAAGAATGGGGTACTACAGAGGCTGTCAGCACCAGATTCGGCGATCAGGAATTTTGTGAGCCCGGTTTCCGAGTTTGGGGCGTGACAGCTGTGATGTTTCTATACGCCAAAAAATGCTGAATATTGGGCTCATTCGGTCTGTCACGAGCCATAGAATGCAATAGATGGAATGAATTATCTTGAAGTGGGCCTCACTTATGAAAATCCACAAAAAAAAATAAAAATTTAAATTTTTTTAAAAAAATAGCAGGCGCTGTTGCTGCCAGCATCCAGATGACACTGCAGCAAGCAGCGTCCTACTGCTAGATGCTGGAGGGACGGTGGGTCCCACCACTGGTCCCTCCTTGATGTTTGTCGACCATCTATACGATGCATTTGATGGGTCCCCTTTAGATTATGGGACATCCCAAAAATCAGCCGTACACGGAACTCAGGTGGCCCACACCATCTAAACCATGTGAATGACAGACGTCAGCAAGTTCTGTGGATCCCATCATGAGGTATGTGTTATATCCAAACCGTCCATCTATTTGGCAAGCTCTCTTAAGGCTTGAGAAGAAAAATAAGACAGATCTAACTATCATGTGGTCCACACTACAAAAAGCAGTTGGGGGTTGAACGTCTGCCATTGAAACCCTTTTGGGGTCACAGAAGCTTTAGACTAATATGAAATTTGTTTTTCCTCTTAATTTAGGTCTTTGTGACCTTATGAGCAGATTGGATGGAAAATAAATGTTATGGTGGGCCTCGTGAATTGTTTAACGGTAAAAATCATTATCTCCACTGTTATTTGTGGTATGGTCCAGATAATCTTTGGATATGATTCATTTTTTCTAGATAATGCTCTCAAATGATCTCTAAAAATAGATGAACGGTGTAGATATAATAAATACATCACTTTGGGACCCATGTAACTTTGATCTCCTTGAACCGTTCGTACAACTCGGAGCTCGAGCATATAAAAGCACTTGCTGGGGTCCACCTGAAATTTGGATGCATCTGAAACTTGGCCTGACCCGTTAACCAAGTGGGACACACATAATGGGTGGATTGATTTGTGATCCATGCCTCAGTGGCCTAACAAATGATTATGAATGTTTTAATGGCGGGTAAACCTCGCAACTGTTATGCATAGTGTGGACCACACAAGTCAATGATTGACTTGATTTTAAGCTTTAGGCCCACCATGAAATGGTGCATCCAATTGATGGGGTAGATGTTCAACACACGCCACGGTGGGCCTACACAACTTGACCTCATGGGTTGTTCCCATGAGCTGGACCGCATAGAACCTTTTCCCATATATATATTGGTGGAAATAAATTTTGGGCCTCTCAATAATTGTATGTTCTCCTCATCAAAGCCCATATCAAAACCCATATAAGCCCACAATGAATACTTCAGTGTGTATTGGATTTAAGGCCACCCTATATGACAAGAATTTGTGGCCCAATTTCATGTATATCTTAAATAGTCATACTAGGCATCTAAATCGCCCAATACAATGCAATGATCAAATCGTACAGTATGCAATTAGATGGTTAGTAGGGCATTCATACATAAGAAGGGATGTTAATTTATAGAAAGGAGTAAGAACTGAAATTACAATCAAGTACCCTAGTTTAGAAATTACAAGAACTACGATTCGATTAGTCATGATTAAGTAAGAAGAGAAAATTATTTTGTAGTCGAAAGTACCAAGCTACGAGGCCACAAGTTGACAACATCATGTAGGGATTGGTTATCCAAGTACACGGCTCTTTAATCTTGCACCCTGCATATCGACATACCTTGAGTTCTAGTTATCCTTGAGTCGCTTGTCATTAGCATCACCATACATTCCATGGCATGATATATGATGAGAAATAGTATCCAAATTCTTTACAAACATCACAGATTGACCGTATTACGATAAGGATAATGATATTGAATCATGGACACCGGAAGTATGAAAATAGTAGGGGATGATGTGCCCCTTGGGTTGAGAGACCCGAAACCCCAATGGTACCTAGAGATGCCTCACCGTTGGGCCAGGTGGACACATGGGCCATGGATTTGACCCCATTGACGAGGCCAGGTTGAGAAGGGGTATGTCGGACCCACCTTAGGGCTGAGGTGGCAAACGGGGACCGGTTTGATCTGCCGACAAGGAGAAAGGCAAACGAGGTCCGCTATTAGTATACAAAATGGAGGTTGTAACCCCATTGGTGGGTAGCAAGGTCGATTGTTGGTGTCTGGTGCATGGGCATCGACTCCGGTGGATCCTAAGTTCCAACAGTATATTGATCATAATCGAGACGATGATGTTAAGGAGTAATACGGTCAAGTCCGCGGTGAGAGGACTATTGGCAGGTGTTTCTATAATTAACATATACTTATTTTATGCATCTCACACATAATCATCCTCCATCATTCATTAAGACATCACTTTGCATAGATTATCACTTTTGGCGTTTCTTTCACTATATCCTTTATGTTAATTTATCTTTCTTACTTATCATGAGGACTTTGCACTTGTTAAGTTATAAGACTTACTTGTCTTTTAACCACTTAGGTAAAGGATCTAAAGAAGAAAAATAAGTAGCGACCATGAGTTAGGTGCCATGTCGAGGAGATTGATTTAACTTTGAAATTTTCAATTGTATATGATGTATATATGTTTTGTGCAGACAAATGATGTACTTTTGGAATTTTGTAGTACGTAGTTTACTTGTATGCAGATGTTACCTATCTTGTCTCTGATGTTCCTTTTTTTTGTGAAGAATGAATGAGATTTATCCTTTACATTACCTTGCTGGACGCCGAGCGTGGGACTAAGTGTGTGGGCATTAGGTACCAATCCCGGAGTTTGGCTTGTCGCGCGCCAGATCCGGTAGATGTAGCGATAGTATAAGATTATTGGGTCTGGGGGGTGACATTTGTTCTTCTCTATTTAGATGATATGATTTAAATACACAGAGAAGATTCCCATGAGCTATGCATTCAAGAGTTCCAACACTAGGTTTTACCTATGATGAGGTCAGTTGGAAACTCAATGAATGCTAGAGTTCATAATTCAATCTAAGTAGTGAAAATGATGAGTTAATGCTTATGCCTAGATTAAATGATGAACTTTAATGGGAAAGAGGGAATGATGAAGAGGGTATAATCATTTTGAAGCAACTCTCTCAATTTCTCTTAGATTCTAGTTCAAATTACAAGAAGCAACACTAGTGTATTTGAAAAGAAGAGCTTAAAAAGTCGTTGGGGGGGGGGGGGGGGGGGGGGTTGAATAGGACTATGTCAAATAATAAAATAAAGTGTTGAATAATAAATAAATTAGAGATCTCAATTGCCTAAGTATTGAGACGTTGATTCTAAATGATTCATAGGACAACCTTCACCTAAAAGTTTAGGCAGGACACAGCCTTATTTCACGAATTCCTTTAAAATCAAAATCTCAAACTTTGCAAGAGTAAATAAAAATAAATATTACAATCATTCACCACTTGAACTGAAATGTAAATACAACCATTCACCACATAAAAGATAAAAACATTCACCATATAACTCAGAGAATTATAATGGTTTGGTATGTCAACAACTGTTCTAAAATAGCCACACCTACTCCACTCCCAAAATTACTCTCCACGTAATCTTGGCTTTCACTATAAAAAAGGTTTTCTCAGGGTCACCTTAAAACCTTATACACTTGTGATTTTGTCGGGCTATCACAATAAAACCCCTCATTGAGATTTTCAGTCTATCTCAGACAAAACCTACACTAAGATTTTTTGGCTATCTCAGAAAAACCAAATAAAGAATTGAAGGTATACTTATCTTCACCGTAGAAGATGTTTCAAAAGCTGTAGTCGAAGAATCGTTTTTCTTGAATGTCGATTGTTCAATGTTTAGTCAGATAGAAAAGGTCCAGGGTTTTATTGGTTTTAATTAGGTTTAAACCAATGACTACTTGAGTTAATTATCTTAAATCTCAAAAGAAGAGTAATATTTACTCTCTTTAGAATTAGAATGAAAGGATATGAGATTAAGGGAATTAAACAAAAGCTATAAAATAAAATTTATAAATACGTTCAATAGCTTGCTAATAACTGGAGCTTCTCTCTCTCTCCTGCAGAAGAATTTTGATAATAATAATTGATATTTCAGATAGAGAGATAACCTCAATTTATAGGAAAAAAAGTTGAATCTTCGACTGACCTAAGGCAGTCTTCGAGTAGCCCGAGTAGACCGGATTCTGTTCAACGGATTTCGGATCGCGCGGGATAAGATTTGTCCAAACTTTGACTAGCCCAAGGACCAGTTCGACTAGTCGAAGATCTCAAAATCTGAACAATTGTTGTTTATGGACTTCGAGCGAAATTGTCTCGGGCTAGTCGAAGGTCAAGCTTCAACTAGTCAAACCAAAAATCCGACTGGTAGAATTTGTAACCAAAATTTGGTTTTGCTTTGACATAAACTTGGACTGGTCGAGAAAACTCAGACTAGTTGAACCAAACCTTAGGCTGGTCAAATTTTAATAAGTCACAAAAATGAAAACCCAATTTAAATAATTTTTAAAAGCACCTAATCCTAAGGTCTTTCAAGGGATTTATACTACATGAGATATGTGAAATATCTGAACTTCTTTATCTTGAATTTGATCACTGACTTCATCTTGACTTTTGAGCTTGATCTTACACTTGAATATCAGTTGATCATTAGCTTGATCTTCTCTTGAGAATGTACCAGACTTGAGCTTGATCTTCTCTTAACCTTGAGAATGATCTTTTCTTGATCTTGGACTGGTTTTGAAGATCTCTTGTCAAGTTGTTTTGACTATACAAAATTTGACAACTAAAGTGTGCTTTAATCATTTTAGCACTTACAATCTCCCCCTTTGTCAATTTCGTGACAAAACACATATCATTACAAACAAGAGAATAATGAAGTCTTATAATCATGTTGTAGGAGCTTTTTGAAGTTCATGAAACTCAAATTGTACTACTTCCCCTCGATTTGTACTTCCCTTGTAGCATTCCATTGCATAATGTTCACAACCCCATGTGTAAGGTCGCGATGTAGTGATAATCTCAGTAAGACCGAGGTCGAATCCACAGTGACTGATCTTGTGCGTTTCTAAAATTAACTAGAAGTAGAACTAGAAGAAGATGTAAAACTAATTCTAAAGTGATTGAGAGAGTAATTGTGAATTAAGTAATTAAAACTAAGAATTTAAAGGTGGGAACTAGGGTTTTCAAGGATCCACTTGTAGTAATTAGGGAACCATCTTGCTTGATTCAAGTAACATAATTAGAATTGGAGTCATATTCTATCCAATTGGAAAATATATCAATAAAACCAAATCTGAACTTCCATTTACCTAATTCTCAATGAAGGAGAACTATGATAATTGGCAGGGATTCCATCACCAAACCATGCCCACGAGACAATGGCAAACAACAGGATTTACTAATTCCATAATCTCAAAGCAGGAGAATTGTGAAGGTTAAGAAGGATTCCATCACCCTACCATGCTCAAGGGACGATGGTGAACAACAGGACGTACTAATTTCACAATCTCAAATCAGAAAAAGAAAATACTCAAAGCTATTGCAGATCTACTGTAATTTGAGTCACAATAAACCATTAAAAACTGAAAGTATTAATTAAATATCAAATTCGAATCCATGGAGTTCAACATAAACATGAATCAAAGCAATAGAAACATCCCATCATGCTACAAGCTTCACCTCTTAGACCTAGCTAAGAGGTTTAGTTAACTATAGACATGATTGGATTTAAAACCCTAGAAGAAAGCATGAAATCAACCAAGGAAGAAGAAGAAAAACTCTTGGCGATGGCTTCTCCACCCTTTTGCTCCACTCCTTAAACCCTAGAAGATACCTAGGAACATCATAGGAAGTCCTATTTATAGTTGGGGAACTCCAACTTTCGCACTTAGTTGGAAAACTCTAAAAACCGCCTCAAACTTATGAAGTTTGCTAAAATAGACTTCACTCTGCACAGTTTTCCAAAATAGACTTCACTCTGCGCAATTTCACAAAATGACTCAGAGTTTCAGAATATGCTTTTTCAGGCCGATTTCAAGATTCCTTTTCTTCACTTCAAATATTTGATTCTCTTCATTCCGCACTTGGTTTTCTTGGATCTTTGGCATGTGAATTCTTCAATCTTGGTCTCCTAAGATTTATCCCTTGCCTTAGTGATTCTTGAGCATCAAATCTATGCTTTTAGCACCATTTTTAATCTAAGTTCTTAAATTCACATTGCAACACAAACATGAGTAAAATAAAACATTAAGCATTATCATGTTCATAAAACCAAGATATAAATGAGGGATAATACATAATATTTGACCCTCAACACAATCCCCAACTAGCATTTTGCTAGTCCCAAGCAAAGTATGCGAAAAATATTTTGAGAATCATAGGATAATTTCTATAAGCTCAAGTGGTTTCTATAAAAACAATCCAGATAATAGAATTCTAAAATAGATCAATGTTTTGCATTACCTTCTCCTAAACTCAAGCAGTCGGTAAGTTTCATAATCAAGTTCAAAGCATTAATCCTCCAATTAGAACAATTTCAAACATTGATTTCCATGGGTGTATAATGAAGTCTAGATTTAGCACAATCAAAGGTTTAATTAGTCACTTTCATGATAACATTGATAATTAAAAGAGCATTTAGGGCAACCAAAACCTAAATCGAAACTTGCCTTACAGTTCATCTTTTAGTTCCCTCTTTTATTTCTCTAGCTTTTGATTTTTCCATCGATGGCTTTCACGCTATGTTAACCTTTTTAAAGATCTTTAATAGGTAGCCCTTTTCAACGACAACTGTTTTTTTAGCTGGGTATTTTCCTTTTCTTTCTTTTCAATTCTTCCCATTGAACATGATGGATAAATTCTCCAGGTTGGTTCCTTCCATGCTTAATAATCATCAAGTTAACAATTCAATATCAAACTGACACTTTACTATGTAAGCTGGATGTGACATGTGAAATCATGACTCAATCAATGTTTAAAACTTCTAATCAAGGATCAATGACTTAACTTAATTTTGAGATCTCCCAAGTGACTAAAATCAAAGAGACATAAGGCATCAACATTAAGTATCTTGTAATTCTAATTCATTGATTAACTTCGAGATCACTTAAATTTACAGAAATTTTAGAAATTTTTCTCAATTTTTAACAACTTCGCCTAAAGACTAAAGAAACAACTGATTAGCCTACCTAATCCACACCCCTCAACCTAAAATCTACATTATCCTCAATGTAAAAGAGAAAATCATTCAATGAAAATGAGGCAACGAAAAGAAAAGGGAAGTGGTGGAAAGGTAGTACCTGAAGAAAGAATTCTGAGGTTTTTTTTTTTTTTCCAGAATATCTCAATGTGAAGATGGGTTAGCACAAGAATTAAACCATCAGAAAATAAACTTTCATAAACAACAAAAAACAAACTATCCTAAACGGCGAAAAGTAAACTATCATAATCCTAAATTCTTTGAAAGCAACAAACCTAACTAGGAAAACAGGGGAAAGCTACTTAGTTATGCTACAAGGTTCCTCCTCCGGCCAGCATCTTGATAAATTTATCAGTAGGTTTCATAACAAGATCATCCAAAAGACCTTTTTTGCAATAGGCTTGGATGCCTTGGAGCATGATTTTCCAAAGAAATTTGTGGACCTCAGCATAAAGTTTTCTTTTAATATCCTGAGGTGTCCAAAGTACATATGATTCACCTGAGATAGAGAAAGTTTTAGAGTTAGCACAACATTGTGAATCAGAGACTATAAGTAGATAAAATTCAGAGAAATTCTCAGTAGGTGATGTAGTCTCAATATATTCCAAAGTTTCAGGCTTCAGTTCAACTTTCAGCTCCTCCTCCCTTAATGGCAAACATTTAAGATATGTGGAAGGAGACGCTTCAGATTAAGGGTTCTCTTGGTTAGTAACAACCATCGAGGTATTGTTTTGCAAAGCATCCATTATTTCTTTTATCATGGGATCATTTGAATTTGTAAAATATGACAAGAGATCTTTTAGAGAGTTGAGATAGTTAGTTGAGAGAGGCTCATTATCCACACTAAGGTCTGTGATGATATACCTAATGATTCCTTCGTCTTCTCTTAGAATAGAGGGAAACATGATCTCTTGCTCTTCACCTTGTCGAGAGTAAATTGTCATTGGATACATCTCGCCCTGCCCTGAATAGACAAATTATGGATCAGTAGGCGCATTGATTGGAAGACTCTGTTTATTGTTACTACTTAGTAGAGGCATTATATCATCAAGTGTTGATGGCTCAAAGGGTGGCCTTAACTGAGTAGTTTCAAATTCCAGAGTTATCTCAGGGAACTTGTTTATCTCCCTAATCATATTATAATCTAAATCAAGGGAGTGGTCTACACACACACCTCAAAAGAGTCATGCGGTTCACTTGGAAGGGATTCTTCCTCCACATGTAAATCAAATGTGTCAGATGGGTAGAGTAGATCATTATGGTCGACAATGTCCTGTATCTTGTAATCACTTTCCTGAACCATAATTGAAATCAATTCCAGTGAATCTTGGGTTGTAAACTCATGATTCTCATCCAAATCTTATTATCTTCCAATTCAGTACAGTTCACAAGTGGGATGAGATCACTTTTCTCACACTATTTTCCTAGGTTGAGTTGCGGTTCGAATAAACTAGTCTCTTCCTCCTCATTGAAGTCAAGTGTATTATATGACTGGAGCGTGTCAGTATTATTATATTTGAAAGATGCCCATGTCTCTTGATCATTCCTTTGGACATTCATCAAGATTTACTCTTCAGAAAATTGAGCCATATGCTCGTTAACACAATCCAACTCTTCATTCTCAATTTCAGTACTCTCCACAAGCGAGTTAGGATCACTTTCCTCGCATTGTGTTTCTAGATTTGATTGAGATTGTGATAACCTAGCCTCTTCAACCTTATCAAGGCGCAATTCAATCACTTCTAATCATTTCATCATGCCTGCGACAAGTTGGTTGAACTGTTCTTAATAGTCCATGAAATTCAAATGTGAATCCTCTTAGATCATTTCTGGTTGGATTTCAAAGGTAGGGGATCCAAGAGAATAGTCATTAAAATCAATTATTGATTGATCTCTCCAATGTTGATGTTTTTACTGATCATAGTTGTTTCGCCAAGAAACGAAATGCATTTGATTTGGGAGCAACCCAGACTCGTGAGCCGAATACGGTGGTATGGGACACTGTATTTGAGCTGTCGGCCTACACTGTTTTGGTGACGAAGCCGTGATGGGTGATCGGGGAGTGGTGTAACGATTCCGTGCAACAGCCCTGACAGCCCTAGACGTGCCCTTTGTAGAGACCTCGAGTATACACTGAACCTGCGTTGAGGCGTCGAGCCTTTCCATAGTAATTAGAGTATAAACTAGGCATGTACTGATTTGGCGACGAGCCCTTTGCAGTGACCTAGAACCGCAACATCGTATGAGATTTACTAGGACTAACGACCCTAGAATGGATCGTTGTTTGAGAAATGATATAAGGGAGGTACCTTAGTTTCCCAATCCTGCTGTATAAAAAGGACTAATAAGAACTTGATAATCATATGCATGCACCGCATTACGTGTGCGTTCAGGCGTAGCAGCTCAAGCACTGAGGCAGTGTTGTTCATGCGCAAACGTGAGATGAAATCGCCGAGGGAGCGTAGGTGAGGGCATGCATCATACATTCATACCATTCTTGCATTAACAAGAGTACTTAGGGATATGTGATTTACTGCTTTATCATTACTGCTTGATTGAATTGATAACATGATAACCTTTGCTTTATTGTTCCACTAGTTGATCACTCACTCCCACGTTACGGGACGGTGTTGTACACACCAACCAGCCTCTGTCTTAGCTAAAGGTGATGGCGATGCTTATGAGGCAGAGCCAGACTTTTACGACGATGAGGAGGAGCTCTCCTATATGTAACTCTTTGGCGGGTCTATGTAGACTTGGAGTTGCGCGGACGGGGCTACAGGGTTTTGGATAGAGAACATTACACTTTCTCATTTTGTACATTGTGGAACTACACTTGTAATTCTTTAAGCTGGTAACATGTTCACACTCTGGAGACTTACACCAGTTTACATGTATTTAATATATCTATCACAGTCTTTCGCTTTCGTAATTTAACTGTCTCTGGAGTATGATATGCTGTTTTGCCTTAATCCCATTCATCTTTAATGCACTAACATGGACAACATTAAATCATCCTTATTTATATTGCATAAGTGATGTGTTGGAACTCGGGAGATGAGTTTATGCTCGACCCTCAATTTTTAAGGCGTTACAAGATGGTATCAGAGCATGATTTGGATTAAACTGGACCTGGGTTATGGTCACACGACGTACGCTGATGCTTTTCGACATAGTTGGGTGCGAGAAAAACGTAGAAATAAACTTAGGCTTCCCAGTTTCTCCAATTGGCAAAATTCACCGAAAATAATCGCCGAGATCGGGTCCGTACACTTCCATGATCGCATGAGTTGACCCCAAGTCACCCTTAGACCGTCAAACGATAGGTTTGGATTGCAAATTACCCCATCCCAACCTTCAAAACTCTCCTTGTGCAGCTGTACATCAGAATCCTACCCGAAAGCACCCGAAATAAAGCAAAACAGAGGCGGGGGCCAAGCGGGACACTTACAGGGGGACCCAGGGTGGGACCCACATCTTTTTAAAGTCCAGGGGGGAGGACCTCGCCCAAATGGCGAGCCCTCGCTGGGACCTCCAGAGACCGGCGAAGACCTCGCCGGTTTAGCGAGGCCTCGCCGCCAAACGGGCCAGGCTGGGCGGGCTGGCTCGGGCCGATGGGTCCTGGGTGTTGTGGGGCCCACTGATCCAGGGTTCCTCGATTTAAACCCTCTCAAACACGTACCTCCTTCACAAACTACCCCTCCAAGCTCTCCCTTTTCTTAAAAACTCCTGATTTCTCTCTCAAACCTCCCCTCCATTCACCCATTTCATTATTTTCTGTCAAAACACACATACTTCCACCATTTTCAGCAATATCCAGCCTCCAACCTTTCCATTCTCTCTCATTTGAGCTCTTAAATCTCCCATTTAAGTCTTAAATTCGTGTAAACCCACTAACCCATCCCATCTTTCCATTTTCCCTCTTTCTCTCCTTTCATTTGAGCCTTTACACACCCCTTGGAGGCTCAAATCTATGGAGACCTAAAGACCCCAGCCCTTTCCTCCCTTTTCTTCACTTTTCCATGGCTCTATTCAAGCTTATTACGACCATTTTCTCGATTTCCTCCATTCTTTCTCTCATGGGAAAGAGAAAGGGTGTCGTGGATGAAGCCGGGCCTAGTCGCCCCACTCGTTCACGGAGATCGAGAGGCACCGCCACAAGCACGGACGTTGAGCGTGAGATACGGACTAAGCGGGACCTCAATCCCCAAGTTCCTCTCCTAAGAACTCTACTGACGGAGTTGTCCCATGGAAGATATGCAGGCCGTAGAGTCCTTTTCGAAGCTCAAGTTGACGGGAAGCTCTTTGGAGAGTATTTGTTACTGGAACGCTTGGGTGAGGCCGGCTGGGGCCCTGTGTTTGAGGGAAAATATCGTGCGAATGTGGATACTGTCCGAGCTTTCTATACCCATATTCGAGAGCCTACGCTGGATCCCTTGCAGTTCAAGATCCCATTCGGAAGAGATCGGGAGGCCACAATCGACGCTGGCCTGATAGCTCGACTCATGGGCATACCGCTTGGCCAAGTCCACGCGAGCGAGAAGAATCTGAAGAGTGCACGAGAAAGGGATCGTCATACGCGTTTCCTTTGTGGTCAACTGGTCCAGTAACAGCCAAATAATAGTCTTTTAGCGACCAACATGACTAACGACTTCCGTCTACTCCATCACATCTTCACGTTCAACATCTATCTGTAACGACCTGTAAATTTCTGTACATTGGGTCGAGTACCACCTCGACCAGAAATCACGTAGGATTAAATCCCTTAGAAATTTAACAAAGTTAACTAAGTACTAAACTCAGTTAGCCATGAAATCCGTTGGGATCGCTTTAAATACGATCTGCAAGACCCAAAACTTGCAGAATTTGTGACTCTAGGTTACCCTAAAGTCTAGAGCCAAACTCATTACCCGGTTGCTCTCGGGAATGAAACGAAACTTCGTATTGGGTCTAGATCGCACATCGGGAGTCCGATTAACACGAAGCTAAGGAACCAGGACCGCCCCACTGGGCTTGACAATCATCTCAAAAATCAGGCGATTCCGATGTCCCACGGCCACTTATTTCGATCCGGAGCGAGGGAGTGTGAAAAACACTATTCCCATCCAAATAAAAATATCTGGAATAGTGATCTGGCATCTTTTGGTTGCGCGTCAGTATTAAGCAACCTGACCGTCGGAATCAGACCAAATTACACCCTCGGATTAAGAAAAATTTCAGGAACATTTACATGTACTCAGAATTTCTGATCGTGGCCCACCGACCGTTGAATTGAAAGTGGTCCGCCACGTGCGATCTGGGGATCCAATCGAGTCAAAAATGTAATCCCACGTAGATCCATAGATGCTGAGCTTAAGTCTGATGTTTGGCTCAAGGAGGGCCACCAGAACACCCCTTTTGAGCTTGGAAAGTGGCGAACTGCCTATATATGCAGCCACCCTTGAACCTGAGTCTATTTTGGACATGTTCTTGGCTATAAAAGGGGCTTAGAACAGCCCCTCTTACAGCCATACGAATTTGGGAGCAAACCCTTAGAGAAAGAGAGAGAAAAGAGAGAGAAAAGCTTAGAGATCGAAGCCGATCTTCCTCCTGCTGCTTCCACTCCTCCCACGGCCTACACCGCCCTATTCCAGGGGTTTTCCCGGCGGTGTCCATCCCATTTGAAGGTAAGAAACCCTAACCCTAGGTCTGATTTGAGGTTGGATAGTGGTAGGTTATGCAAAGGCTAATCGGTTCCGCTCTTTAGGCTAGGAAACTCCCGTATACGGAAGCTCCAACACCCTTGCTGATTCGTTGGAATTCCAAGGGCTGAGGTGAGGACTTTAAGCGTATAAGTTACGTTTTTCAACGCTTTCAATGTCAGATAATGATAGATTCATGATCTGCATGCAAATGCACATGTACAAAGTGCTTTCCGTTTCCTGTTTCGATTAGCGATAAAGAATATGGATTTTCACATACTCTAGATATACGTAGAAATACCGTATACGTATTTTTCTTGGGAAAATGTTTGACATGTTTATTTAATATTTGATTATATCATGTGTGGATAAAATGCTAGTTTGGCGAAAGGGATCGCAAAAATACATGTTCATGTGTAAATGTCATATATGTTGAAATTGCGTATTCTAGAAATTCCGCATACGTGCGGATTTTGGAAATGTAATTGTAATGATTATTTGCTGTATGATTACGGTATACACGGGAAAAATACTCTCGTAGCGAAGGGACAGCCCTAACACGAACTTGGCTAACATACGTCATGTATGTTGGAATAGTGTATTCTAAGTGTTTGTGCAAATGCTTGTATGTGTACATGTGTATGTACTAGGGCCCTAGATAGGCGCTGATATGGGATTTCCGACTCCCTTTGAGACATGTAGGATTCCCTCCATGCGGTGGTTCACCGCAACCTCTCACTTGTAATGCGCACACAATTGTATCCCTATGGGGATAGTGTTTTATCACATGCCTTACAACATGCTTTACAATATGCATTGCAACATGCTTTAATTCATGTTTTACTTCACGCTTTATAACATGCCTACTAACATGCTTGTATTGCTTGTTTATCATGCTTTACTTCACATGCTATCAATGAATACTGTTTGAGTTTGGGACTATGTATATAGTCCAAACATTCGGTACCAGACTTGCGATTGTGGCTGAGATTCATGTCGCCACAAAGGACGTGTCTGGCGAACCCGAGTTGTACTTCGGTTGGCGATAGTGGTTGGCCACACGGAGTGCTTTTGCGCTCCATATCGCTCAACTTGTGGTGCGCTCGAGCTAGTCAGGCTCGTCAAGTAAACCGAAATGTACTTATGTGTTCACCTTGTTTGGTCGCTACTGCTTGAACCTAGGGTACCAAACTTACCAGTGGCGATCCCCGTTTAACCATGGTACCTAGATCCGCTAAGTCGCATGAGCCGGGCATGGTGGTATGGGACACCGTGGTCGAGCTGTCGGCCTACGCTGGGGCCTTGTGCCTCCCCGTAGTGACCATTGCGCAACCAACTCGTGAGCCGAATACGGTGGTATGGGACACTGTATTCGAGCTGTCGATACTTCGGCGAGAGCCGAGTACGGTGAGATCTGTGCTTGTGCTGACGGGCGACGAGTCCTCCGTAGTATCATCGAGTACACTCCAAGGGTCTGTGATTGGCCACGAGTCTTTCACAGCAACTAGAGTGTGAGTTGAGCCGAGTACGGTGAGACCTGTACTTGAGCTGACGGCTAGTGATTGAGCCGAGTACGGTGACACCTGTACTTGAGCTGACGGCCAGCAATGGAGCCGCATACGGTGAGATCTGTATCCGCGCTGACGGGTGGCGAGCCCTTTGCGATGCCTTCACTACGCTTCTCAAACTATAATATCGTATGAGAATAACTAGGATTGACGACCCTAGAATGGATCATGCTGGGAATGATACAAGGGAGGTACCTTAGTTTCCCAATACTGCTGATTGAAATGGATTAATAAAAACTTGGTAATCATGAGCATCATCGCACCGCATGTGCTTTGTAGATGTGGCGCACTGAGGGAGTAAGCATTCGCGAACGTAAGATGATGTCGCTTGAGGGTGGTTTGGCAAGGGCATACAGCATCATGTCATATCATTTTGCACTTAACAAGAGTAGTTAGAAATGTTTGATTTGTACTGCTTTATCATTACTGCTTGATTGATTTGATAACCTGTTAACTTATGCTTTATTGTTCCACTGAGTTAGCTACTCACTCCCACGTTACGGGACGGTGTTGTACACACCAACCAGACTCTGTCGTAGGTATAGAGGGCGCCTTGGTTCAGGAGCCAGATCCCGACATTGATGAGGACCAGGAGGAGTTCTCCTTCATGCAGTACTCTGACGGCTTCGCTTAGGCCGGCTGCATCGCGGGATTCTCAGGGCCTCTTTTGAGGATTGTATTTTGGGTTTTGACTTAAAAACAATACATGTATATTGGTGCTCAGCTAGTACTCATACTCTGGAGTTCAGAAAATTTTGTTACTTTACATACTTGAATATAAAGTTTCAGTGTTCCGCTTGCTTTTATATACAATTGAACTGGAGTATGAACTACTGTTTGGTTTAATCTCATTCATGTTTATTGCGCTAACTCAGACAACATTTAACCGGCATTGTGTATGTTGCATAAGTGATGTGTTGGAACTCGGGAGTTGAGTTCATACTCGACCCCCGAATTTCAGGGCGTTACAAGTTGGTATCAGAGCATGATTTTGATTAAAACCGGACCTGAGTTATGTCCCCACTATGTACACTGACGCATTATACTTAGGAGGGTGCGCAAAATTCTAGAAACAGTCCTAGGGCCTCCCGGTTTCACCGTTCGGTGAAATTCATTAGAAACGGACGCGTTGATCGAGTTTGTACTCGATCCTGACCGCACACACGAACTCCAAATCACCCTGTGACCGTCTATTGACGTGTCAAGATGACAATCCACCAACAATTAGACGTTAAAAATCAGGAAAAATCAGATTTGTTCAGAATTTCCCGGAAACTGACCGTTCTGGAGCCGAACGGAGTCCGTGGGCCCCCCACGTTAATCTATTAAGTTTTTAGACCAAACCAGGGTGCATTTGGCACCCTGGGCACGTGCCAAGATGGACCAGACCGCGGTGGCGGCTCCGGCCAAGTCCGGCTGCGGCGGCGCCGCGGCTCGGGCGGCGGGCCGCGGTCCGGTCAACTTTCCGGCGAGGTTCCAGCCATGGGGGTGGTCGGTCCAGCACCCTTAACACCATGGCACGTGCGGAATTGGGTTTTGATTGGAATAAAAGGGGCTGGAGCACCCTTCTTCCCATTTCACCCCTCTTTTCAAGTACCTCCACCCCATTTTTGATTTTCTCTAAAAACCCATCCTCCAAACCTCTAAATCCTCCATTTTCTTCCATAACACACACACCCCAACCTTTCACAACAGCCCTAGCTTCCTCCCTTCCCCATTTTCTCAAGTTGGAGCTCTCATATCCCTCCTTGGAGCTCAAAATCGGGTAAGTTACTAACCCATTCCACTTCCTTCTTCTTTCTTCTTCATTTCCTACCTCTTGTGCTCCTTCCACACCCATTGGATTGTTGTTTGTGGTGGAGCAAAGAGATCAGCCCCTTATTCCCCCATTTTACCAATTTTCCATGGCCCTCCTTGGTGTGGTGGCCACCATTTTCTCTTTTTCCTCCATCCTATCTCTCATGGGAAAGAGGAAAACCGCGGCCGATGATGCCGGCCCAAGTAGGCCAGCCCATTCCCGAAGGAAATCCGATGTTGGGGCCGGCACAAGCACCGTGCGGGAGTTTAGGTCAAAGCGGGACTTGGATCCTGACCATCCCGTCAGAAATGCTTACCCGATAGGCATGGAATATGGACGCTTTGCGGGCCGCAAAGTTGTGTTTGAAGCTCATGTGGATGAAAGGATGTTTGGGCTACACCCACTGATGGACCGCCTGGTGGACATCGGTTGGAATTCTATGTTTGATGGCGAGTCGCCTGCATGTGAGAACACTGTTCGCGCTTTCTATGCTCACATCGTGGACGCATCTGTTGAGCCTCTTCAGTTTACTGTTTCTGTGAGAGGCATTAGACGCACGATTACAGTGGATGAAGTGGCTCGGATCACGAAGCTACCGCGTGGTCAAGTACACCCCAGTGATAACTTCTCCAGAAGTGCGCGGGAAAGGGATCACTGCACGCGATATCTCTGTGGTCGCCGGGTTACTTGGAAGAGAGGAAACTGCATTGCGGCGACAAAGATGGCCGAGGACTTCCGTCTACTCCATCACATTTTCACCTACAATGTGTACCCACGGTTGGGTAACCGCACGGAATGTACTCGGTTGATGGTAGACTTCTTGTACAAGATGGGACATGGGGACGACATATGCCTGCCCACGTTCATCCTATCTCAGATAGTGCATGTTGTTCGTTCTGCCAGGAACGATCTTTCGCTCCCATTTGGCCGACTGATTTGTAGGATGGCTCGTGATGTAGGCTACAGATTGAATATGGAGGATCTTGCACCTGTCCGAATCATAAGTGAAGCGACACTCAGGAATATGAAGATCGACCCTCAACAGCGGCTAGCCCGACTCGACGAATCTGGAGATGAGTCGGATAGTGCCGGCGAGGAGAGTGATGAGGAGGGCCGTGATGACATACAGGAAGAAGAATCAGAGGCTTAGGACACCGAGGAGAGTTCACCCCCTATGGCTCAGGAGCATGGTGTAGATCGGGATGCTTTTGATGCGCGATTTGCCCGTCTTGAGGAAAGGCAAGCCGCCCTGCAGCAAGAGATTGGTCAAGTTCGAGCCAAGCTTGAAGAGAATGAAGCCTACCTGAAGAAAAGTTTTAAGAAGATGTCCCGTACTTTGAAGGCTATTCTGTGCTGTGCGCAGGATAAGAATGCTCCTCCTCCACCGCCTACTTCGGATGCTTAGTCATCCACGTGTTGTGTGTTGTTGTTTGTGTTGGTTACCACGATAGGCGGTTTATGTTTTCATTTTGTTGATGTAGTAGGTAGTAACATGTTTTGGGTGTTTTCATGTAGTGAATGTAATGGCTATTATGTGGCTTTCTGTGGTGATTCATGTAACTCTGTAGTCCATGTATTATGACAATTTTGGGTAAATGAAAAGCATGTAGCCTCTTTGTATTAATGATGTGTGGAATGCTTAAGTACTTTATGATGTGTATTGTGCTATATCTCACAAATGATCTACCCTATGTTGTATAGGGCATGCCGCGGCAGTATACGCGGAGCACGACACATCTACGTTTGATCGGCTCTATGAACCAAACTCCTTCTGGTAGTGGCGGTCCTACGGACTGTGGATTGGGATCTGATCAGCCTTCTGCTGGTCCTAGTGGTGGACAGTCACCTTACACGCCCTCGGTCCGTGAGCAGTATCAGCCGTCATCGGCTGTGCAGCATGATCCTCAGGCTGCCCCACCGCCTGATAGATTTGAGCAGCTGATGATGATGATGCATCAGCAGCAGATGCAGCAGCAGCTGCAGATGCAGCAGCAGATACAGCAGCAGCAGCAGATGCATCAGCAGCAGCAGCAGATACAGCAGCAGCAGCATCAGGATCTGATGGCCACTATTGCTGAGGCCTTGTCCCACGGTGGTAGTGCGACTCCACCTACTATGTCTGCGCATCCTGAGGAGGATTCTGAGCCTCCTGCTCGATTTGAGGATGCGCCTCTGCCTACACCCGTTGCACCTCCTATTGGAGATGTCGGTACGCGAGGTCTACTCTAGCGATTTCAGCGCTTGAGGCCTCCATTTGCGGGTTCTCACAGACCCGAGGAGGCGGAGTTCTGGCTGGACCGCATCTCCAAGATGCTACGGATGTTACACTGCTCCGAGGCAGAGCAGGTTGAGTTGGTTACCTTTATGTTTGAGAGGGAGGCCAGCTTGTGGTGGGACAGTGTGCTGCGCACGGTCGCAGTAGACTTCGTGTGGACCTGGGAGGCTTTCGAGTCTCGGTTCCACGAGAAGTATTACCCGCAGACATATCGACATGAGCGGGAGGACGAGTTTCTGCGCCTCAGGCAGGGAGGCATGACGGTGACGGAGTATGAGCACCGATTTATTGAGTTGGGCCGCTTTATCCCGACCATCCTCATCAATGAGCAGATGAGGATGCGACGATTTATTGGGGGCTTGCGACCTGACATACGGTCGAAGCTATGCTGCCACACCATCCCTACTTATGCGGCGTTGGTCCACATGTCTATGACGGCCGAGCAGGATGTGGACCGTTTGGCCCGATCACGCGGTACTATGGTTGCGAGACCGCGACAGGATACACAGAGCAGGCCTATTTTAGGCAAGAGGCCTTGGGCTGATTCTCCCCCCAGGGCCGCAGCGCCATTGGTTCCCATGAGACGCCCGTTGGTGAATTGCACGTTTCGCTGGAAACCAGGACACCCTGCCGAGAGCTGCTTCTCGCGCATGAGGGCTAGCGGATTTGCGCCACCGCAGAGATTGGGTCGCCCTTATCCCCAGGCCATTTCAGCTCCGCCGCTACAGACCGCTCCTGCACATCCTTCATTCCGACCTCCTGTGCCGTTCTTCAGGCCGCCACAGCGACCCCTGGCTCCTCAGCCGAACCGCCAGCAGCAGGCTCGTGTACATACCCTTGTTGCTGAGGCACCAGAGACGTCGATATCGGCACCGACGGCTTTCGAGGGTACGGCTCATATCCATGGTACTCCCGTTTCTTTGCTGGTGGACACTGGGTCCACTATCTCTATCATTTCTTGTGGGGCGGTGAAACGCCTATCTTTGCATACTGTTCCCACTAAGGGAACGAGACTCACTACGGCTACTGGGACCTTCTCGGATGTCACACGTTTATGCGAGGGTTGCGCGATAGTTTTGGGTAGCAGCACAGAGCTCGTCGACCTTATTATTGCTCCGCTATGGCACTACGACGTTATACTTGGCATGGATTGGCTCGCCAAGATGAGGGCGGAGATAGATTGCGATGCTCGGATCGTGACCGCCTATGTACCTGACGGCACAGCTTTCACGTTCCCAGTGCAGGTCAGTTGGCCCTGTCGAGTTGATTGTTATGCTGCTTTACTTATGCCGATTGACGGTCCGACACTGGAGGGTACGCCAGTGGTTAGGGAGTTTGTTGGAGTCTTTAAGACTATCCCTGGTTTACCTCCTCGGCGCGAGATTGATTTTACGATTGACCTTACGCCTGGTGCGATACCCATCTCGTTGCCGACCTATCGTATGCCTCCATGCGAGATGGAGGAGCTGCGGAAACAGATTGACGAACTTGTAGAGAAAGGCTTTATTCGACCTAGTGTGTCTCCTTGGGGAGCACCTGTGTTGTTCGTGAAGAAGAAGGACGGGTCGCTACGGTTGTGTATCGATTACCGTAGGCTGAACCAGGTCACAGTGAAGAACAAGTATCCTCTGCCCAGGATAGATGATCTGTTTGATCAGTTGAGGGGGGCGAAGTACTTCTCGAAGATTATCCTTCAGTCAGGGTACCACCAGTTGCGCGTGAGAGAAGAGGATGTACAGAAGACAGCCTTCAGGACGTGTTTCGGTCACTATGAGTTCTTGGTGATGTCGTTCGGTCTGACGAACGCACCAGCCGTGTTCATGGATCTGATGAATCGGGTATTTCGGCCCTTCCTTTACCGATTCGTCATCGTCTTTATCGATGACATCTTGATATACTCCACGAGTCGAGAGGAGCACGAGGAGCACCTGCGAGCAGTATTGGGTACGTTGGAGAAGAACCAGTTGTTTGCGCAATACAAGAAGTGCGACTTCTGGCAGGAGGAAGTCAAGTTCCTGGGACATGTTGTGTCCAAGGATGGGATAGCAGTGGACCTTGTTAAGGTAGCCGCGGTTCAGGATTGGCAGCAGCCTGAGTCGGTTACTGAGGTGAGGAGTTTCCTTGGTCTGGCTGGGTATTACAGACGTTTCATTCGGGATTTCTCGAAGATCGCCAGGCCATTGTCGCAGTTGACTCGGAAGGACCTGAAGTTCGCCTGGAATGAGAAGGCGGAGGCAGCTTTTAAGGAGCTGAAGGACAAGTTGACGTCCGCCCCTGTGCTAGTATTGCCAGAGCAAGGGGTGAAGTATACAGTATACACTGACGCGTCTCGCGTTGGTTTGGGTTGTGTGCTGATGCAGAAGGATAGGGTGATTTCGTATGCCTCGAGACAATTAAGGAAGCACGAGGAGAATTACCCTACACACGACCTGGAGTTGTCAGCTGTCATCTTTGCATTGAAGCTCTGGAGACATTACCTCTACGGAGAGGAGTTTGAGCTTTTCTGCGACCACAAGAGCCTTAAGTACATATTCACACAGCGAGATTTGAATATGAGACAGCGCAGATGGATGGAGACCTTGAAGGACTTCAAGTTCAAGGTTTCCTACAATCCTGGCAAGGCGAACCTTGTGGCAGACGCGTTGAGCGGCAAGAAGGCGATTGCATTTGCGGCACCGCTGATGATAGCAGAGTGGGACATGATGGAGTTTGTGCGCGACTTCGAGCAGAGACTCACTGTCGAGGAGCCTTTTGAGTGTGTTGCGCACGTTCGGGTACGGCCACTTATTGACGACAGGATTGTTGCGGCCCAAGAGGGCGATTTACGGCTTTCTGAGCTTCGAGAGCAGGCTAGCGACGCCGTGGACTCCGAGTGGAGAGTTGGTTCTGATGGGGGTTTACGATTCCGTGGCCGCCTATGTGTTCTTGATGTGGCTGACTTGAGACGCGAGCTTCTCGAGTCTGCCCATAACTCGAAGCTTGCGATGCATCCTGGTAGCACGAAGATGTACCAGGATATGAGACGGACTTACTGGTGGGATAACATGAAGGCCCACATTGCTGAGTATGTATCTCGGTGTCTGACGTGCCAGCAGGTCAAGGCAGAACATCGCCGACCTCCTGGACTGCTTCAGCCCATGCCTATAGCGGAGTGGAAGTGGGACTTCATCTCCATGGACTTCATATCAGGGCTGCCGAAGACGAGGAAGGGACACGATTCTATTTGGGTAATTGTGGACCGGTTGACCAAATCGACCCATTTCCTCCCTATCAGAGTTACGAACTCTGCAGACGAGCTGGCTAGACTGTACATCAGGGAGATCGTCCGTCTGCATGGAGTTCCTTTAGAGATCGTGTCGGACAGAGACACGTGATTCACATCCATCTTCTGGACTCGTATCCAGGAGGCGATGGGTGTGAAGTTGAAGTTCAGTACGGCGTTTCATCCTCAGACTGATGGGCAGACAGAGCGGGTGAATCAGATTCTGGAGGATATGTTGCGAGCATGTGTGTTGGACTTCAAGGACAGCTGGGATGACTGTCTTCCGTAAGCAGAGTTCGCCTACAACAACAGTTTCCAGGCGACTATTGGCATGGCGCCATATGAGGCTTTATATGGTCGACCTTGTAGGGCACCGCACTGTTGGGCAGAGGTTGGCGAGCGTAGCCTGATTGGCCCGAAGTTGGTCTAGACAACTACAGAGAAGATTGATATCATCAGGCGTCGATTACTCACAGCGCAGAGCAGACAGAAGAGTTACGCCGATACGAGGCGGCGGCCGCTGGAGTTCGAGGTCGGGGATCACGTGTTCCTTCGAGTTTCCCCTATGAAGGGAGTCCTTCGGTTCGGAAAGAAGGGGAAGCTCACACCGAGGTTTATCGGTCCATTTCAGATACTGGATCGAGTGGGTGATGTGGCGTATCGTCTCGCCTTGCCTACACCGCTTGCTTCTGTACACAACGTATTTCATGTCTCTATGCTGAAGAAGTACGTTCCTGATCCTACGCATATCATCAGATGGGAGCAGGTACAGTTGAGTGAGGATGCTACGTACGAGCTGCGCCCGACGCGTATCCTTGATAGGAAGGAGCAGGTACTACGTAGCAAGGTCATCCCACTTGTGAAGGTGCTTTGGACACATCATTCCGAGGAGGAAGCTACCTGGGAGACTGAGGCCGAGGTCAGAAAGAACTATCCTCAGATTCTCGAGGACTACGAAAAGGTATAAATTTCGAGGACAAAATTTTTTGTTTAAGGGGGGTAGATTGTAACGACCTGTAAATTTTCGTACATTGGGTCGAGTACCACCTCGACCAGAAATCACGTAGGATTAAATCCCTTAGAAATTTAACAAAGTTAACTAAGTACTAAACTCGGTTAGCCATGAAATCCGTTGGGATCGCTTTAAATACGATCTGCAAGACCCAAAACTTGCAGAATTTGTGACTCTAGGTTACCCTAAAGTCTAGAGCCAAACTCATTACCCGGTTGCTCTCGGGAATGAAACGAAACTTCGTATTGGGTCTAGATCGCACATCGGGAGTCCGATTAATACGAAGCTAAGGAACCAGGACCGCCCCACTGGGCTTGACAATCATCTCAAAAATCAGGCGATTCCGATGTCCCACGGCCATTTATTTCGATCCGGAGCGAGGGAGTGTGAAAAACACTATTCCCATCCAAATAAAAATATCTGGAATAGTGATCTGGCATCTTTTGGTTGCGCGTCAGTATTAAGCAACCTGACCGTCGGAATCAGACCAAATTACACCCTCGGATTAAGAAAAATTTCAGGAACATTTACATGTACTCAGAATTTCTGATCGTGGCCCACCGACCGTTGAACTGAAAGTGGTCCGCCACGTGCGATCTGGGGATCCAATCGAGTCAAAAATGTAATCCCACGTAGATCCATAGATGCTGAGCTTAAGTCTGACGTTTGGCTCAAGGAGGGCCACCAGAACACCCCTTTTGAGCTTGGAAAGAGGCGAACTGCCTATATATGCAGCCACCCTTGAACCTGAGTCTATTTTGGACATGTTCTTGGCTATAAAAGGGGCTTAGAATAGCCCCTCTAACAGCCATACGAATTTGGGAGCAAACCCTTAGAAAAAGAGAGAGAAAAGAGAGAGAAAAGCTTGGAGATCGAAGCCGATCTTCCTCCTGCTGCTTCCACTCCTCCCACGGCCTACACCGCCCTATTCCAGGGGTTTTCCCGGCGGTGTCCATCCCATTTGAAGGTAAGAAACCCTAACCCTAGGTCTGATTTGAGGTTGGATAGTGGTAGGTTATGCAAAGGCTAATCGGTTCCGCTTTTTAGGCTAGGAAACTCCCGTATACGGAAGCTCCAACACCCTTGCTGATTCGTTGGAATTCCAAGGGCTGAGGTGAGGACTTTAAGCGTATAAGTTACGTTTTTCAACGCTTTCAATGTCAGATAATGATAGATTCATGATCTGCATGCAAATGCACATGTACAAAGTGCTTTCCGTTTCCTGTTTCGATTAGCGATAAAGAATATGGATTTTCACATACTCTAGATATATGTAGAAATACCGTATACGTATTTTTCTTGGGAAAATGTTTGACATGTTTATTTAATGTTTGATTATATCATGTGTGGATAAAATGCTAGTTTGGCAAAAGGGATTGCAAAAATACAAGTTCATGTGTAAATGTCATATATGTTGAAATTGCGTATTCTAGAAATTCCGCATACGTGCGGATTTTGGAAATGTAATTGTAATGATTATTTGCTGTATGATTACGGTATACACGGGAAAAATACTCTCGTGGCGAAGGGACAACCCAAACACGAACTTGGCTAACATACGTCATGTATGTTGGAATAGTGTATTCTAAGTGTTTGTGCAAATGCTTGTATGTGTACATGTGTATGTACTAGGGCCCTAGATAGGCGCTGATATGGGATTTCCGACTCCCTTAGAGACATGTAGGATCCCCTCCATGCGGTGGTTCACCGCAACCTCTCACTTGTAATGCGCACACAATTGTATCCCTATGGGGATAGTGTTTTATCACATGCCTTACAACATGCTTTACAATATGCATTGCAACATGCTTTAATTCATGTTTTACTTTACGCTTTATAACATGCCTACTAACATGCTTGTATTGCTTGTTTATCATGCTTTACTTCACATGCTATCAATGAATACTGTTTGAGTTTGGGACTATGTATATAGTCCAAACATTCGGTACCAGACTTGCGATTGTGGCTGAGATTCATGTCGCCACAAAGGACGTGTCTGGCGAACTTGAGTCGTACTTCGGTTGGCGATAGTGGTTGGCCACACGGAGTGCTTTTGCGCTCCATATCGCTCAACTTGTGGTGCGCTCGAGCTAGTCAGGCTCGTCAAGTAAACCGAAATATACTTATGTGTTCACCCTGTTTGGTCGCTACTGCTTGAACCTAGGGTACCAAACTTACCAGTGGCGATCCCCGTTTAACCATGGTACCTAGATCCGCTAAGTCGCATGAGCCGGGCATGGTGGTATGGGACACCGTGGTCGAGCTGTCGGCCTACGCTGGGGCCTTGTGCCTCCCCGTAGTGACCATTGCGCCACCAACTCGTGAGCCGAATACGGTGGTATGGGACACTGTATTCGAGCTGTCGATACTTCGGCGAGAGCCGAGTACGGTGAGATCTGTGCTCGTGCTGACGGGCGACGAGTCCTCCGTAGTATCATCGAGTACACTCCAAGGGTCTGTGATTGGCCACGAGTCTTTCACAGCAACTAGAGTGTGAGTTGAGCCGAGTACGGTGAGACCTGTACTTGAGCTGACGGCTAGTGATTGAGCCGAGTACGGTGAGACCTGTACTTGAGCTGACGGCCAGCAATGGAGCCGCATACGGTGAGATCTGTATCCGCGCTGACGGGTGGCGAGCCCTTTGCGATGCCTTCACTACGCTTCTCAAACTATAATATCGTATGAGATTAACTAGGATTGACGACCCTAGAATGGATCATGTTGGGAATGATGCAAGGGAGGTACCTTAGTTTCCCAATACTGCTGATTGAAATGGATTAATAAAAACTTGGTAATCATGAGCATCATCGCACCGCATGTGCTTTGTAGATGTGGCGCACTGAGGGAGTAAGCATTCGCGAACGTAAGATGATGTCGCTTGAGGGTGGTTTGGCAAGGGCATACAGCATCATGTCATATCATTTTGCACTTAACAAGAGTAGTTAGAAATGTTTGATTTGTACTGCTTTATCATTACTGCTTGATTGATTTGATAACCTGTTAACTTATGCTTTATTGTTCCACTGAGTTAGCTACTCACTCCCACGTTACGGGACGGTGTTGTACACACCAACCAGACTCTGTCGTAGGTATAGAGGGCGCCTTGGTTCAGGAGCCAGAGCCCGACATTGATGAGGACCAGGAGGAGTTCTCCTTCATGCAGTACTCTGACGGCTTCGCTTAGGCCGGCTGCATCGCGGGATTCTCAGGGCCTCTTTTGAGGATTGTATTTTGGGTTTTGACTTAAAAACAATACATGTATATTGGTGCTCAGTTAGTACTCATACTCTGGAGTTCAGAAAATTTTGTTACTTTACATACTTGAATATAAAGTTTCAGTCTTCCGCTTGCTTTTATATACAATTGAACTGAAGTATGAACTACTGTTTGGTTTAATCTCATTCATGTTTATTGCGCTAACTCAGACAACATTTAACCGACATTGTGTATGTTGCATAAGTGATGCGTTGGAACTCGGGAGTTGAGTTCATACTCGACCCCTGAATTTCAGGGCGTTACACTATCCCAGATAGAGCAATCGCAGTGAGTGCATGCGCTTAATGGTCGACTTTCTATACCAGGCAGGGCAGGGAGAGAAGTTGTGCTTATCCACGTATGTTTTGTGATAGATCGTTCTGACCGCATGTTCAAATAGAAGGATTGAGTAGCTCCCCTTCGGCCGGCTTATATGCAAGATTGCACGTGAGTCCGGCTACAGTCTTGGCGCAGAACTTCCAGTACCGCAACATTTCATCAATGAAACTACTCTCAATCAGATGGAAATTGAGCCACGACAACGATAAGCCCGACTTAAGGAGAATGAGGATGAGACAAAGAGTGAAGAAGAAGAGAGTGAGGAAGAAGGTGGAGCTGAAATAGAAGAGGAAGAGAGCGAGGAAGAAGAGGAGGCCCAGGATACGGAGGAGAGCTCCCCTTCTACGCCACCGGAGCAGGACACTGATCGGGCTGCTAGGGATGCTCGTATAGCTCGACTTGAGGAGGATCAGGCTGTCCTACGACAGGGTCAGGCGGTACTACGACAGGATATTATGGATCTTCGAGGCCTCGTGAAACACAAGTTCAAGAAAGTGACTCACACTTTGAAGTCTATCCTGTGCTGCTTGTAGGATAAGGGTGCCCCTCCTCCATCGCCAGACTCGGATGCCTAGTCATCCGTGCCGTTGTCTCGTAGTTTGTTTGTTGCTGTGTTAGGACCTTTGTGTTTTTATGTTGAGAGGCTTCGTAGTGTGGTAGTTTGGTACTATGTTTTAGTGTTTGAAGCCTTAATTGTATTAGCTCACATGCATCTTCTGTCATGGTCCATGTAAGGCTACATCCCATGTATTGTGATGATTTTGGGTTAAATGAAATGCATGAAGCTCCTTTTGTTATCGAATGTGTAGAATGCTTGACAAGTTGGAGTTGTACTTAACAATTGTGAACTCCTTCCACCCCTCCACCATTACTCCTCTAAACCCATCTCTTACTCCTCTTGGCCTCACCATTTCACACTCATATGAGCACAAATCCAACTTTTGTGTCTCATAACTTTCTAAACCCACAAATCTCATCTCACGCTTTCCAACACAAGTCTCATTTTCCAGAGCCTATGAAATTGATTTTAATCCCATCCCACCCTCCTTCCAACATGCCACTCCCAATCCTGAAGTGGGATTAGTAATATAATCCATTTAATACAAGCTAATACCATTGGTCAAACAGACCCTTAGAGTTTTGGACCCAGAGTTGGTACTCCTAAATTGCAAAAAAATCTAGCAGTATAGGAAATCCAACAAATTAATAATGTGAACCCTAAGACCTTCTTAGCTAATATGAGCAGGTGTGTAGTGCTCGAGTGTAGTTAAATTCAAGTTCAGGCAACTCAATTCCAATCAGAAAACGTTTGACCCTAAGCGATAAACAATTTCTTGTATTGGAAAGGGTATAAAATCATCTAGCGTATAAGCATAGACCTTGGATTACAACTATTGGTTGGTTATACTAAGGAATGTAAAACACTAATTATACTAAAACAATTGAAAGATAGATTTAGTTAGTTGGCTTGATTAAGTTGGAGTGAGATCTCATTCCTTCGTTGAATCCCCCTAATATTTATAAGCTTATGTAATAACTCTTAGAAAAGTTGTTTTAACTTAGAAACTATTCACACTTAGAGAAAAGTTATATATCCATCTGATTGAACGTTAGATTAAAACAACACACCCCCTAGGATTGTCTTCTCAAGGGCTTATTACAATCGGGAACATGGAGTAAAGAACTATATATAAGTGAGGTATTTGCGGTTTGAATTGAATTCTCAATCCTAGTAGTTACCAAGGAACTCAATGCTCTGATCATGCAGAAGGTCGGGATCAACTAGGATTAAGAACTGATACGACAATTTTTTGTCTTAGATAGGCAGAAGGTCTATGTATCCGGCTCAGACCCACTACACAACTTTCCTTCCATATTGGCCGAACCACTTACAACCAAAAGTTTGTTACTTCGCTTTTGAGAAGTGTTAAGAGCACATAACCAATAGGGATACTTTGCTCGTGCCTAAGAAATTTCTCAAATGGGCAACAGAGAGTTAGGGATTAGGTCCTGAATCACAGACCATTCGGGCATACATATTGTGCATATGGTCTTAGAAAGATAGCCTGCCCGTTAACCTATTTTGTCCAAATTCCTTATGCACTAATAATGTATAGAGTACCTTACAGTATTCAACTAGGTTTAAATTACACCTCGTTCTGACGTACGGAGCGAGACATGGATTCTTGAGCCTTAAATAAGTTTTTACGGGGGGAGAAAGGTTATGAATGCAGTTGAGTTAGGGCACAACGGAAGCTTGGTGGGCCGATAGCCCACTGGCCAAGGATCGAATGGACATGGACTATACATAAAGATAGGTCACTAAATAAGATTTGAACCTTTCTTAAAATGTCGATAATAATGTTACTAGAAGGAAAGTAATTAGGGTTTAAGCATTAAACCAATTCGTATTACAGAAAGGGCCTAACAATGAGTACGAGTGTAACTACTACCATGGACATGAATTAAGATGAGGACTCTCTTAGACCAAGACCCAATGGGCAACCTTATGACTAGGAAATTTGACCCTTTCATTGATGAACATTTCCTAAGTTTTTTTTTTCTTTGAGTGCTTAGACTACGGAGTTACTGGCATATACAATTACGAAGCATTCGTGGCTTGACCCTATTCACAATCCTTGGTGGCTACCAATGGACTCACTGCTTTAACTGAGCAGAAGACCAGGATCTACCAGGACTAGGAAGGGATACGATGAGCCTTCTACCCTAGTCAGGTAGACGATCGATGTATCGAGATCAAGCCCACTACAACCGTCTCTCCGTATTGGTCGACCATTGAAACAAAATATCTTACTCTAAATAAATGGGAATTGTTGTCAAGACGTCAAATAGATAAAAGGAATGAATTGTAGCAAACCACCAGGGTATAAACAAGAGATAAAGGATATTTTTAAGGGGGGTAGACGAACATGAGCCAGACTATCATAGCTAGTATACGCCGTACCATGCATATAAACTTGAAATCAATAAAACTTGAGCAAGAGGAATAATAAAATCTTTACTTACTACCCTTAGGCAATTTCGGGGATGAAATTATTTTTAAGGGGGGTAGATTGTAATGCCCCAGATTTTTGCCAACCTGGAGTTAGATGTCCTTAGGCAAGGGGTCGATCTTAATCCCTTATTAACTTTTCAAACCTCAAATCCTTTAGAAATTAAACGAGAATTACCTAAGTGCTAAACTAGATTCCATGCGAAATCAGCACTAATCATTTTAAATACGATCTACAAGACCCAAAACTTGTAGAATCATTGACGCTAGGTTACCCTAAAATCTAGGATCAATCTCATTACCCAATTGCTCTCAGGAGCACATTGAAACTCCGTATCGGATCTGGATTGCAAATCGAAAGTCTGAATAATACGAAGTTATATAATTAGGACCGCCTTACTGGGCTTGACAATCATCTCGGAAATCAAATCCAGATAGTGTCTCGGGCCTATTCACTTGAGCCCAGAGTGAAGTGTGTGAGAAAACGTAGTTTTCTTTAGAAATTAAATCTAATTTAAGTAATTTGAGACTTGTCGCTTGCAGGCCAGATATAAGCAATCAGACCGTCAAAATCTGACCCAAATACACCCTTGAATCAGGAGAAATTTGCCATACATGGCAGTGTACTTGTGGCCCTGATCGAGTTTCAGTGACCGTTGAATGGAAACTGATCCGCCGCGGTCGATTTGTAAATCCGATCGGACTGAAAACTTAACTCAACCTAGATCCATGGTCAAGGAGCTTAAGTCCGACCTTAGGCTCAAGGGGGGCTCCAGAAATGCTCCGTTGAGTCGAAACAGACTGGTTTTGGTTATAACCTGAGTATACCTTAACCCTGGGCCTATTTTCGGTAATTCTAGGCCTATATAAGGACCTTAAACCCTCTCTCATTCACTCTATATGAATTTGAGAAAACCCTATGAGAGAGAAGAGAGTAAAGAGAGAGAAAGTGTGAGAGAAGTGGGAGGAGATTCCTATTGCTTTATCATGCTATTCTACGTGCCTATCCATCACTACCGTATCGCTTTTCCGGCGATTCTGATTCCGTTTTCGGGTAAGAAATCCTAACCCTTATCAGTTCTAGAGATTCAACTAGTGTAAGTGATGAAATAGCTAACCTATTTCATGTCATAGGTTGCCGTTCTACCGTTGATAAAGACTTGGTGTTCAACTGAGTCCGTTACTCACTTCTACGGCATAAGGTGTAGACTTTAAACATATAGGTTATGGTTTTCAAGGCTTTCAATGTTAGTTAATGATATATTACTGACGTGGATGCTATTGCACATGTACAAAGTGCTGTCCATTTCATTTTTCAGATATATGTTAACTATGTTGAATATACTGTATTCCTCGTATTTGTAGAAAATACCATATACGTATGAAATATGGATTTTTACTTGCCATGATTAATTGCTGTCTATGTATACTAGATGCATGTGTATCAACTTCTGGGTGAACGAATTAGCTTAATACTTGTTATATTAACATACGTCGTGTATGTACAAGTTGTAGCTTAAGTGTTTGTGAAAATATCTAAGTGAGTATAAACTATGCATTAGTGTACGCCACAACTAACCGTCATGGATATGTGATTGTTGTATAAGTGGCAATCCTTTGACGAAAGGACTTGCCCTACTACGTATTTTAACTACTACATACCATGTATGATGTTATGTGCAGACTAAGTGTATGTAAAAATGTTGTATGAGTAAATGCTTATAAATTCTTCTCTAATTGGGTGTTGAGATATGATTCTCAACTCCTTTAACTATTGTATGCTTTCCTCCATGTACCGTATATTATGGTGTTTGTTTATGTATGTAATACATATGTATAAATCTATGTTTATGTTGTATTCCATAAAATTGCAAGAACAAAGCCGTGAAGGGTGATGAGGGAGTGGTGTAACGATTCTGTGCAACAGCCCTGGCAGCCCTAAAGCGGACAATATCGGACCTTTGATTGTATGATTTAAAATCTTGATCCACTACCGCTTTAGCTACCTTCTAGGATATTTTGTTGTAATTAAATGTGATTGGGGCTATTGTATAGTCCAGGCAATCGGTAACAGGCTCGAAGTCGTGGCTGGGATTTATTCACCACGTAGGACGTGTTTGACGAACCGGAGTCGTACTAAAGTTGTCAGCAGTGGTTAGGCCACACAGAAAGCTTATACACTTCATGTCGATCAAATTTGGGTGCGCTTGTGCTAGTCAAACCCGTCAAATAACCCGATTGTCCCGATGTATGTTAACCATGTTTGGACACTACTGCTTGAACCTAGGGTACCAAACTCACCAGTTAAATCCCTGTTAACCTTGGTACCTTGATCCGCTAAGACTCATGAGCCGGACATGGTGGTATGAGACACCATGGTCGAGCTGTCGGCCTACGCTAGGCCGACGAGCCTCCCCGTAGTGACCAGTGAGCAACCCAGACTCACCTCGTGAGCCGAATACGGTGGTATGCGATACTGTATTTGAGCTGTCGGCCTACACTATTTTGGTGACGAAGCCGTGATGGGTGATGGGTGAGTGGTGTAACGATTCCGTGCAACAGCCCTGACAGCCCTAGATGTTCACTTTGTAGTGACCTCGAGCATAAACTGAACCTGCGTTGAGGCGTTGAGCCTTTCCGTAGTAATCAGAGTATAAACTAGGCCTGTACTGATTTGACGATGAGCCCTTTGCAGTGACCTAGAACCGCAACATCGTATGAGATTTACTAGGACTAACGACCCTAGAATGGATCATTGTTTGGGATATGATATAAGAGAGGTACCTTAGTTTTCCAATCTTTCTGTATGAAAAGGACTAATAAGAACTTGGTAATTATATGCATGCACCGCATTACGCGTGAGTTCAGGCGTAGCAGCTCAAGCACTGAGGCAGTGTTGTTCATGCGCGAACGTGAGATGAAGTCGCTGAGGGAGCGTAGGCGAGGGCATGCATCATACATTCATACCATTCTTGCATTAACAAGAGTACTTAGGGATGTGTTATTTACTGCTTTATCATTACTGCTTGATTGAATTGATAACATGCTAACCTTTGCTTTATTGTTCCACTGAGTTCATCACTCACTCCCACGTTATGGGACGGTGTTGTACACACCAACCAGACTCTGTCTTAGCTGCAGGTGATGGCGATGCTTATGAGGCAGAGCCAGACTTTTACAATGATGAGGAGGAGCTCTCCTATATGTAACTCTTTGGCGGGTCTATGTAGACTTGGAGTTGCACGGACGGGGCTACAGGGTTTTGGATAGAGAACATTACACTTTCTCATTTTGTATATTGTGGAACTACACTTGTAATTCTTTAACTTGGTAACATGTTCACACTCTGGAGACTTACACCAGTTTACATGTATTTAATATATCTATCACAGTCTTCCGCTTGCGTAATTTAACTGTCTCTGGAGTATGATATGTTGTTTTGGTTTATCCCATTCATCTTTAATGCACTAACACGGACAACATTAAATCATCCTTATTTATGTTGCATAAGTGATGCGTTAGAACTCGGGAGTTGAGTTTATGCTCGACCCCCGATTTTCAAGGCGTTACAATACCGCTCTTTGTAATCTCAAGAGAATCCATCACATCGAATGTCAAGTACACATCCCATCACTCCCATCACTCACACCCATCCCCAAGTACAATACCCATCCCCAAAGTCAACTCTCCGTCTTACACATCCATTACATGTCAAGTACATCCATCACCTTTCACCCATCCCTCACCCATCACACCCATCTCTTACAACCCTCTCTCTCATTTCTCCATCCATTCTCCCAAGCAACCATCATAGCAAGTGAGCTTCCATGAGAGAGAGCTTTGTGTGTGGCCCACCTTCCTACCACCCAATCCCACCCTCCATGATCAATCTCAACCGTTGAATCATGTTCCATTGGAGCTCTAGCGTGCATTAGAGGAAGAAGGAAGAGGAGATCCAACGATGGGTGTTCATCATCTCGATTTTGATGATTTGAGGGCCCACATATGGTGGGACCCATCTTGATGAATGCATAGTATAGTGAGGGCCCATAGTGGTGGGGTCCCTCCCCTTCACACGTTTCTTCCTCTCTCCTTCTTTCTCTTTCTTTCATTTTTATGATGAGGTGTGTGGCCCACCTGGTGTGTAGATTGTAACATCCCGGATTTTTTCTAGCCTGGAATTAGACATCCTTAGGCAATGGGTCGATCCTAACACCTTATTAAATTGTCAGAACTCAATCCCACAGTCTAAAATCGCTTTTGAACACATTTCCTTCACAAATCCCACCTTTCACCACCTTGTTCTTTTAATTTTTCTAAGTACTTTCACCTTAGACACTGTCTTAAACTAGTTAAGTATTAATAACTTGGATCACTTTATATACAAACTACAAAGGCCCAGGTACCACCTCAGACAGAAATCATACAGGACTAAATCCTTTAGAAATTAGGTGAGAATTAGCTAGTGCTAAACTAGAGTACCTGTGAAATTAGTACCAATCACTTTAAATACGATCTGCAAGGCCCAAAACTTGTAGAATCATTGATGCTAGGTTACCCTAAAATCTAGGAATAATCTCATTACCCGACTGCTCTCGGGAGCATCACGAAACTCCGTATCGGATCTGGACCGCACATCGAAAGTCCGAATAATACGAAGTTATAGAATTAGGACAGTCTTGCTGGGCTTGACAACCATCCCAGTGCTATTCGCTTGAGCCCGGAGTGAAGAATGTGAGAAATGGGAAATTAATTAAAAATAAAATACAAATTTAAGTAATCTGGAACATGTCGCTTGCGGACAATTTTTTAAGCAACCAGACCGCCGGAATCTGACCAGATTACACCCTCGATTAGGGATATTTACCCCTACGTGTCAGTGTACTTGAAATCTTTGATCAAGTTTCACTAACCGTTGAATGGAAACTGGTCCGCCACGCGTGATCTAGGAATCCGACTGGATTGAAAACTTAACTAAACCTAGATCCAGTGTTAGAGAGCTTAAGTCCGACCATACACAGAAAAAGGGCCGCCAGAAGTGCTCCGTTGAGCTGGAACAGACCCGTTTTAGACATAACCTAAGTTTACTTTGATCCTGAGTCTATTTTGGAGAGTTTTGGAGCTATATAAGGACCTTAAACCCTCACTCTCTCATTCCATACGAATTTGAGAAAACCTAGGAGAGAGAAGAGAGAGAAAGTGTGGGAGAGGTGGGAGATTCTTCCTGCCGTTCTACCCTGTCGATCTACAGGCTTAACCATCGCTTTCTAATCACTTTTCCGACGATTTTGGCTTCATTTCTACGTAAGAAAACCCTAACCCTAACCTGTTTTAGGGTTTGAATTGATTCAAGTAGCGAAATAGCTAATGTATCTCATGCTATAGGTTGATATACTGTCGTAGACAAAGGCTTAACGATTCTAGCAAGTTCGTTACGATTCTACGACAAAAGGTGCGGACTTTAGATGTATAGGTTATGGTTTTCAACACTTTCAATGTCAGATAATGATAGATTCATGATCTACACGCAATTGCACATGTACAAAGTGCTGTCCGTTTCGTTTTAGGATTATACGTTAACTATGTTGAATATGTATTCCTCGTATTTGTAGAAAATACCCTATACATATAAAATACGAATTTGTACTTAACATGATTATTTGTCGTGACTATATGCTTGTATGTATGCGACAACTCCCTAGCGAAAGGACTTGCCCTAAATCATGCCACGGCCACTATACGCTATATATGTTAAAATGTGTAGTCCAAGTGTTTGTGGAAATGACTGAATGAATATGGAACTTGAATTCCTGCTTGTCATGACTATTCGTCGTGGGTGCACGTGTGTTATAATTGGGGCACCTCCCTAGTGAAAGGATTTGGCCTAATACCTGTGTGATCAACATATGTCATGTATGTTGATGTAGGTGGTCTAAAGCGTTTGTTGAAATGTCTGAATGAGTAGTAGTTAGTAAATTGTAATGTATAAGGGTGTTGAGATATGATTCTCAACTCTTTTAACTATGTGTAAGATTTCTTTAGATATCTGTTTGATTAGGAATTGAATATGTACAAACTCATGCTTATGTTGTACTACATAACATGCTCAACTGATTGTATGATTTTATCTATATAATGCATATGTTTAAATTCATGTTTAAGTTGTATTCCATAAAGGCCGTGAAAGGTGATGGGGGAGTGGTGTAACAATTCCGTGCAACAGCCCTGATAGCCCTAAGCGGACAATATTGGATATTTGATTGTATGATTTGAAATCTTGATCCTTTACTGCTTTAACTGTTCTGTAATTGAATGTGATTGAGGCTATTGTATAGTCTAGGCAATCGGTAATGGGATTGAATTCGTGAGTGAGATTCATTCGCCACGTGAGATGTGTTCGACGAACCCGAGTCGTACTTCGGTTGGCGATAGTGGTTGGCCACGCGAAGTGCTTATGCACTTCATGTCGTTCAACTTATCGTGCGCTCGAGCTAGCTGAGCTCGTCAAGTAACCCGACCTGTCTAATGTATGTTCACCATGTTTGGACGTTACTGCTTGAACCTAAGGTACCGAACTTACCAGTGCAACCCCGTTAACCTTGGTACCTCGATCCGCTAAGACTCATGAGCCGGGCATGGTGGTTTGGGACACCGTGGTCGAGCTGTCGGCCTACACTGGGGCCATGAGCCTCCCCGTAGTGACCATTGAGCACCCAGACTCGTGAGCCGATTATGGTGGTATGGGATATTATATTTGAGCTGTCGGCCTACACTGCTTTGATGGGTGATGGGGGAGTGGTGCAACGATTCTATGTAACAGCCCTAACTGCCCTGACCGTACCCGGTGTAGTGACCTCGAGTATACTCTGAATCTATAGAGAGGTGACGAGCCTTCCCGTAGTAAAGAGAGTATAAACTAGGCCTGTATTGATAAGGTGATGGAGGAGTGGTGCAACGATTCCATGTAATAGCCCTGACAGCCCTTGTAGCAACCTAGAACCACACTATCGTATGAGATTATCTAGGATTGACGACCCTAAAATGGATTATTGTTGTGAATGATATAAGGAAGGTACCTTAGTTTCCCAATACTGCTGTTTGAAATGGATTAATAACAACTCGGTAATCATACTCATCATCGCATTGCATGTGCCTGGAAGATGTTGAGCATTGAGGGTGACAGCATGCCGCGAACGTAAGATGGTGCCGCACGAGGGAGTATGTTGGAGAGGGCATGCATCATAATCGCATCTCATCCTTGCATTAATTACAGTACTTAGGAATGTTGATTGTACTGCTTTGTCATTACTGCTTGACTGAATTGATAAGATATTAACCTATGCTTTATTATTCCACTGAGTTGATCACTCACTCCCACGTTACGGGACGGTGTTATACACACCAACCAGACTCTGTCTTAGCTGCAGGTGATGGCGAGGCTTGTGAGGAGGAGTCGGACCTTTGCAATGACTATGATGCTTGCTCGTATTGGCTGTATTCTGGCGGCTTCATGTGACCCGTGTCTTGATTGACGGGGTTACAGGGATGTCGACTAGATGACCTTACATAATTTGGTACATTTTGGAATTGTACTTGCAATTATTTAACCTGGTAATGTTATCACACTCTGGAGACTCACCACAGTTTATATATTTTATATATCTATCATAGTTTTCCGCTTGCAATTTAACTGTCTATGGAGTATGATATGTTGTTTTGATATAATCTCATTCATGTTTCAATGCTCTCATCATAATCATCATTATCTATGTTGCATAAGTGATGCGTTGGAACTCAGGAGCTGAGCTTTGCTTGACCCCCGATTTTCAGGGTGTTATAAGATGGTATCTGAGCATGATTTATATTAAACCTGACCTGAGTTATGGTAGCACGACGCACTCTGACGCATTCTGACTTAGGAGGGAGCGACGGAACGTAGAAACAGTCATAGGTATCCCGATTTCGCCAATTGGCGAAGTTCATTGAAAACGGTCGCCGAGATCGGGTCCAAACTCATCCACGATCGTATGAGTCGACCCTAAACTACTTCTAGACTGTCAAACGACAAGTATAGATCACAAATCACCCCATCCCAGCCGTTAGAAATTGGTAAATACAAATATGTATCAGAAACTTCCCGGAACGACTCGAAAAGGAGTCGGGGGCTAAAGGATGCAATCCGGGGGGACCCACGGTGGACATGGGGTACATTTGGCACCCTGGGAGGGGGGTGGCCACCGTCCTACCCCGGCGGCACCGCAGTCATTCCAAAGGACCGCGGCGCCGTCGCACTCACCGCGGTCGACCGCGGTCCGCTTGGGCCGGGCTGGTCGAGCTAGTGCGGGTCGGTGTTGGCCCGACCCCTGGACATGTGTGGGGCACGCGAAATTGCGTGGGGGCCCCTCTTTCTTGTCCGTTTGGCCTCCTCCTTCACAAAACACCCCTCCAACGCTCCCTCCGTTTTCGAATACCATGCCCACCACCCTGTCTAAACCCATCTCCTTTGCTGCCTACCCTCTCCATTTCTCTCTCATTTAAGCTCTTACACTCCATTTTGTGGCTCAACATCATGTAAGCTTTCCAACCCATTCCATCTCTTCATTTTCTTTCTTTAATCTCTGTCATTTGGGCCTTTACAACCTCTGTGAGGCTCAAATCCGAGGAGAACTAGAAACTCTAGCCTTTTCTCTCAATTTCTTGACTTTCCATGGCCTTCTTCGAAGTCATTACGGCCTTTTTTCTCGATTTCCACCTTCCTCTCTCTCATAGGAAAGACCGTCACCAGACTCAGATGCCTAGTCATCCATGTCGGCGTCTTGCAGCTCGTTTGGGTTACTGCATTAGGATATGTTTGTGTTTCATGTTGATAGGCCTAGTGGTGTAGTCGTTGGTAGTATGTTCTAGTGTTTAAAGCTTTGGTTGTATTAGCTCTCATGCATCTTCTGTCATGGACCAGAGTTGTACTTGACAATTGTGAACTCCTTCCACCCCTCCACCATTACTCCTCTAAACCCATCCCTTACTCCTCTTAGCCTCACCATTTCACACCCATATGGGCACAATGATCCACATTTTTATGTCCCATGCCTTTCACAACCTCCAAATGTTAGGACGTTTAGGGCCCGTTCAGCCAACTGCATTAGGTGAGTTTAAGGTGGATAGAATCATAAAAGTAACAATAAATGTATGTGTAAGGTATGGTCCCTAGATTGGGTGTATCCCATGTTTTCCAATACCATGTTTGGAATGTATGCAATTAAACGTAAACTCCGAGTTGTTCTTTCAAATTACACTTAAAAATTCATTATCCTGGGATTTGAAAATTCCATCTCACACTTTCCAACACAAGGCTCATTTTCCAAAGCCTATACCATTAATTTTAATCCCCTCCCACCCTCCTACCAAACATGTCATTCCCAATCCTGAGGAGGGATTAGCAATGCAAGCCTATTTAATACAACTTAAGATCACTGGCTAAATAGTCCCTTAGCGTTTTGGACCTAGTGTTGGTACTCCTAGATTTTGCAAACAAATTTGGCAGTATGGGAAATCCAATAAATTGATAACGTGAACCCTAGGACCGCTTAGTTGGTATGAGCATATGTGAAATGCTCGAGCGTAGTTAAATTCAAGTGCAGACAACTCAATTCCGATTAGACAACTTTGACCTTAAGCGATAAGACAATTTCTTATATTAGAAAGGGTATAAAATCATCCAGTGTATAAGCATAGACTTCGGATTACAACCAATGGATTACCGCTACTCCTAAATTAAGACTAGACTACTAGTTAGGCTAAGGAAGGTAAAGGACTATTTAATTATGCTAAGCCAATTGAATAATAGACTTAGTTATTCGACTTAACCGACTCAGACCCACTACACAACTTTCCTTCTGTGTTGTCCGGGCCACTTGCAACTAAAAGTTTATAACTTCGTCTTTGAGAAGTATTAGGAGTATATAGCCGATAGAGACTTTGTCTTTTAGGCCTAAAGAATTGCCCAAATGGGCATGTAACATCCCGAAAAATCGGGGGTCGAGCATAACTCAACACCCGAGTTTCTAGAACATCACTTATGCAACATAGATAATGTTGATTAAATGTTGTCTGCATTAATGTAGTGAACATGAGTGAGATTAAGCCAAAATAGCATATCATACTCCAGAGACAGTTAAATTGCAAGCGGAAGACTGTGATAGATATATAAAATATATAAAAATAGTGGTGAGTCTCTAGAGTGTGATAATGTTACCAGGTTAATGAATTACAAGTACAGTTTAAATTATACCAAATGTGTAGTGTCATCTAGTCAACATCCCTGTAACCCCGTCGATCAAGGCACGACTCACATGAAGCTGCTCGAAAACCACATATATGAGAAAGCATCCTCTTCGTCACAAAAGTTCGGCTCCACCTCAGGAGTAGCGTCGCCATCTGCAATCAGACAAAGTTTGGTGGGTGTTCGGAACACCGTCCCGTAACGTGGGAGTGAGTGATCAACTCAGTGGAACAATAAAGCATAGGTTAACATGTTATCAATTCAGTCAAGCAGTAATGATAAAGCAGTAAAATCAAACACTCCTAACTACTCTTATTAATGCAAGTATGAATGCAGTCATGATGTATGCCCTCACTACACCCTCTGTCGTGCGACACCATCTCACGTTCGCGGCATGCTTTCATCCCTCACTGCTCCACATCTTGCAGGCACATGCAATGCATGATGAGTATGATTACCGAGTTATTATTAGTCCACTTCAAACAGCAGGATTGGGAAACTAAGGTACCTCCCTTGTATCATTCCCAAACATGATCCATTCTAGGGTCGTCAGTCCTAGTTAATCTCAGACGATGGTGTGTTTTCTAGGTCACTGCAAAGGCTGCCAGGGCTGTTACGCACAAAGGTTACACCACTCCTCCATCACCTCTTTAATGATTCATCACTATACAGAAACAGGCCTAGTTCATACTCCATACACCGCGGCAAAACCCTAGGCTCACCGCAATTCCAAAGTATGCTCGAGGTCACTACAAAGGGCTGTCAGGGCTGTTGCTCACATTCGTTGCACCACTCCCCCATCACCTTATCAATGTAGACCGACAACACGAATATAGTGTCCCATACCAGCATAATCGGCTCACAAGTTTGGTTGTTCACTGGTCACTACGGGGAGGCACGTGGCCCCAGCGAAGGCCGACAGCTTGACCACGGTGTCCCATACCACCATGCCCGGCTCATGAGTCTTAGCGGATCGAGGTACCATGGTTAAAAGGGATTCCACTGGTAAGTTTGGTACCCTAGGTTCAAGCAGAAGCGTCCAAACATGGTGAACATAAATAAGACAGATCGGGTTGCTTAACGAGCTCGGCTAGCTTGAGCGCACATCAAGTTGAACGATATGAAGCGCATGAGCACTTCGTGTGGCCAATCACTATCGCCAACCGAAGTATGACTTGAGTTTGTCGAACACATCTCACGTGGAAAATGAATCACAGCCACGAATTCAACTCTGGTACCGATTGTCTGGACTATAATCATAGCCCTAAACACAATCAATTGCATATAGATAAAGCAGTAGTGGATCAATATTCAACTCATACAATCAAGGTCTGGTATTATCCATTTAGGCCTGCCAGGGCTGTTGCACGCATTCGTTGCTCCACTCCCCCATCACCCATGACGGATCATACAACGTAAACATGAATTTAAGCATATGCATTACATAGATAAAATCATACAATCAGTTGAGCATGTTATGAAGCACAACACAAGCATGAGTTTGTACATATTCAATTCCTAATCACATAGCTATCCAAGGAAATTATACACATAGTTAAAGGAGTTGAGAGTCATATCTCAACACCCTTATACATTACAATTTGCTAACTACTACTCATTCAGACATTTCAACAACACTTCAAAAGACATATATCAACATACCTGACATATGCTGATCACATAGGCATTAGACCAAATCCTTTCACTAGCGAGTTGCCCCAATCATAACACGCGTACACCCACGACGGATAGTCATGGAAAGTAGAAATCCAAGTTCCATATTCATTCGGTCATTTCTACAAACACTTGGGCCACACATTTTAGCATATATAGTGTATATTGGCTGTGGCATGATTTAGGGCAAATCCTTTCGTCGAAGGGGTATCGCCAATACAACAATCATATATCCATGACAATTAGTCATGGCGAGCACGAATGAGAATTTTATACTCATTCAGCCATTTTCACAAACACTTAGAATACACTATTACAACATACATGGTGTATGTTAGCAAAACATGTATTAGGGCTATCCTTTCGCCAAGCAAGTATTTTACGCATATATAATATATTTATACAACAAATAATCATGGCAACCACATCTCTAAAATATATATGTATCGGTACTTCCTACAATACAGTATTTCTACATACATAGTGTATATTAGTAAAGCATGCATTTGGGCGAACCCTTTCGCCAAATAAGTATTTTATCCATACATCGTATATTCATACAACAAATAATCATGTCAAACACATTTCCAAAATTTATACGTATACGGTATTTTCTACGAATACCTAGAATATGTAAAATTCCATAATCTACATCTTTAATCGAAACAGAAAACAGAAAGCACTTTGTACATGTGCAATTGCATGCAGATCATGAATCTATCATTATCTGACATTGAAAGCGTTGAAAACCATAACCTATATACCTAAAGTCCGCACCTTTTGTCGTAGAATCGTAACGGAGTCGATAGGTTTGCTAAGCTTCCGTATACGGCAGTTTTGCCACCTAGAGAACGAAGTAGGTTAGCTATTTCATAACCTACAACCATCAACACTCCAAATCAGATTAGGGTTAGGGTTTCTTACCTAAAAATGGGGCTGGAATCGCTGGGAAAGCGATGAGAACGGAGCAGTGGAGCTCGTGGAGCGGCAGGGAAGAGTGGTAGGAAGGATCTCTCACGACTCCCACACTTGCTCTCTCTTTTCTCTCTTCTCTCTCTAGGGTTTCTCTCAAATTTGTATGGCTGCAATGAGAGAGGGTTTAAGGTCCTTATATAGTCTAAAAACTCACCGAAATAGACTCCAGGTCAAAGTATACTTAGGTTATAACCAAAACGGGTCAGTTTCAGCTCAACGGAGGACTTCTGGCGGGCCTCCTTGAGCCAAAGGTCGGACTTAAGCCCACTGACACCGGATCTACATTCTATTAAGTTTTCTTTTCGGTCGGGATTCCAGATCACGCGTGGCGGACCAGTTTCAGTTCAACGGTCAACGGATCTCGATCGAAGATTCTGAGTACATGTAAATGCGTATGAAATTTCTCCTGATCCGAGGGTATAATTTGGTCTGATTTTGACGGTCTGGTTGCTTAAAACTGATCCGCAAGCAACACGTGCCAGATTGCTATTCAAGATATTTTAATTTGAATTAATTTCACATTTCTCACACTCTTCACTCCGAGCTTAAGCGAATAGCGCTGGGACACTATCTGGATTTGATTTTCGAGATGGTTGTCAAGCCTAGCAAGGCAGTCCTAATTCCTTAACTTCGTGTTCATCGGACTTCCGACGTGCGGTCCAGATCTGATATGGAGTTTCGAGATGCTCCCGAGAGCAGCCGGGTAATGAGATTGATCCTAGATTTTAGGGTAACCTAGCGTCAATGATTCTACAAGTTTTGGGTCTTGCAGATCATATTTAAAGTGATTGGTGCTAATTTCACAGGCACTCTAGTTTAACACTAGCTAAATCTCGCCAAATTTCTAAAGGATTTAGTCCTGAGTAATTTCTGTCTGAGGTGGTACCTGAGCCTTTGTAATTTGTATCTAAAGTGATCCAAGTTTTACTACTTAGCTAGTTTAAGATAGTGTCTAGGGCGAAAGTGCTTTGAAAAATTGAAAGATCAAGGTGGTGAAGGGTGGGACTTGTGAAGAAAATGGTTTGAAAAGGGATTTGAGGCTTTAATTGAGTGTTTGAGAAGTTAAACCTATGTTAGGATTGACCCATCGCCTAAGGACGTTTAATTCCAGGTTGGAAAAAATCCAAGCTGTTACAGGGCAACAGATAGTTAGGAATTAGGTCCCAAATCGCATGCCATGTCGGCATAATATTGTGCTTATGAACGTAGAAAGATAGCCTGCCTGTTAAGCTAGACATGATTAAATAGGATAAGTCTGGACCGTGACAAAACTCCTTGGTAGAATTAGGCATCTTGCCTCAAACTCACACCTGCCCCTGAAATCAACCACAACACCCATCATTTTAGTTCCTTTCTATAACCATAGGTACCAACGCCATAGTACACATCATCGATGAAAGGAAGACCAACATATTGGGTGATCGTATCCCATTTCAGGTGAGGGATAGTTCCTAAATTACACCTCGTTCCGACATACGGATCGAGGCATAGATTCTTGAGCCTTGAGAAAATATTTTTAAGGGGGGTAGAAAGGTTATGAATTCGGTCGAGTTAGGTAGGTATACTCGTCTACCCGCTCATAGGCGTAGCGGAAGCGTGGTTAGCCCTTGCCCCACTGGCCCAGGATTGAAAGAAATTACTCCCAGTTATACGCAAAGTTAGGTCATTAAATAGGATCTAAATCTTCCTTAGAATGTAAAGCAATTAGGGTTCAAGTGTTAAACAATTTCATATTACAGAATAGGCCTAACAATGGGTTCGAACCAAATTACAATAGCGAAGGTCAACGCATCTACTACTGTGCTCATTGAATACGAACATAATAGAAGCCCTAGCCTGTTCTACTATGAGAAACCGTTTTAGGATGATCTAGTAAGATTTGACTCACCATTTCCTTAGACATAGATAATATTGAGGATTCTCTTAGACCAAGACATAAAGGGCAACCCGAGAAATAAGACATTTGAGCCTTTTAATGATGGACATTCCCTAAGGTTTTAGAATGATCGGACTACGGAGTTACTGAAATATACAACTGCAAAGCATTCACGGCTTGACCCAATTCTCAATCCTGGGCGATTACCAATGGACTCACTGCTTGGCCGAGCAGAAGGCCAGGATTTACCAGGACTAGGAATGGATACGATGAGCTTTCTACCCTGGCCAGGTAGATGATCGATGTATCGGGATCAAGCCCACTATAATCGTCTCTCCGTGTTGGTCAAACATTGAAAACAACTATCTTACTCTAACTAGTTGGGAATTGTCGTCGAGACTCCAAATAGGGAAAGAAATCCATTGTAGCAAACCATCAGGATGTAGGTACAAGATAAAGAAATAAAATTTTAAGGGGGTAGCCTAAAATGTACCAGACTAGCATGGACAATATACGCCCTACCATGTAAATGGAGTTAAAATCAATAAGTCTTAGGCAGATGAAATAATACAATCCTTACTTATTGCCTTTAGCCAATTTCGGAGACGAAATTATTTTTAAGGGGGGTAAATTGTAACATCCCGGATTTTTGCCAGCCTGGAATTAGACGTCCTTAGGCAATGTGTCGATCCTAACACCTTATTAAATTGTCAGAACTCAATCCCACAGTCTAAAATCGCTTTTGAACTCATTTCCTTCACAAATCCCACCTTTCACCACCTTGTTCTTTTAATTTTTCTAAGTACTTTCACCTTAGACACTGTCTTAAACTAGTTAAGTATTAATAACTTGGATTACTTTATATACAAACTACAAAGGCCCAGGTACCACTTCAGACAGAAATCGTACAGGACTAAATCCTTTAGAAATTAGGTGAGAATTAGCTAGTGCTAAACTAGAGTACCTGTGAAATTAGCACCAATCACTTTAAATACGATCTGCAAGGCCCAAAACTTGTAGAATCATTGACGCTAGGTTACCCTAAAATCTAGGAATATTCTCATTACCCGACTGCTCTCGGGAGCATCACGAAACTCCGTATCGGATCTGGACCGCACGTCGGAAGTCCGAATAATACGAAGTTATAGAATTAGGACCGCCTTGTTGGGCTTGACAACCATCTCGGAAATCAAATACAGATAGTGTCCCAATACTATTCGCTTGAGCCCGGAGTGAAGAATGTGAGAAATGGGAAATTAATTAAAAATAAAATACAAATTTAAGTAATCTGGAACATGTCGCTTGCGGACAATTTTTTAAGCAACCAGACCGTTGGAATCTGACCAGATTACACCCTCAGATCAGGGATATTTGCCCCTACGTGTCAGTGTACTTGAAATCTCTGATCGAGTTTCACCAACCGTTGAACGAAAACTGGTCCGCCACGCATGATCTGGGAATCCGACCGGAATGAAAACTTAACTAAACCTAGATCCAGTGTTAGAGAGCTTAAGTCCGACTGCACACAGAAAAGGGGCCGCAAGAAGTGCTCCGTTGAGCTGGAAGAGACTCGTTTTGGACATAACCTAAGTATACTTTGATGCTGAGTCTATTTTGGAGAGTTTTGGGGCTATATAAGGACCTAAAACCCTCACTCTCTCATTTCATACGAATTTGAGAAAACCTAGGAGAGAGAAGAGAGAAAAGAGAGAGAAAGCGTGGGAGAGGTGGGAGATTCTTCCTGCCATTCTACCTTGTCGATCTACAAGCTTAACCATCGCTTTCTAATCGCTTTTCTGGTGATTCTGGTTTCATTTCTAGGTAAGAAAACCCTAACCTTAACCTATTTTAGGGTTTGAATTGATTCAAGTAGTGAAATAGCTAACGTATCCCGTGCTATAGGTTGATATACTGTCGTAGACAACGGCTTAGCAATTCAAGCAAGTTCGTTACGATTCTACGACAAAAGGTGTAGACTTTAAACATATAGGTTATGGTTTTCAATGCTTTCAATGTCAGATAATGATAGATTCATGATCTGCATACAATTGCACATGAACAAAGTGTTGTCCGTTTCATTTTTTGATTATACGTTAACTATGTTGAATATACTGTATTCCTCGTATTTGTAGAAAATACCGTATATATATAAAAAACGGATTTGTGCTTAACATGATTATTTGTCGTGACTATATGCTTGTATGTATGCGACAACTCCCTAGTGAAAGGACTTGCCCTAAATCACGCCACGACCACTATATGCTATATATGTTAAAATGTGTAGCCCAAGTGTTTGTGGAAATGACTGAATGAATATGGAACTTGGATTCCTGCTTGCCATGACTATCCGTCGTGGGTGCACGCGTGTTATAATTGGGGCACCTCCCTAGTGAAAAGATTTGGCTTAATACATATGTGATCAACATATGTCATGTATGTTGATGTAGGTGGTCTAAAGCGTTTGTTGAAATGTCTGAATGAGTAGTAGTTAGTAAATTGTAATGTATAAGGGTGTTGAGATATGATTCTCAACTCCTTTAACTATGTGTTTGATTTCTTTAGATATCTGTGTGATTAGGAATTGAATATGTACAAACTCATACTTATGCTGTACTACATACATGCTCAACTGATTGTATGATTTTATCTATGTAATGCATATGTTTAAATTCATGTTTAAGTTGTATTCCATAAAGGCCGTGAAGTGTGATGGGGGAGTGGTGTAACGATTCCGTGCAACAGCCCTGGCAGCCCTAAGCGGACAATATTGGATATTTGATTGCATGATTTGAAATCTTGATCATTTACTGCTTTAACTGTTCCATAATTGAATGTGATTGGGGCTATTGAATAGTCCTGGCAATCGGTAACGAGATTGAATTCGTGGCTGAGATTCATTCGCCACGTGAGGTGTGTTCGACGAACCCGAGTCGTACTTCGGTTGGCGATAATGGTTGGCCACGCGAAGTGCTTATGCACTTCATGTCGTTCAACTTGTCGTGCACTCAAGCTAGTCGAGCTCATCAAGTAACCCGATCTGTCTAATGTATGTTCACCATGTTTGGATGCTACTGCTTGAACCTATGGTGCTGAACTTACCAGTGCAACCCCGTTAACCTTGGTACCTCGATCCGCTAAGACTCATGAGCTGGGCATGGTGGTTTGGGACACCGTGGTCGAGCTGTCGGCCTATGATGGGGCCACGAGCCTCTCCGTAGTGACCATTGAGCACCCAGACTCGTGAGCCGATTATGGTGGTATGGGACACTATATTTGAGTTGTCGGCCTACACTGCTTTGATGGGTGATGGGGGAGTGGTGCAACGATTCTGTGTAACAGCCCTGGCAGCCCTGACCGTACCTGGTGTAGTGACCTTGAGTATACTCTGAATCTGCGGAGAGGCGACGAGCCTTCCCATAGTAAACAAAGTATAAACTAAGCCTATATTGATAAAGTGATGGGGGAGTGGTGCAACGATTCCGTGTAACAGCCCTGACAGCCCTTGTAGCGACCTAGAACCACATTATCGTATGAGATTATCTAGGATTGACGACCCTAGAATGGATTATTGTTGAGAATGATATAAGGAAGGTACCTTAGTTTCCCAATACTGCTGTTTGCAATGGACTAATAACAACTCGGTAATCATACTCATCATCTCATTGCATGTGCCTGGAAGATGTGGAGCACTGAGGGTGACAGCATGCTACAGACGTAAGATGGTGCCGCATGAGGGAGTATGTTGAAGAGGGCATGCATCATAATCGCCTCTCATCCTTGCATTAATTACAGTACTTAGGAATGTTGATTGTACTGCTTTGTCATTACTGCTTGACTGAATTGATAACATGTTAACCTATGCTTTATTGTTCCACTGAGTTGATCACTCACTCCCACGTTACGGGACGATGTTGTACACACTAACCAGACTCTGTCTTAGCTGCAGGTGATGGCGATGCTTGTGAAGCGGAGCCGGACCTTTGCATTGACTATGATGCTTGCTCGTATTGGCTGTATTCTGGTGGCTTCATGTCAGCCGTTCTTGATTGATGGGGTTATAGGAATGTCGACTAGATGACCTTACACAATTTGGTACATTTTGGAATTGTACTTGTAATTATTTAACCTGGTAATGTTATCACACTCTAGAGACTCACCATAGTTTGATATATTTTATATATCTATCACAGTCTTCCGCTTGCAATTTAATTGTCTCTGGAGTATGATATGCTGTTTTGGTATAATCTCATTCATGTTTCAATGCTCTCATCATAATCATCATTATCTATGTTGCATAAGTGATGCGTTGGAACTCGGGAGCTGAACTTTGCTTGACCCTCGATTTTCAGGGCGTTACAATGTGGGACCCACCTTGGCCGTGAAGCAGATTGGCTGGTGTGACCCCACCTCATGTATATGTTTCACCCATGCCATCCACCGCCATCCAGTAAGGATGGTGGGATCCACCGTGATGTATGTCTCATGTCCACACCGTGGCTGTGGGACCTACCCTGATGTACGTGTTTCATCCGCTGTCCACATAGGGATGGTGAGACCCACCCACTGTTCGAGTGGGGTCCATAATGTATGTGATCCACACCGTCCACGTGGGACGTGGACCCCCACGATGATGTATGTGTTGTATATCCATGCCGTTCGGACCAGCTGGGTGTGAACCCCACCCTGATGTATTTATTTCATCCACACCGTCCAAATTGTGTTAGACGGTGCCAAACAATGTTTGGACAGTGCTGATTTACATGGACAATGTTTGGACAGTGCTGATTTACATGGACAATGTTTGGACAATGCTGATTTACATGGACAATGTTTGGACAGTGCTGATTTACATAGACAATGTTTGGACAGTGCTGATTTACATGGACAATGTTTGGACAGTGCTGATTTACACGGACAATGTTTGGACAATGCTGATTTACATGGACAATGTTTGAACAGTGCTGATTTACATAGATAATGTTTGGACAATGCTGATTTACATGGACAGTGTTTGGACAGTGCTAATTTACAAGGACAACCTTTGGACAGTGTCGTGGGCTCCACAGCGATGTATGTTGTACCCACACTGCCCATTTGGTGGGACCCACCTGTTATGTATATTAGGCCCATGTGATGGGGCCCACCTTGGTGTACGTATTCTATATTCACATCGTCCACCTTTAAACGGTGCCATGTGGGGCCTACCATTGATGCACGTATTACATATCTATGTCATTCATTTGTGCGGCCTACCATGATGTGTGTGTTGCATGCACACGGTTCATCCACTTTTCTAGGCCCATTGGTGCTGCCCATTGATGTGGTCCACTTGATGTATATGTTGCCCATTGGTGCGGCCTATTGTGATGTGTATTAGGCCCATGTCATGCGGCCCATTGTGATGTGTATTAGGCCCATGTCATGCGGCCCATCATGATGTGTATTAGGCCCATGTCATGTGGCTCATTGTGATGTGTATTAGACCCAGGTATGTGGCCCGTTATGATGTATTTGAGGCCCAGGTATGTGGCCCTTTGTGATGTATTTGTGACCCATTTAATAAGGCCCATTGTGATGTATTTGTGGCCCGTACGACAAGGCCCGATGTGGTGTATGTGTGGCCCTTGAGTGAGGCCCAATGCAATAATGTGCAGACTAATGTAATGTGTGATTTCATTATAATGTATGTAAGGATGTTTATGTGGTCCACTGCTTGGGAGTGATGGTAGTTAAATGTCCACATTGATGGATGTTAAATGTCCACATTGTAACCTTCCCTTAGGCCCTTTGTTAGGCCGACTACGGATTTCGATTGTTGAGGCCGATTTTGATTATCGAGGCTGATTTCGATTGTCAAGGCCGATTTCGATTGTCGAGGCTGATTATCGAGGTCGATTCCGATTGTCAAGGCCGATTCCGATTGTCGAGACCGATTATCGAGGCCGATTTCGATTGTCGAGGCCGATTGTATAGGCCAATTATCGAGGCCAATTATCGGTGTCGGTTGTCCATACCAATTATGAGTATGTGACAGCATAACATCATGATACATGCCCATACACATCATCTGCATATTTGTTATGAGATGTGGTTGACCATTGCATATGTCACTGGGCAAGTTGTTATGAGACTCCCTTATAGGCGGAGATTGTCTCACATGAGCGCACGGTATGTGTAGGATTGATACATGACTGGATTGTATGACTCATGTATCTTTCATTGTATGTTATGATTACTGTACGCCCTAGTGACATCAGGGCCATATCCTTCACAGGCATGTCATGGATGGCCAGATGAAACAACAAAAATCTGTTACTAGCATCGGGGCACCATAAATGTCCCTGGGTGAAAATCCCTAAACCTCTGTGGCCAAGAGATGCCCCAACGTCTAGACCGAGTGGATACATGAGCGCTTGAGTGCCGAATACTAGTAGGCCGTGTCTCCCACTGTGTCATGGTCGGTTGGGAAGGGGTTGTGGCCTTACCTGCCCGAGGGTAGTAGGCATAGCTAGGCTGTGTTTGACCAGCTCGTAATTGGGTCTGCTATCGACGTGTCGGGTAGATATTGGTTGACTACTAGCCAGGCGAATAGTGAGGTCTCTTCCACTGACATAGTTACGCGTCCAGAGGGCAGCGATTGCATGTAGAGTGTATTAGACCCCGGTGATGATCCTAGAGATGTACGGTACTGATATATGGACTTATTGAGTAGGGTTGCATACTTAGTATTTTACTCATTCATTCATTCATTTATTCACTATCCACTCGGGCTGGTGGTGCATAACTAATTAATATGTGGACCTTCTCAATGGCCAGGATATCGGTTGGGGTGCACGACCAACCTGAGATCAGGAATTTACCACATTGAGACTGACTATCCAAATTAGGTATGAGACTGGTTTGGATAGAAGTCCCTTGTGATGGATCCCATAGCCTGCGATACTACGTACTATCATCCCGACTTCATACTCTTACATGGTCATTTCATTCGCACCGCATATTGCATTGCATCCTCAGCATCTGATATTTGGCTCTCTGTCTCTACATTGCATAATCGATCTGCATTGCATACTCTGATATTGTATGATTTATAGACTTGCCAGTATTTTTGACATTGTATGATTTATGGACCTGCATTGTATACTTGGTACTTACCTTGTGCACACACATACACCACCCTCTAAGTTTTCTATAATCTTATGCACGATAGATGCGTGCAAGTGGCGTTAGGTGGCAACAGCGTTGAGCTTGGAGCATGTAGCTATCTGTAACATCCCGAATTTTTTCCAACCTAGGATTAGACGTCCTTAGGCAATGGGTCGATCCTAACACCTTATTAACTTGTCAGAACTCAATCCCAAAGTCTAAAACCGCTTTTGAACCCATTTCCTTCACAAATTCCACCCTTCACCACCTTGTTCTTTCAATTTTTCTAAGTACTTTCACCTTAGACATTGTTTTAAACTAGCTAAGTATTAATAACTTGGATCACTTTATATACAAACTACAAAGGCCCAGGTACCACCTCAGACAGAAATCATACAGGACTAAATCCTTTAGAAATTAGGCGAGAATTAGCTAGTGCTAAACTAGAGTACCTATGAAATTAGCACCAATCACTTTAAATACGATCTACAAGGCCCAAAACTTGTAGTATCATTGACGCTAGGTTACCCTAAAATCTAGGATCAATCTCATTACCCGGCTGCTCTCGGGAGCATCTCGAAACTCCGTATCAGATCTGGACCGCACGTCGGAAGTCCGATTAACACGAAGTTAAGGAATTAGGACCGCCTTGCCGGGCTTGACAACCATCTCGAAAATCAACTCCAGATAGTGTTCCGAGGCTATTCACTTGAGCTCGGAGCGGGGAGTGTGAGAAATGTGAAATTAATTCAAAATAAAATAGAAATTTATGAAATCTGGCACCTCTTGCTTGTGGATCAGTATTGAGCAACCTGACCGTCAGAATCTGACCCAAATACACCCTTGGATCAGGAAAAATTCCATACACATGTCCATGTACTCAGAATCTCCGATCGAGATCCGCTGACCGTTGAACTGAAACTGGTCCGTCACGCGTGATCTGAGAAGCTGATTGAAATGAAAACGTAGCCATACCTAGATCCATAGTCTGTGAGCTTAAGTCCGACATTTGGCTCAAGGAAGCCCGCTAGAAGTCCTCCATTAAGCTGAAACAGGGCCACTTTGGCTATAACCCAAGTATACCTTGACCATAAGCCTATTTTGGTGTGTTTTTAGGCTATATAAGGACCTTAGAACCCTCTCTCTCACAGCCATACGAATTTGAGAAAAACTCTAGGAAAAGAGAGAAAAAAGAGAGAGAAAGTGTGAGAGAAGTGGGAGCATCTCCCTGCCTTGCTTCCCTGCCGCAATACATGCTTAACAGCTTCCTTCTAATCGTTTTTCCGGCGATTCTAGTGTCATTTCTAGGTAAGAAACCCTAAGCCTAACCTATTTTGGGGTTTTGATAGTTGTAAGTTATGAAATAGCTAACCTATTTCAATCTATAGGTTACCAATCTGCTGAATACGAAAGCTTAGCAAACCTATCGGATCCATTACGATTCTACGACTAAATGTACGGACTTTAGGTGTATAGGTTATGGTTTTCAACGCTTTCAATGTCAGATAATGACAGATTCATGATCTGCATGCAATTGCACATGTACAAAGTGTTGTCTGTTTTCCGTTCCGATTAAAGATGAAGAATATGAAATTTTACATACTCTAGGTATTTGTAGAAAGTACCGTATACATATAAATTTTGGAAATGTGTTTGCCATGATAATTTGTTGTATTGATATATTATATATGAATAAAATACTTGTTTAGTGAAAGGACTCGCCCTAATACATGTTTTGCTAATGCACACTATGTATGTTGAAAAGAGTGTATTCTAAGTGTTTGTGAAAATGACTGAATGAGTATAGAATTCTCATTCGTACTTGCCATAACTAATTTTCATGGATATATGATTGTTGTATTAGCGATACCCCTTTGACGAAAGAATTTGCCCTAAATCACCCCGCGGCCATTATACACTATATATGCTAAAACGTGTTGCCCAAGTGTTTGTGGAAATGACTAAAGGAACATGGAACTTGGATTCCTACTTGCCATGACTATTCGTCATTGGTGCGCGCGTGGTATAATTGGGGTAACTCCCTAGTGAGAGTATTTGGCCTAATACCTATGTGATCAACATATGTCATGTATGTTGATGTATGCAGTCTAAAGTGTTTGTTGAAATGTCTGAATGAGTAGTAGTTAGTAAATTGCAATGTATAAGGGTGTTGAGATATGATTCTCAACTCCTTTAACTATGTGTATGATTTCCTTAGATAGCTGTGTGATTAGGAATTTAATATGTACAAACTCATGCTTGTGTTGTGCTTCATAACATGCTCAACTAATTGTATGATTTTATCTATGTAATGCATATGTTTAAATTCATGTTTACGTTATATGATCCGTCATGGGTGATGAGGGAGTGGTGTAACGATTCCACGCAACAGCTCTAGCAGCCCTAAATGGATAATATCAGACTTTGATTATATGATTTAAATTTTGATCCATTACTGCTTTAACTATCTGAAATTGAATGTGATTGGGGCTATTGTATAATCCAGGCAGTTGGTAACGGGATCGAATTCGTGGCTGAGATTCATTTGCTACGTGAGATGTGTTCGACGAACCTGAGTCATACATCGGTTGGCGATAGTGGTTAGCCACACGAAGTGCTTATGCGCTTCATATCGTTCAACTTGTTGTGCGCTCGAGCTAGTCAAGCTCGTCAAGCAACCCGATCTGTCTTATGTATATTCACCATGTTTGGACGCCTCTTCTTGAACCCAGGGTACCAAACTTACCAGTGAAATCCCGTTAACCATGGTACCTCGATCCGCTAAGACTCATGAGCCGGGCATGGTGGTATGGGACATCGTGGTCGTACTATTGGCCTACGCTGGGGCCACGTGCCTCCCCGTAGTGACCAGTGAGCAACCAGACTCGTGAGCCGATTATGGTGGTATGGACACTATATTTGTGTTGTCGGCCTACATTGATAAGGTGATGGGGGAGTGGTGCAACGATTGCGAGTAACAGTCCTGACAGCCCTTTGTAGTGACCTCGAGCATACTCTGAATTTGCGGTGAGGCGACGAGTTTTACCGCAGTGTATAGAGTATGAACTAGGCCTGTATCAATTTAGTGATGAACCGTTAAAAAGGTGATGAGGGAGTGGTGTAACAAATGCGTGTAATAGCCCTGACAGCCTTTCTAGCGACCTAGAAACACACCATCGTATGAGATTAACTAGGACTGACGACCCTAGAATGGATCATGTTTGGGAATGATGCAAGGGAAGTACTTTAGTTTCCCAATCCTGCTGTTTAAAAGGACTAATAACTACTCGGTAACATGCTCATCATCGTACTGCATGTGCCTGGTAGATGTGGAGTACTGAGGGATGAACACATGTCGCGAACGTAAGATGGTGTCGCATGAGGGTGGTTTGGCAAGGGCATTCATCATGTCATTCATACTTGCATTAATAAGAGTAGTTAGGAGTATTTGATTGTACTGCTTTATCATTACTGCTTGACTGAATTGATAACATATTAACATATGTTTTACTGTTCCACTGAGTTGATCACTCACTCCCACATTACGGGACGGTGTTGTACACACCAACCAGATTTGTTGAGTTTCAGGTGATGGCAATGCTTATGAAGCAGAGCCGGACTACTACTATGATGTTGAGGAGGAGTTCTTCTACATGTAGCTCTCTGACAGGTCTATGAAGACCTGGTATTGCATTGATGCGGCTAGGTGTTTTGGATAGAAGACATTACACTTCCACAACTTGGTATAATTTGAAATTGTATTCATAATGAATTAACCTGGTAACATTATCACACTCTGGAGACTCACCACAATTTTTTATATTTTATTTATCTATCACAGTCTTCCGCTTGTTAATTCACTTGTCTCTGGAGTATGATATGTTGTTTTGGCTTAATCTCACTCATGTTCACTACACTAATACCGGCAACATTCAATCATCATTCATTTTGTTGCATAAGTGATGCGTTGGAACTCGGGAGATGAGTTTATGCTCGACCCCAAATTTTCAGGGCGTTACACTATCTTCTGGAGCTTTGATTATTGATATATGTATTTTCCTTTCAGCACTGTATTCAACTGTTTATATTAGTGGATATGTGATGATGATGTTGCCTTTGTGATTTGGGTAAACTTGTGGTTACGCTTGTTATGAAACAAATGTCCGTTGAAAATCCTCCTTGTAGGATCCCAGGATTGGAATCTAGTATATGGGCATTGGGAGCCAAGAATGGGGTACTATGGAGGTTGTCGGCACCAGATTTGGTGATCAGAAATTTTGAGAGCCCGGTTTCTAAGTATGGGGCATGACAACGATGCTTAACCCTTTTATCAAAAGCAGCAGAAATTCTTGCTTGATACAACTGTAATCGCTGTTGAGCTGCTAACCACTTTTCATCCATTAGATCTAATTCAGCCAATCTGATCTTAGCGTTCTCATCATTTGGCATTGACTGATGTACTGCTACTCTGAGCGAGGCAACTTGCGTCTCTATAGGGATAACAGCTTCAACCCCGTAGACTAGAGAGTATGGTGTTGCTTTCATGGCAGTACATGAGTAATTCGATAAGCTCATAATGCTTCTTACAACTTATCATCCTAATCATGTTTGTTCCCTGCAACAATTTTCTTCAATATTTTCACAATTGTTTTATTAAAAGCTTCAGCTAATCCATTAATTGGTGGATAGTAAGGTGTCGAGAATGAATGCTGAATATCATATTTCCAGCATAATTTCTCCATTCCCTTATTCTTAAATGGCGTCCCATTATCAGTGATAATCTTTTTTGAAATACCGTAACGGTATATTATTGCATGTCGTATGAAATTCACGACGTCCCTCTCTTTAACACTTCTCAATGTTATAACTTCAGTCCACTTGGACAAGTAATCCGTGACTGCCAAGATATACTGTTTTGCTCTAGACAACGATGGATTTATGGAACCGATAACATCAAGTCCCCAGGCTGCAAAGGGCCAAGAAGCCACTGATTGATGCAAATCTTCAGGAGGTACATGTATTATATCACCATGTATTTGGCATTCATGACATCGTCGTGCATAATCTATTGCATCCTTGAACATCATAGGCCAGTAATATTCCATTCGGCGTATTTGATGAAACAAATTCCTACCAGCCTGATGAGCTCCACATTCTACTGAATATGCTTCACCCAATATTTGATTCACCTCCTTCGTATCCAAACATCGCAACAACACCTCGTTATAGGATTTCTTATAAAGTTCCTCATTACACATAATGAATTTCTTTGCTCTTTGCCTTATTTGCATCTTTTGTGTAGGATCCTTCAGTAGGATATCATATTTGAGATAATCGACAAAAGGCTGGCGCCAATCATCAATTGTGATCTCTAAACATGATATGGGAAATACCTCAACAATCTTGATATAATCAATAAGCAGTAAGAGCCTTCTTTCTTCGATTGTTACTTGTAGAGGGCTCCGATTAGAACAAGCTAAGGCTGCAGCCAGACTGGCCAAAGCATCTGCCCTTGCATTTTCTGACCTGGGTATGTGTTTGACTTCAACATCTTGAAATTGCTCCAAAAGCTATTGCGTGCGGTGATAATATGTGAGGAGTTCTTGCTTCCTTCGAATTTTGTCATGAGCTGGTTTATTACCAGTTTAGAATCACTGAAAATTCGCAATGCCCTTATCTTCATTTCCTGGGCTATTTCCATCCTTATAATGAGGGCCCGATACTCAACCTCATTATTGGTGCATGCTACGCCTAATGTGAAAGAATATGGCAATAGATCACCTTGTGGACTAATAAATATTACCCTAACACCGGTTACCGAAGTTCTGGAAGCACCATAAAAATACATCTGCTACGGGCTGCATAGTTCTGTCATCATCACTTGCTCATCTAAAAAATCATCATTTATCATTTCGCTATCTGACATGGGATGGGCTACCAAGAAATCCACCACTGCTTGTCCTTTTATTACTCTTGTCGGCTCATATGTGATTGCATATTCTGATAGTAAAAACATCCACTTGGCCAATCTCCCCGATAGCATCGACCTTGTCATTAAGAATTTCGGTGGATCCACTCACAAAATCAAAATTATATTGTGGGAGAGACAATAATGTCTTAATTTCTAAACTAGAAAGATTAGAGCTAGGCACACTTTCTCGATAGGCACATAATTGCTTTCGGCTCCCACTAAAGTTCTGCTCAGATAATATAGCGCGATTTCCTTCCCTTACTCGTTCGTTTGTGCTAGCAAGGCCCCTAATGACTTTTCCGATGCAAAAATATAGAGAATACGGGGTTTACCTTTCACAGACGTTGGCAATACTGGGGGATGTTTCAACAACTCTTTAATTGAATCGAATGCGTTTTGACATGACTCGTCCCATGCAAATTCTACTCCTTTCTTCATTAGATGAGAAAATGGTTGACACCTTCCTGCAAGGTTTGAAATGAAATGGCGAATATATGTCAATTTTCCTTATAAACTTTTTAATTCCTTCAGTGTTTTTGGGGGTGGCATTTCCTGTATGGCTCTGATCTTTCCTGGGTCGATTTCAATTCCTCGATGCCTAACGACAAAACTAAGAAACTTTCCTGACGAAACGCCAAATGCACATTTAGACAGATTCATCTTTAGTTGCTTCTTTTTAAGATGACGGAATACTGAAATTAGATGTTCACAATGTTCTTCATGGTCATTTGATCGAACCATTAAATCATCTACATAACATTCAACATATTTGTGCATCATGTCTTGGAATATGTATTGCATCGCTCTCTGATATGTTACACCAGCATTTTGGAGACCAAACGGCATGATTTTGTAGCAGTAAATTCCCTGCGAGGTTCTAAATGTCATAGCTTCTTCATCTTCAAGAGCCATTCTTATTTTATTATATCCCACGTAACCATCCATAAAGGACATGACAACATATTTTTTTTGCACTATCGATTAACAGCTCTATAATCGGTAGTGAGAAGTCATCCTTAGGACATGCTTCATTCAAGTCCCTGAAGTCGACGCATACTCTGATTCGTCCACTCTTCTTTTTCACTGTGACGATGTTCGATAACCACTTGGGATAATTGACTTCCCTAATGAACCCAACTTTGATGAGTTTGCCCACTTCTTCTTCAATCAGAGGAACCATCTCCGGATGGAATCTCCATTGCGCTTACTTAATCGGCCTCTTATCTTTAGAAATATTTAACCGATGCACTGCCATGATGGTTCTAGGCCCGACATTTTAGCATATGATGTGGTTTTATCATCGGGTGCTACTTCCATCATAGGGGGGATCCATTTAGTCACATTGGCTTGCCGCACACTTTCATCTAAGGATTTTAGAAAAATCCTCATCCTGACCTTCTAGTATGAATAATTAGAGCCATCAAAAGGAGGTGACCTGGTAATAGACAAGCTATTGAAATTTGACATAATAAAGCTCTAGATCTAACTCAAGGAAGTAAATCCAAAATAATAATAATAATAATAATAATAATAATAATAATAATAATAATAATAGAGCAATCCTCTCTAATACCACTTGAAAAGGAGAGCTTAAGATGTCTTAGAGGGGGGGGGGGGGTGAATAGGATAATGAAAAATAATCGAACTGAGTGTTGAATATATAAATAAAGCAAATATCTCAATTGCTTAAGTATTGAAACGTTGATTCCAAATAATTCGTAGGACAACCTTGACCTAAAGTTTTAGGCAGGATAACCCTATTTCACTAATTTCTTTAAAATTAAAATCTCAAACTTACAAGAGTAAATAAAAATATTACAACATTCACCACTCAACTAAAATTAAATACAATCATTCACCACGAATAAAATAAAGGCATTCACCACAAAATACAAAGGATTATAGGGGTTCGATGCTTTAAAAATAGCCACACCTACTCCACTCCCAAAATTACTTCCCTCGTAATTTTCGGCTTTCACTATGAAAAGGTTTTCTTAAGTTCACCTTAACAACCTTGTAGAATTCTCGTGATTTTCACAGGCTATCACAATCAAACCCACACTGAGATTTTTAGTCTATCTCAAACAAAACCTAAACTGAGATTTTAATAGGTTATCTTAGAAAAACCTAAAAGAGTTTAAAATGTATACTTATCTTCACCGTAGAAGACGTATCAGAAGCTTTTAGCAGTAGAACATCTTTCTTGAATGTAGATCGTTCTTTGTTCAGTCAAATGGAAAAGGTCTAGGGTTCTATTGATTTTAATTACGTTAAACCCAATAAGCTAGTTGAATCAATTCTCTTAAATCTTAAAAGAAGAGTATAGTTTACTCTCTCTAGAATCTGTAAGTGCTATAATGTTCAAAGCACGCTTCACACCTTGTTTGTCAAATTTCATTTAGTCAAAACATCTTAGCAAGTGATCTTCAAGTTGGTTCAAGCCAAACTCAAGTTGAAGATCAAGCTCAAGCTCAAGTTGAAAACCAAGCACAAGTTAAAGATTAACCTTGAGCTCAAGTTGAAGAACAAGCTCGATCTACTTAAGTTCTAGTAGAAGATCAAGCTCCTAAGAGATGTTCAACTCTCCAATATACTTTAAAGCAATGAAGTTCAGTCCATACAGATATTATAAACCCTAGAAAGACCTTAGGTTTAGGTGCTTTCAAAATATATTTTAAATTGGGTTTTTATACTTATAATTGGTTGAGTTTCAACCAGCCTAAGTTGTGGCTCGATCAGTCTAGGAATTTCTCGACTAGTCCTAGTTCATGCCGAAGTGAAGCAAAAATTTGGTTCGATCTTTGACTAGTCGAGTGGATTCCTCGACCAGTCGAAGGACCCTCTTTGACCAGTCGAGTGTTCCTTGGCTCGAAGTCCAGTGACCAATTCAGTTTGGATTTTTGGCTTTTTTGACCAGTCGAAGATCTGTTAGATCTTATCCCACTTAAAATTAAAAAATTATTGGAACTGAATCCGGTCCTTAAACGAGTTGAAGACTGTCTTAGATGAGTCAAAGCAACAACTTTTGTCAAGCTTGTGTCCTAATACCATTCCATTCCTTAGGATCCCGCGATCCACCCCATCAAATTTCGACAACCAACAACCTGTAGATAGCATTTGTGACCGACCTCAAGTCGCATCCTGTAAACCCGAGTTGACTAAACCCAAGACCTATGCCATTGCGACGCATCGTCGTCGTGGTTTCAACGCCGCGTCTTGTGCGCCAATACGACGCTTATATTGAGAGTTATGGCCCGCACAATACCTCGGCCGTGGACCGCACGTTGCGGGGCCGTAACATTCCTGATAAAGTGCTTTCCCTAAGAATCATCATTAGGATGATGTCATCCTAAACTACTATCCCGGGGGTTACATCACCCTACCCTAACAAGCATGCCTACCGTCCTTCTCATGTGCAATCATTACCTAGCAAGCTATCATTTCTTTCTCTTATCTCTCTCCCTCCCTCTCTTCTTCCTCATTTTCCCTTGCTAGCAATCTCCAACCTCCAAGAGAGCCTCAATGTCTAACCACCTTCAAGCTCAAGCCCTCCCAATCCAGCCCTTAGGAACCCATCACTACCATTAAATCAACTCCTTTGAAGCATAAGAACCTAAGGGTGGAAGAAGGAGAAGGAGATCATAGGTGGGTGCTTCTTTAGGTTTGGATCATTATTTTTCTTGCTTAGAACTTTAGGTTTTCTTGCTTGAGGGCATGTAGGACCCACCAATCAATGGTGGAGATCCTATTTTACCCCCTAGGTGTGGCCAATGGCCCACCTTGCTTACATGCACATGCCATGATGGGGGGTGACAGGAGTTGGTATCAGAGCATAACTTGAGCTTAGGGCGAGTGCATAAGCTTCCGATTCAGTTCCTTATCGTAGCAACCCTTGATAGGCCCCTTGTTCCTTTCTGTAGGACATGGTGCCTAAGAGGGCGACCTGAGCAGCTCCCGCTCCACCACCCACAGTCCTCATTCCCCCACCTGACGTTCCTGTTCCCCCACCAGAGATTCCTTCTCCTCGCTTGAGGATCCCGCTCCTCTACCCGAGACCGGTACGGCTCTGACCGTACCCTTGAGTGTTGCCCAGTTACAACAGATGTTGTAGGCTATGACAACCGCCCTTCATGGGTAGGGCAGGCTCCCCAGTGAGACCCCGGAGCAAACAGAGCAGGAGTGAGGGAGCGCCCTATTATGAGACTTTCTTCTACTCGATCCCCTGTGATTTCAGGGAGAGTCCGATCCGACTTTGGCAGAGAGGTGGCGCTCCTACGTGGAGTAGATTTTTGAGACCATGAGATGTACGACTCAGCAGCAAGTCTCATTAGCAGTGTATTTGCTTGAGGGCGAGGTCGAGCATTGATGGGCCTCAGTCACCCGTGCTGCAGGGCTTGACTTTGTATGGACATGGGAGGATTTTGTTGACCGGTTTGACTGAAAGTTTTTCCCTAACCACATTCGACAACAACGTGCACTGGAGTTTGAGACTCGGGTGCAGGGGGATATGATTATAGCTCAATATGAGACCCTCTTTGTATGAGACCCGCTATCGAGGTTTGCGACATATTTGGTTGATGATGAGGGGCGGAAGGCCCACCGATTTGGTCTATGGAGCTATGTCATTGGGCACATGCTCCTAACTTTCGAGGAGGTAGTTCAGAGGGCCCAGGTTTAAAAGGCAGAGTGGGCTGATTCTCGGAGGGTTCATGGTTAGAGGGGAGACAGGAAGAGGAAGGCCCCCTTCGGTGGCTCCCAGCATCAGCAGCACTGATTACAACAAAGGCGTGCAGCCCACATAGCTACCCGAACACCGGCAGCACCTCTAGCACCACCACCGCGACAGTTCCTAGGTGCTTACTTTGGATATGGTGTGACAGGATACCGTAGGCACGAGTGTCCTCATCTGCAGTAGCAACGACAACAACTCCTACCGTTGAGGCCCCAGAAGCAACCACGACAGCCAGCGAGACCTCCCCCACAGCAGCAGAGGCAACAGTTCTGACCTCAGCAGCAACAACACTAGCAGAGACCTCAAAGAGGACAGGCACCTCCCCAGCTGGCTCAGGCTAGATTCTACGTGGCCCAGCATGACCCACAGTCATCAGGAGGGGTCGTTGAGGGTATCCTTCCTATCTCTGCATGCATAGCTCGAGTCTTGTTTAATTCTGGTGCTTCTTACTCTTTCATGTTCGAGGACTTCTGTCGATTGACTGGATTGCTGTTAGAGTCTGCCCGTGAGGGGTTGTTAGTGTCTACTCCCTTGGGGAAGACCGCGGTGCTAGGCTGCTTCTGTTCGTCTTGTCCTATTTTGGTAGTGGAGACCTTACCTGCCGATTTGTTTGTGTTGCTGATGTCAGAGTTCGACGTCATCCTGGGTATGGATTGGCTAGCCGAGTAGCACGCCGTAATGGACTGCTCCGCGAGGACAATCACATTCTGTATACCTGGCTTGCCACAGTTACAGTTCATAGCTGAGCTCAGAGGAGAGTCGTTATCTTGTTTGATGTCAGGTGTCATAGAGGAGCCCGTAGCAGTGAGCATTGATCAATTGCCAGTTGTTTATGATTTTCTCGGCATATTCCATGAGATCCCACGGTAGCTGCCTCGCAGGCATATTGAGTTTCATATTGATCTTTTGCCCAGTACTGCGCCTATCTCGAAGGCCCCGTATCGTATGACACCAATGGAGTTGTGGGAGCTGCAACAGCAGTTGGACAAGTTATGTGAGCTGGGCTTCATTTGTCTAAGCAGTTCATCGTGGGGAGCACCAATACTATTTGTCCGGAAGAAGGATGGCTCGTTGAGGCTCTACGTGGATTACTGCGAGCTCAACCGGGTCACGATCAAGAACAAGTATCCGCTCCTAAGGATTGATGATTTGTTTAATCAGCTGTAGGGTGCACAGTTCTTTTCGAAGATAGACCTGCGATCCGGTTACTATCAGATTTAGGTCCGAGAAGAAGATATCTTGAAGACAGCTTTCAGGACACGTTATGGTCACTTTGAGTTTCAGGTCATGTCCTTCACACTGACCAATGCACCGTTGTATTCATGCAATTATGAACGAGGTCTTCTGTCCTTATCTCGATCAGTTTGTTGTGGTGTTTATTGACGACATTCTGATCTATTTGAGGACCCTCGAGGACCACGGGCAGCATTTAGAGATTACCTTGTAGACCCTCCGTGCCCACCAGCCCTACACGAAGCTGAAGAAGTGCGTGTTTTGGCAAGAGGCGGTGAGGTTCCTCAGTCATGTAGTGACGAGGGAGGGTGTTGCAATGGACCCCTCGAAGATAGATGCAGTGCGTCAGTGGGGCTAGCCTACGAACGCGTCCGAGATCCGTAGTTTTCTTGGTTTGGCAGAATATTATCGTCGCTTTATTAAGGGATTCTCTCGTATAACAGCACTATTGACCAGGTTGACCCAAATGGGCACAAATTTTATGTGGAGTGACGCCTGTGAGTGAGCATTTGTGGAGCTGAAGGACCGTCACACGTCTACTCCTGTCCTCACTCTTCCCTCTAGGAGTGAAGGAATTATGGTGTTTATCAATGCCTCGCATGTTGGCCTGGGTGTTGTCCTGATGCAACACGGGAAGCCAATGCTTATGGGTCTTACCAGCTCAAGATCCATAAGCTGAACTACCCTACACATGATTTAGAGCTAGCAGCAGTCGTCTTTGCACTGAAAATAACAGCTTCGGGCTTGCGTGATTGACTTCTTGGGTAGGTGGGATGAGCATTTGCGCTTGGCTGAGTTTGAATATAATAACAACTATTAGGCGACCATTGGTATGACTATCTTTGAGGCCTTGTATGGTAAACCATGCAGATCTCTGAGTTGTTGGACCGAGGTTGGAGAGCACGTCTCTTAGGTCCCGAGCTTGTTGTAAGGCCCACCCCCACAGCACATGATATTGTCCGCTTTGCCGAAGCTCACGGCTTTAAAACGCGTCATGTCTGTTAAGGGAGAAACCCAACATATAACCACCACAACTCTAGACAACTCTTCCGATGTGGGACAAGTTACGCTACAGTCAACTGCAACAGTAGCTCGCCCAGCACAGTACCCTGTCAGCCACATAGTAGCCTGCCAGCCGCACTTGGGGGCCCGCCCACATGAAACAGTGACCGGGGCGTCACATTATCCCCCACCGAGGGCAGAGCCGTCCTCGGCTCTGATACCATTTGTAAGGCCCACCCCCACAGCACATGATATTGTCCGCTTTGCCGAATCTCACGGCTTTAAAACGCGTCATGTCTGTTAAGGGAGAAACCCAACATATAACCACCACAACTCTAGACAACTCTTCCGATGTGGGACAAGTTACGCTACAGTCAACTGCAACAGTAGCTAGCCCAGCACAGTACCCTGTCAGCCACACAGTAGCCTGTCAGCCGCACTTGGGGGCCCGCCCACATGTGTGCCCGCCCACGTGTGCCCGCCCACATGAAACAGTGACCGGGGCGTCACACTTGTGCAGTAGACATTAGAGGTCATTGATATCATCAGGCAGAGGATGCGCACAGCTCAGAGCCGACAGAAGAGTTTTGCTGATCGTCGATGTCATCCCTTGGAGTTTACAGCAGGGGACCGAGTTTATCTCAAGGTCTCACTCATGAAGGGTGTGGTTCGATTTGGAGTGAAGGGCAAGCTCACCGCGAGATTTATTGGACCTTTTGAGATCAGTGGGCGCGTTAGCGCCATGTCCTATAGGCTCGCCTTACCACCTCAGTTGTCTGGCATTCACAACGTTTTCCATGTTTCTATACTATGGAAGTGTGGGTCAGATACCATTCCTGTGATTAATTGGCAACCCTTAGAGGTCTATGAGGATGCTTTCTACATTGAGCAACTAGTTCGTATCCTTGATCGGAGGAGTAGGTCTTCCGGACCAAGGTCATTCCTTTAGTGAAAGTACAGTGGGGTCATTATAGTATTGAGGAGGCATCTTGGGAGCGTGAGGCTGAGATTAGAGGGTGTTATCCCCATCTTTTTGTTGATTGATTGTGCCTTGTATTGTATTTTGATATATATATATATATATATACAATGCCATGTTATCCTCTTCCCTTTTTATTCTGCGTGATAGTGTAAATTTCGAGAATGAAATCTTTATTATGAGGGGAGAGTTTTCAGGCCTGTGTCCTAGTACCATTCCATTACTTAGGATCCCGCGGTCCACCCCGTCGAATTCTGAAAACCCGTGACCTGTAGATAGCATTTGCGAGTGACCTCAAGTCACATCTTATTGTAACGCCCTAAAATTCGGGGGTCGAGTATGAACTCAACTCCCGAGTTCCAACGCATCACTTATGCAACATACACAATGATGGTTAAATGTTGTCTGAGGTAGAGCAATAAACATGAATAAGATTATACCAAAACAGTAATTCATACTCCAGTTCAATTATATAAAGGCAAGCGGAAGACTGAAATTTTATATTTAAGGTGTGTAAAGAAACAAAATTTTATGAACACCAGAGTATGAGTACTAACTGAGTACCAATATACATGTATCATTTCTAAGTCAAAATCAAAATACAACTCCCAAGAGAAGCCCTGAAATCCCCCGATGCAGCCGGCCTAAGCAAAGCCGTCAGAGTACTGCATAAAGGAGAACTCCTCCTAATCCTCATCGAAGTCAGACTTCGGCTCCTGAACCGAGGCGTCATCTATACCTGCGACAGAGTTTGGTGGGTGTTGCAAACACCGTCCCGTAATGTGGGAGTGAGTAGCTAACTCAGTGGAACAATAAAGCATAGGTTAACATGTTATCAATTCAATCAAGCAGTAATGGTAAAGCAGTACAAATCAATCAATTCTAACTACTCTTATTAAATGCGAGAATGAAGTGACATGATGCTGTATGCCCTTGCCAAACCACCCTCAAGCGACATCATCTTACGTTCGCGAATGCTTAGCTCCCTCAGTGCACCACATCTACTAAGCACATGCGGTGTGATGATGATCATGATTACCGAGTTATTATTAGTCCATATCAAACAGCAGTATTGGGAAACTAAGGTACCTCCCTTGTATCATTCCCAAACATGATCCATTCTAGGGTCGTCAATCCTAGCAAATCTCATACGATATTATGGTTTGAGAAGCGTAGTGAAGGCATCACAAAGGGCTCGTTACCCGTCAGCGCGGATACAAATCTCACCGTATGCGGCTCAATTGCTGGCTGTCAGCTCAAGTACAGGTCTCACGGTACTCGGCTCAATCACTAGCAGTCAGCTCGAGTACAGGTCTCACCGTACTCGGCTCAACTCATACTCTAGTTACTGTGAAAGACTCGTCGCCAATCACAGACACTTGGAGTATACTCGAAGATACTACGGAGGACTCGTCGCCCGTTAGCACGAGCACAGGTCTCACCGTACTCAGCTCTCGCCGTAAGTATCGACAGCTCGAATACCGTATCCCATACCACCGTATTCGGCTCACGAGTTTGGTTGCGCAATGGTCACTATGGGGAGGCACATGGCCCCAGCGTAGGCCGACAGCTCGACCACGGTGTCCCATACCACCATGCCCTGCTCATGCGTCTTAGCGGATCGAGGTACCATGGTTAACGGGATCGCCACTGGTAAGTTTGGTACCCTAGGTTCAAGTAGTAGCGACCAAACATGGTGAACACACATTCACATATCGGTTTACTTGACGAGCCTGACTAGCTCGAGCGCACCACAAGTTGGGCGATATGGAGCGCAAAAGCACTCCGTGTGGCCAACCACTATCGTCAACCGAAGTACGACTCGGGTTCGTCAGACACATCCTTTGTGGCGACATGAATCTCAGCCACAATCTCAAGTCTGGTACCGAATGTCTGGACTATAGACACAGTCCCAAACTCAATCAATTCTCATCAATAGTATGTGGAGTAAAGCATGATAAACAAAGTAATACAAGCATGTTAACAGGCATGTCGTAAGGCATGTTATAAGCATGAAGTAAAGCATGTTGTAAAGCACTATACAAATAGGGATACAATTACATACACATCGCAAGTGAGTGGTTATAGCGAACCACCACATGGAGGGGATCCTACATGTCTCTAAGGTAGTCGGGAATTCCATATCAGCGCCTATCTAAGGCACTAACAGTTAAGCATTTACACTCACAAGCGTTTACACAAACACTTAGAGTACGCTATTCCAACATACACGACGTATGTTAGCAAAATACGTATTAGGGCTGACCTTTCGCCAAGTGAGTATTTTATCCATGTATATCATAATCATACAGCAAATAATCATTACAAATACATTTCCAAAATTTACGCATATGCGGTATTTCTAGAATACACAATTTCAACATACATAGTGTTTACAAGCGAACATATATTACGGCGATTCCTTTCGCCAAACTAGTATTTTATCCATGTATTGTATAATCATACATTAAATAAACATGTCAAACATTATTTCAAAAAAAATACGTATACAGTATTTCTACGTATACCTAGAGTATGTGAAATTCCATATTTTACAACGTTAATCGAAACAGGAAACGGAAAGCACTTTGTACATGTGCAATTGCATTCAGATCATGAATCTATCATTATCTGACATTGAAAGCGTTGAAAACCATAACCTATACACTTAAAGTCCTCACCTTTGCCCTTGGAATCACAACGAATCAGCAAGGGTTGTTGAGCTTCCGTATATGGGCGTTTTCTAGGCTAAAGAGTGAAATCGGTTAGCCTTTACACAACCTACAACCTATATATTTCAAATCAGACCTAGGGTTAGGGTTTCTCACCTTCAAACGGAGTGGATACCGCCGGGAAAGCGCCTGGAAGGAGGCGGTGTAGGCCGTGTGATGATTGAAAGCAGTAGGAGGAAGGTGGTCCCACAAATCCAAAGCTTTCTCTCCCTTTTCTCTCTCTCTCTAGGGTTTTATCCCAAATTCGTATGGCTGTGAGAGGGGCTGTTTTAAGCTCCTTTTATAGCCAAAAACCTCCCCAAAATAGACTCAGGTTCAAGGGTTATTGCTAATATAGGTATTTCGTCACTTTTCTAGCTCAAAAGAGAGGTTCTGGTGGGCCTCCTTGAGCCAAACGTCAGACTTAAGCTCACCACACATGGATCTATGTGGGATTACGTTTTTGACTCGATCGGATTCCCAGATCGCACGTGGCGAACCACTTTCAGTTCGACGGTCAGTGGGCCACGATCCGAAATTTCAAGTGCATGTAAATGTTCTTGAAATTTTTCTTAATCTGAGGGTATAATTTAGTCTGATTCTGACGGTCAGGTTGCTTAATACTGACGCGCAAGCGAATGGTGCCAGATCACTATTCCAGATATTTGTTTTGGAAAGGGAATAGTGTTTTTGACACTCCCTCGCTCCAGATCCAAACGAATGGCCGTGGGACATCGGCTGGACCTGATTTTTGAGATGATTGTCAAGCCTAGTGAGGCGGTCCTAGTCCCTTAACTTCGTGTTAATCGGACTTCTGATGTGCGATCTAGACCTAATACGAGGTTTCGTTTCACTCCCGAGAGCAGCCGAGTAATGAGTTTGGTTCTAAACTTTAAGGTAACCTAGAGTCACTGATTTTGCAAGTTTTGGATCTTGCAGATCGTATTTAAAGTGATCCCAACGAATTTCATGGCTTATCGAGTTTTGCACTTAGTTAACTTTGTTAAAGTTCTAAAGGGTTTAACCCTAATTAATTTCTGGTCGAGGTGGTACTCGAGCCAACGTACGGAAATTTACGGGTCGTTACACCTATAAACCCGAGTTGACTAAACCCGAGACCTATTCCATTGCGACCGCACCGTCACCACGGTTCCAATGCCTCGTCTCGTGAGCCAATGCGACGCTTAGATTGAGAGTTATGCCCTACGCATTATCCTGGTCATGGACTGCATGTTGCGGGGCCGTAACATTCCTAATATAGTGCTTTCCCTAGGAATCATCATTAGGATGATGTCATCCTAGGCTACTAGCTTAGGGGTGACATCACCCTACCCTAGCAAGCATGCTTGTAATCATGGCAAGCATGCCTACCCTCCTTCCCATGTGCAATCATTACCTAGCAAGTTATCATTTCTCTCTCTTATCTCTCTCCCTCCCTCTCTTCTTCCTCATTTTCCCTTGCTAGCAAGCTCTAATATTCAAGAGAGCCTCCATGCCCAGCCACCTTCAAGCTCAAGCCCTCCCAATCCATCCCTTAGGAACCCTTCACCACCATTAAATCAAGTCCTTTGAAGCATAAGAACCCAAGGGTGGAAGAAGGAGAAGGAGATCATAGGTGGGTGATTCTTTAGGTTTGATAATTGGTTTTCTTGCTTAAAACTTTAGGTTTTCTTACTTGGAGGCATGTAGGGCCCACCAATCAATGGTGGAATCCTATTTTACCCCATAGGTGTGGCCAATGGCCCACCTTGGTTGCATGCACAAGCCATGATGGGGCCATTATCCATGGACTCCATCATGTTGTATTACTTGATCTAGATCATTGATTGGTCATCTAGACCCTTGATTGCATGGTGGGGATGGCATCCCCACCTCGGATTTTCTGATGTAAGGGCCCATGCATGCATGAAACCCATTGATGGATGGTTCGGATTGTTTGGAGGGGCTCATAGTGGCGAAGCCCCTTCCCATGGCCGTGATTCTCTCTTTCTTTCACTCTCTCCTTCCATGTTCTTTTCCCCTGATGTGTGTGGCCCACCTAATGTGTCCATAACACCTAGGCCATCTAGAAGCAAGGACGTCCTTGCTACCTATGCTGCTGGACGTCCAGGCCCATAATGTTGGCCTTTGGGCCTGCATGGGTTGGATGGCCTATAAGGCCTGATGTATGGTTGATGGCTTAGGTCTGGTGTGTGTGTGTGTGACCCATCTAGGAGGGCCTCACCTTGATGAATCTGATGTATATCTGTAAGGCCCGTATCCTAGACCGTATCGTTCCTTAAACTTCCATGATCCTCCTTGTTGAATTCCAGTAACCTGCGACCTGTAATCGGCGTTTGCGCACGACCCTAAGTCGCATCCTGTAAATCTGAATCGACTCGACCCGAGACTTGTACCATTACGACCGCACCGTTGTCGCAGTTCCAACGTCGTATCTTGCGCACCGATATGATGTCAGGCAAGGAGTTGTGAGCCTGCGTTTAATTCGAGGAAATGCCACGGTTTGCAAATCCTGAGAGAATCTCTACAATCCTTCACATCAATCGATCAATCACAAGTCAACTACATCCCATCACAACCTATCACTCACCCATACCTCTCTCTTCACCAAATCAAATGAACCCATACCTAGCCATTCCTTTCTTACCAACAAGTCAAGGCGACCCATACCTCGTGCCACCTCATGCCCCCAAAAGTCAAGAGAGATTATACCCTCCATGTCACCTCCTCTTACAACATCCTCTCTCTCCCTCTCTCATTCTCTATCATTTTTTTCCTAGTAACTAAGAGAGAAAAAAGAAAGACTAAGGAGGAAAAAGAGAAAGAACCTAAGACCAAGGCCCACTTCCTACCACCAAATCTCACCATCCAACCCTTCAATCTTCATTATCCTCCATTAAAGGTTGAGCTTAGGAGCTAAGGAAGCCAAGGAACCAAGAAGATTAGCAATCGGTGGGTGTTTGTAGGAGTAGATCTATATTTTGATGATGGGCCAAGTGGGGCCTGCCAATCGATAGTATGGATCTCACTTTGTATGTGTATAGACACACCGTTTATCTGTTTTTAGGCAGTGGGCCCCACCACCTTATGCAGGCCCACCATGTATGAGTGATGGGCACACGCTGTCCATCCATTTTCGAGATAATTGGAGGGCCGAGAGCCCCATTATGATTCTGATTTCGATCCCAAGTGGAACGCACCTTAGGACAATGGTGGTTAAATGCCCACCGTTGTAAGCTTTCCTAGGGCCCATTGTTAAGCCCACTTCCACCTTACCCAGCGGGCTAACCCAAACTATTGGGCCCCCACTTATGTTAGTGACACCCATTAGGCTAACCCAAACCATTGGGCCCCATTGATGATGGAGCTTTCCACCATGCCTTGTAGTAATTATCCTAACCTTGAGTCCACCTTATGCACAAATTGGGCCCATAGAAAGGCCCGGTTCATTGCATGATTTATGGTGAAGAAGCCCACTTATTGTACCTAGTTTCACCCTCCCAATTACCCTTGCCGTAAATGAAAGAATATGTAGTATTAGGTTGGTATTTCCCCTGCTTAGAGCCTATCTTGGTGGTTGGGCTAGATCCACCGTCCCTCTGTGGACCCTGCCATGTATTTAGGTCGATTATTGTTTATATCTGATAATCATGCTAGTGTACTTAGTCTAGTAGGACACACTGAGAACATGCTTAATATTACATCATGATACATGCCCATATGCATCATTTGTATGCCTGTTATGAGGAGTGTTTAATCATAGCATACACCGTTGGGCAGAGATATTTATAGGACTCCTTGTGAGACAAAGTGCCCCACATGATCGCACGATACACGCAGGACTGATGCATGACTGGATGGTATGACTCATGCATCTCGCATCTCGTGTGACATGATCATTGTATGCCCCAGCGACATCAGGGCTGTGGCCTCCACAGGCACATCGTGGATGGCAGGATTGAATATCTAAATACTTAGTTCTATCACTGTAGGCACATAGGATGTCCTTGGGTGAAATTCCCAGAACCTTTTGGTACCAAGGGATGCTCCAACATTTAGACCAAGTAGAAACATGAGCGCACGAGTGCCGAATACTAGTAGGCTGCGTCTCCCACTATGTCGTAGTCGGTTGGAAGGGGGTGTAGCCTTATCCACCCAAGTGAGGGGGTTGTAAGCTAGGTTGAGTTTGACCAGCTCGTAAATGGGTTTGCTATTGATGAGCCAGGTAGGTATTAGCAGACTACTGGTTAAGCGGATAGTGTGGTCTCTTCCACTCGCTAGGCTGTGCGGCTAGAGAGGCGGCAGTCAGTGTGGAGTGTACTAGACCCCGATGATATTCCAAAGGGGAGCCATCGTATACAGTGTCCGTAAAAAGCCCATAAAGGCCATCATACTCATACCCAAGCGGGCAGCGGATGGAGCCAGTGACTGAAAGCCCTAAAGGGCCAAAAAGTCCTCTGAAATTGCGGTAATGACCGCTTTAGTTGAAGTAGGAATATGCCAATATGTCCTAGAGGAGGGTGAATAGGACTTTTTAGTATTTTATGATTATTTAAAATCCTATTAATACAATCCTGAGTAAATAGGCATGCATAGCATCAGGATATCTTCAGAGTAACTTTAATGGTTTCCAAGCCAAATAGAGGATCCAATCACAAGACTATTTGAATGATAAACAAGAAACAAATTATAGTTTATGATGGATGTGACTGTGTGTGATGTGTGAGCAATTATGAAAGCATCACAAATAATCAACGACAGATATCAATCACAAACACAGTCATTTTTATAGTGGTTCGACTACTTGTCTACTCCACTCCTGGCAGATGCACTCAACCCTTGAGTGTGCCGAATTTCACTAAGGAGGTTTCACAACAGGTTCACCTCAAACCAGAGGTTTTAAATCATGTTCACCTCTAACCAGTCAACCTACACCTAGGTTGACAGTTTATGCTCCCACGAGCAACGGTTAACACATATCACCCTGTAACGCCCTGAAAATCGGGGGTCGAGTAGAAACTCAATTCCCGAGTTCCAACACATCACTTATGCAACATATTTAATAATGATTGTATGTTGTCTGTATTAGTGCATAAAACATGAATGAGATTAAGCTAAATTAGCAAAACATAATCCAGGGACGGTTGTAATACGCAAGCGAAAGACTAAAACGAATATATATAACCTTTTAAACCAGTATAGGTCCCCAAAGTATGTATGCGTTGCCAGGTCAATAATTATAAGTATTGTTTCAAAATACAAAATGTAAAAAAAAAAATAATAGTCCACTACAAGTATAACCCTGAAGCCCCGTCGATCAGAACGGTCTATATAAACCTGCCTGAATACTGCATATATGAGAAAGCATCCTTATCGTCTGCAAAGTCTGGCTCCGTCTTATCAGTCGGGTCTCCATCTGCAACTAAGATAGAGTTTGGTTGGTGTTTAAAACATCGTCCCAGAACGTGGGAGTAAGTGATCAAGTCAGTGGAATAATAAAGCAAAGGTTAACATGTTATCAATTCAGTCAAGCAGTAATGATAAAACAATACAATCAAACATCCCTAAGTACTCTGATTAATGCAGGAATGGTATGTATAAATGATGCATGCCCTCGCCTGCACTTCCTCTGTGATTTTCATCTAACGGTCGCGCATGTTAGTCACTTCCTTAGTGCTCTCTACTCAACGCCAAACGGCACATGCAGTGCGGTGCATGAGCGTGATTACCAAGTTCTTATTAGTCCTTTTCATACAGCAAGATTGGAAAACTAAGGTACCTCCCTTATATCAATACCCAAATAATGATCCATTCTAGGGTCGTCAGTCCTAGTAAATCTCATACGAAGTTGCAGTTCTAGGTCACTACAAAGGGCTCGTCACCTGATCAGTGCAGGCCTAGTTTATACTCTATTTGCTATGGAAAGGCTCGTTGCCTCATCGCAGTCTCAGAGTATGCTTAAGGTCACTACAAAGGGCTCGTCACCTGATCAGTGTAGGCCGACAGCTCAAATACAGCGTCCCATACCACCGTATTCTACTCACGAGCTTATGTTACTCACTGGTCACTACGGGTGGACTCGTCGCCCCGGCGTAGGTCGACAGCTCGACCACGGTGTCCCATACCACCATGTCCGGCTCATGAGTCTTAGCGGATCGAGGTACCCAGGTTAACGAGGTTTCCACTAGTGAGTTTGGTACCCTAGGTTCAAGTAGTAGCGTCCAAATATGATGAACATACATCGGGCCAATCGGGTTACTTGACGAGCTCGACTAGCACGAGCGCACGTTAAGTTGATTGACATAAAGTGCGTAAGCACTCCGTGCCACTATCGACATACCAAGTATGTCTCGGATTCATCGACCACGTCCTGTGTGGCGAGACGACCTCAACCACCAATTCGAGGTCTGTTACCGATTGCCTGGACTATATAATAGCCCCAACCACATTCAATTATAACAGAAAATCATATAAGATAATCAGAGCAGTAATGGAGCAATAATTCCAATCATACAAGCATTTGAGCATTTTATGAATTACAACTTAAACATGAATTCACACATATGCATTTCATACCTAAACAGACACTATAATATAAAATACATGGAGGAAATCATACACATAGTTAAGGTAGTTGAGAATCATATCTCAACACTCATACAAAGTACAAATTACTAACTACTAGTTCATTCAGACATTTTTACAAACACTTGGTCTACACATTCCAACATACATGACGCATATTGGTTATAATATGAATTAGGGCAAATCCTTTCGTCAAGGAGTCGTCGCCTACATGACAATCATATACCCACGACAGTTAGTCATGGTGAGCATGAATACAAATTTTATACTCATTCAGACATTTTCACAAACACCTAGGCTACATATTATAACATACACGACGTATGTCGGCATAACATGTATTAGGGCAAATCCTTTCACCAAGGAGTTGTTACACATACAAATAGCATATATTCGCGGCAATTTATCATGTCAAACACAATTTCAAATTTCATATGTATACAATCATTTCTACCAACACCTGGAATACAATATATTCAACATAGTTCATATACATTTGTATCGCGAAACAAACAACGCATTTGGCATGTGAAATGACACCCACGTCAGTAATAAATCATTAACCGACATTGAAAGCCTTGAAAACCATAACCTATACGTTTATAGTCCGCACCTTTCGCCGAAACCATAACCTATACGTTTATAGTCCGCACCTTTCGCCGGTAAATGCGTAACGAATTCAGTTTAGACACTAAGTCTTTGTCAATGGTAGAATGACAACCTATAGCTTGAATTAGGTTAGCTATTTCATCACTTACACTATTTGAAACTCTAAAAAATATTAGGGTTAGGTTTTCTTACTTAAGAGCGGGATAGGAATCGCTCGAATAGCGATACAGGAATGGTGGACAAGCACATGGAACGGCGAGATTGAGTCCCGAGAACAATCTCCCACACTCTCCCTCTCTTTCTCTTTCTTTCCTTCTCTTTTCTCTCTCTTCTCTCTCTAGGGTTTGCAAAATCGTATGTGAAGGGAGAGAGAGGGTTTAAGGCCCTTATATAGGCCCAAAACTGATGGGAATGGCCCCAAGGTCAAGGTATACTTAGGTTATGTCTAAAGATCGGCTGTTTCGATCCAACGGAGCACTTCTGGAGCCCCCTTTTCTACATGCGGTCGGACTTAAGCTCCCTAACATTGGATCTTGGTTGAGTTAAGTTTTGGTCCGATCGGATTTACAGATCGACCGTGGCCGACCAGTTTCAGTTCAACGATCACCGGTACTCGATGAGGCCCACAAGTGCACTGACATGTGTGGAAAATTTCTCCTGATCCGAGGGTGTATTTGGTCAGATTCTGACGGTCTGAATTCTTTTATTTGGGCCTCAAGCGACATTTCTCAGTTTACTTAAGTTTGGGTTTATTTCAAAAGATATTCACGTTCCTCACACACTATATTCCGGGCTCAAATTGTGCATTTCTAGACACAGTCAGGACTTGATTTCAGCGATGGTTGTCAAGCCCAGTAAGGCAGTTATAATCGTTTAGTTTCATGGTAATCGGACTTTCGACGTGCGGTCCATGTCTGATACAGAGTTTCGTGATGCTCCCAAAGCAACTGGGTAATGGATTGATCCTAGATCTCAGGGCAATGTAGCATTACTAATTCTACAAGTTTTGGGTCGATTTTAGGCACACTGGCCAAGGATCTACACAAGGAACATCACAAGTTTATGCTCTCACGAGCAAGGGTCAACACAAAGCACACGATTTTAGGCACACTGGCCAAGGATCCACTTAAGGAACCTCATTGTTTATGCTCTCCACAGAGAAAGGGTCAACACAATGCACCCACCACGTACACTCCCGCCGGAGGCCTCCTAGATGACTTGCAAGGGGTGAGAAACACCTTAGACCCAATCCTACAAAGGAATGATCACAAGGGTCTTCTGGACTCTAATGACTTACAAATAAGTAGATGAGCCCTATTCAGCGCGTTGTCGAAGTTCTCCTCCTTTATTGATGAAGAATCATCTGCTTCCTTGAACCGCAACTCAGAAGATGACCAATACATGGCAACGGATTGGGTCAAGGTTATGATGGAATCCTACTCTCCTAAATGTTTTCCTATCAGGAAGATAGAGCGATTCCAATCATCTATGCATCCAAGGCATCTCAGCTGAATGATTTGCCATTAAGGTAGTAGTTGGAGGATCCTTGAATGCGGAAGTTCATTCCCCAATCCACTCTATTGAATGTCAATGATGAGAGTGGATTGGAGGATGAACTTCCATTATAGAAAGTGCTTTGGGTATATGATTTAAGGTTAAACACTCAAAAACACTCTACTTTCTCTACCAGCAACTAAAGACAAGTTCTTATTAAATAGGCAAAAGGTTCCAACGGATATAAAATGGTCGCATTTATGACAGAGTTCGATATCATCAAGCAGGGTCGATATCATCGAGCAGAGTTAGTATCATTGAGCGTATACTCTCGATTGCATCGACTGGCCGCTAGATGACATAAACTCAAATGCCATTTGAAACATTTTACCAGTTGGTCGAGGAAATCGATACATGCATCGATGTCATCGGATTTCGAACTCTGATTTCATCGATACGAGAACGATTCCTCAACATTTGAAAAATGTGAAAGACTTGCCTTTGAAATATTTCAAGTCAAAAGAATGATCGAGGCACACTCGATATCATTGGAATTTGAATGTCGATGATATCGATGGCAGTGTCGATACATCGATAAATCCAAAGGATTTTCCAGTAAGCTTGCTTAATAGTTTTATGTCCTTTCTCGATGCAATCGACTCGACCTCGATATCATCGATATTTGAATATCGATTCTATTGAGTGACCCTCGATCTAAGATAAAATCACTTAAAAATTTTTGCTGGATAACTGTGTCCAAGACCGATATCATCGAAATTTGAATTCCGAGGATATCGAGGGGAATTTCGATATATCGAAGTTTTTTATGATTTTCCTTAGAAAAATAGGGACACAACCGATGTGCTGTCGATTTTATCGAGTCAACTTCGATAGACTTAAGATTCAAAGTTCGGTGATATCGATAGGTATATCGATACATTGATAATTTCGTCCAAAAATATATGTGGTTGCTGGACATCATTTGTCCTCATTTCGATGGTATCAATTGGTCATCGAGGACATGGACAACACTGTTCAATTATATCGATTAGTCTATTGATAAATCGACAGAGGTAGAAAACTTAGAGATTTTCTGAAATTTTGAAAAAGTTTTCTAACTCAAAAAGCCCTATGATATTCTAATCAATTTTAAGGGTTTTAATTACCTGGTGTCTTGGGACATGGGATGTGAGGCTTATATTTACCTGTGGTGAGTTTAGGCACACATCCGGTTGAGGCAGACGCTTGATTAATCTTCCTATGGAGCTCTTCCGTCTAGCAGACTCAACACTCACGCTAATTGACAAACTGGGGCACTTTCAATCTCCCCCTTTGTCAATTACATGACAAAATACCAAAACACCCTAGAACAACTTCTATACTGACACCCTAAATTGTGTGTACATGAACTTTACACAATTGTACAATGTTATCTAGTTCTCATACACGAACATTCAGAAGCTGCTCCCCCTAACTGCAAACTCCCCCTTTCGCCTTGCTGCTGCTCCCCCTAACACCTGCACCACCACCATTCATAAGCAGATATACATAATTTTTCCGTCGGGGTGTTGATTTGTTCTCCCTCTTTTTGTCAGTCATTGGCAAAGGTAAATGTAACAGTTGATATTGACTGAAGTTGAAGTAATTTAGAGAACTATCATTCAGGGACCGTATGCATAAGATAGATAGATGTAAAACAAACATTGCATTTCAGCAACCATGTATGCATATCAGACAGTATATAGATCAAAATATCACATGTCTTCCACACATTTACGATATAAGCAGATAAAATAGGGTATGGCAGTAAGGCAAATATGAATTATAACCGATCATAGCCCAAAATATCCAAAACATATATACTGCCCAAGATTGGTAGTTGTATAATAGTTACCACCCCCCCCCCCCCCCCCCCCCCCCCAAAAAAAAAAAAAAAAAAAAAAAAAAAACATTACCAAGCCCATTCATGGGCATCCAAAACCAACCATAAGTATCTAGCCCATCCAGGGGCATATTCAAAGAGAGTATATTCCTCACTCAGAGGATATAGCAACCAATTTTTTTTTCCAATTTTGCAAGTCAGTAATTAATCACATACACCAATGTGAGCGTAGGACACTCAAAAAGATATCTATGCCCTAAGCATTTCAGGGAGACTCCAGGTATGTGCTGAATGGAAGGACACACTACAGATAACGAAGGCTCGGACAAGCTTATTGCTCAGGTAGGAATCGAGCATTCGTTTTGTAGTACGTTGCAAAGTCGTTAGCAGGTGCTTAATCTATGAAAGACAGGCTTCACAGTCGTCAAGACATTTCATCATATGGGATTGTTCATCCAGAAGGTGTTGCACAATGTCGTGTTTTGTGCAAGCTTTAGTGATTTTGACGGAGTCGGGGCTGTACACCAGATCGCCCTTGCCTGAGATTGAGTCAGTTTTTCCCCCACGAAACACGTTGTCAATGATATCCAGTTTGTAAATGTCTTTGTAGTTGAACCCGACACACGGGTGTGGGAGATCATTAGTAGGAGGCAGCCCAAACTATCGTGAAAGCTTGGAGAGAAGACACGGGAATGGAAGTGTAGTGATGGATTCTTCTGTAGACACATGAAGTAACTGTTGTAAGAGAAGAGTGGGTAGACACACTAGAATACCTAGATGAACATCATACAGAATATTGAGAATGTATGGAGACAGTTTGTTGCCAGAAACTTCACAGGGATAGACATTCGGGCTAAAGATACTGTGAAGGATTTTATATGCAGGATTGAGATGCTTGACATGAAGAACATTCTTTACATTTCTGGGAATCGTAGGTCCGTTACACAACGCTCGAGTAACTTCTCCCCATATACCAAGACCATTCATATTTCGTTCTGATACAGGTATCCTAGTGACTTTTACACCAACCAGACGACTTATCAGTCTGGGGGTGATGTGATCAGTCTAATTTATGGCAGCGACTGAAATGAATGGAGGATTATTTTCAACATTGTAGATTAAGTTCAGAAACTAATGCACAAGATTATGCTAAAATCCTCCTCCAAAATTCACAATATTACTCCACCCAATCAGTTCTAAGAGATTGATGATCCCAAAGGGTTCAATGCACTTCCTATGAATGGTTCGTTCTGCCACAATTTCTAAGTTGGAAAATGAAGATGAGGCAGTTGCATTCTTCTTACCTTTCTTAGTCTCAGTTGAGGTACTTTGTGGAAGAATCAAATCTTTGTCTTTAGACATCTTGGGATGAAAGAAGATTTGGATTCTGTAAGAGAAACCATTCTGAGAGATGGAAAGCCAAGTTGAGATCAACAAATGAAACTCTTTTTCTATTCTTCCAATATTTATTGAGTAGTAACCTTCGAAATCATCGATCATAAGTTCGATGATATCGATATACCCTAATTTAAATTTTCAATGAAGAGTTCTAGGGAAGACCCACCGTCCCGATGTTTCAGCTACTCGAGAGGTCGTCGATGATATCGATTCTTGGTCGATTTAATCAAAAATCCACACGATTTATCGACAGACATATCGAAGGTGAATATTTTTCATTTCAGCATTTCAACAGACTTTCATGTATTGTATAGTATAACTTTGAATCACCAGTATACATGGCAAAATTTTGTACAAGCATTGTACAAATCAAAATTATAAACATTAGAATGTTTATATACAAAAAGGTTGAGGTGAGGGACCTCATATGTATCATTAGGAGCTTAGTAAAATTGCATCAGTTCAGCAAATATCCAGATCTCGATGCTTGACCTGGACTTATTTTTCCATGCTCAATATTTCTAGGCATAGGGATCAACCCTACCTTTGCCTTTAATGATGTAGCAGTGATTATTTGTGCGACAACCCTTCATTACTGATTTACCAGATAGGTCTAGGATGTCGCATTCGTCTTTGTTGAATATAACCACATGGTCATTGTCACATATTTGAGAAATGCTCAGAAGATTATGCGTTAATCCTTTTATGCAAAAGGCATTCTCATTTTTGAGTGAAGTAATTCCTTGAATAATTCCCTATCCAATTATCTTAGCGGTGCTTTTCGTCTCCATAGATGACTATCCCATTATTAAGATTCGAATAGTTTGAAAGAAGGGATTTGTCATCTGTGACATGTCTTGAGCAACCGCTATCCAGGTACCACTTAGTATCATTGCCTGTTATATGATTTGAGTGAGTAATAAGGTAGTTTTTCTTTTCTTTCATTGCCCATTTTGTGATAGGATTTTTGACTGTGGTAGATTTAGTTTTCTTATTTAACTCAGCCACTTGATTCAGTAACTCCTTCATTCTGTCATTCATTCTAGGTGGTGATGGATGTGTATTTCTTTTATCCATATTTCTAGGTGGACTCTTGAAGTCTTGCATTTTTCTGGTTGGTTTGAATTTACCAAAATGATTTTGACCAAAATTTTGTTGCGTCCTCCTAGGTGTCAAGCATTCAAACTTATAATGACCCGAATCACCACATAAATGACAGACTGGAGTAGTCCTTGTATTACTTCCTGAAGCAGCAGATTTTTCAGCCATATGTGTTGCATTTTTAGTTTTTGTTTTAAAATTTTCATATCCTAAGCTGCTCTTGTCCTTTCCAGGTCTTCCTATACCCAAAAGCTTTTCTAACTTCTCACCACTCTGGGAAAACTTATAGTTTAGCTTAGCAATTTTTCTGGATTCTTTTAAATCAAACAGGAGTGTGTGATTTTCACTCTAAAGGAGCATTTTTTTTTCTTTTAATAGCTTAACCTTTTTGTTTAGTTTTTTAGACTCAGATTTAAGAAAAGTGCTCATTCGTTCAAGTCTGTCATTATCTGAATGATATTGCTGTAAATCATTGATTAGATGTGTATTAATTTCCAAAGTTTTGTCCAGATCTTTTTGCAGTAATTCCTTTTTATTTTCAGATATTCCGAGTCTTTTGATGATGTTGATGCTATGAATATAGAGTTGATCATAAGCATCTTGTAGTTTATTTTGTTCTTCTTCTTCTTCTTTTTCGACTTCCTCATTATCTGATGGAAATGATTCAGTGGCTTGTGGTTCTGGCTCATTCTCAGTTTCAATGGGAATAATTGGGGCAGTGGAGACCACAAGGATTTTCAAGGATTTCTAGTCTCCATCACTCTCTGAGTCGCTAGATTCTGAGTTTGACTCTTCTGTATCATCCCATGTGGCAGCCATAGCCTTTCCCTTAGTTTTTCTATTTAGGCATTCAGTAGATAGGTGTTTAAACTTCTGACAGGCATAACATTGTGGTTCTTTGGTCTTTTTACCAAATTTACCAACAAAATGTTTGTTGTCCACCTTTCTTCCTTTAAATGGACAACCACGATTTTTCTGAAAGAACTTTCTAAACTGTTGAGCCAACAAAGCCACTTCCTCATCTTCTCTTTCACTTTCAATGTCCTCATTTGTTGTTTTCTTTGAAGTTTTGAGGACAGTAGTTTGATATTGGGGTTTGTTTGAAGTGTAGTTCAAATGTTTGTAGGGAACCTACTAGTTCTTCTACTTTCACTTCATCTATGTTTCTACATTCTTCAATGGTTGTTACTTTAGGATTGAATCATTCCGATAATGATCTTAGTATTTTCCTACATATTTTAGGAACCGGAACCTTCTCACCTAATCCTCCCATGGAGTTGCAAATGATATTCAGTTTTGTGAAAAACTCCATAAAGGTCTCATGCTATACCATTCTGAGACTTTCGAACTGTGATGTTAGAAGTTGTAGTTTAGATCTCTTCACAGTGCTTGTTCCTTCATGGGTTGTTTCCAACAAATCCCATGCTTATTTGGTTGTCCTAAACATACTGATTTGATTGAAAATATCTTGGGACACAGCACAATAGATAGCATTCATAACTTTAGCCTCAGTAGTTTTGTTTTCTTTATCAAATGTTGTCCACTTCTCCTTAGATTTTTGTTTGGTGATAATTGTGTCATTATCAAGTATTATTTGTTCAGATGGTGGCACATATCCTCTTTCAACTATATCCCAAACATCATGATCCAAGGATCTCAGAAAGTAGTGCATTCTAGCCTTCCAGTATGCATAATTGGATCCATTAAATACTAGAGGTCTAGAGACCGATGAGCCCTCTCCTTTAGCCATATTCCTAACTTCAGTTAAGATCACTCTCTAGGCGGTGAAGCCCTTAAGAGAGACCCGCTCTGATACCAATTGAAATTGCGGTAATGACCGCTTTAGTTGAAGTAGGAATATGCCAATATATCCTAGAGGGGGGTGAATAGCACTTTTTAGTATTTTATGATTATTTAAAATCCTATTAATCCAATCCTGAGTAAACAGGCATGCATAGCATCAGGATATCTTCAAAGTAACTCTAATGGCCTCCAAGCCAAATAGATGATTCAATCACAAGACTATTTGAATGATAAACAAGAAACAAATTATAGTTTATGATGGATGTGACTGTGTGATGTGTGAACAATTATGAAAGCATCACAAATAATTAACGACAGATATCAATCACAAACACAGTCATTTTTATAGTGGTTTGACTACTTGTCTACTCCACTCCCAGCAGACGCACTCAACCCTTGAGTGTGCCGGATTTCACTAAGGAGGTTTCGCAACAGGTTCACCTCAAATCGAAGGTTTTAAATTAGGTTCACCTCTAACCAGTACAACCTACACCTAGGTTGATAGTTTATGCTCTCACGAGTAAGGGTCAACACATAGCACCTGATTTTAGGCACACTGGCCAAGGATCCAAATAAGGAACCTTACAAGTTTATGCTCCCATGAGCAAGGGTCAACACAAAGCACCCGATTTTAGGCACACTGGCCAAGGATCCACTCAAGGAACCTCACTGTTTATGCTCTCCACAGAGCAAGGGTCAACACAACGCACCCATCACGTACACTCCCGCCTGAGGCCTCCTAAAGGACTTCAAGGGGTGAGAAACACCTTAGACCCAATCCTACAAAGGAATGATCACAAGGGTCCTCTGGACTCTAATGACTTATAGATAAGTAGATGAGCCCCATTCAACACGTTGTTGAAGATTTCCTCCTTTGTTGATGAAGAATCTTCTGCTTCTTTGAACCGTAACTCAGAAGATGTACCAATACATGGCGACGGGTTGGGTCAAGGTTATAATGGAATCCTAACTCTCCTAAATGTTTTCCTATCAGGAAGATAGAGCGATTCCAATCATCTATGCATTCAAGGCATCCCAGCTTAATGATTTGCCATTAAGGTAGTAACTGGAGGATCCTTAAATACGAAAGTTCATTTCCCAATCCACTCTATTGAATGTCAATGATGAGAGTGAATTGGAGGATGAACTTCCATGATAGAAAGGGCTTTGGGTATATGATTTAAGGTTAAACACTCAAAAGCACTCTCTACTTTCTTTACCAGCAACTAAAGACAAGTTCTCATTAAATAGGAAAAAGGTTCCAACAGATATAAAACGGTCGCATTTATGACAGAGTTCAATATCATCGAGCAGGGTCGATATCATCGAGCGTATACTCTCGATTGCATCAACTGGTCGCTCGTTGACACAAACTCAAATGTCATACACTTTTGAAACATTTTGACAACTGGTTGAGGAAATTGATACATGCGTCGATGTCATCAGATTTCGAACTCCGATTTCATCCATACGAGGATCGATTCCTCGACATTTGAAAAAGATGAAGGAGTTGCCTTTGAAATATTTCAGGTCAAAAGAATGATTGAGGCATGTTTCGACTAGAAAACAAATGCATTCGATTTGGGGGATTTATTCAATGATAACAAAGAAAGAACAAGAGAACATTGATCACATTTATTCTGAGTTCATTTACATCCTCTGATTCCCTTGATTCTGAAAACAAAATACAATTAATCAAAGTATTGGGGGATTTATTCAATGATAACAAAGAAAGAACAAGAGAACATTGATCACATTTATTCTGAGTTCATTTACATCCTCTGATTCCCTTGATTCTGAAAACAAAATACAATTAATCAAAGTAGACAAGATAGTTCAATAGAAATTTTGGCAGCATTCCAGCGTTATTTTGGTCATCTCTTAGGTACTTAGGAGGAATTGCTGAATCGATCAGTTAATCTCCAAGGAGATAGAAATTTCGGCAGCATAACGGCGCTATTTCGGTCATCTCTCAATATTTAAGAGGAATTACTGATTCGATCGCCAATCTCGGGCTTGAAATCAGCTCTGAGCATCCTCCCAGTCCTTCTTCCTTGAGGCTTCCTTGAAATGTGGAGCGATCCCGCTTAACGGGCCTAAGAACTCGCCCCGAATGTAAGATTGTGGGGTTCCCACCATCCGATCAGCTTGAAACTTAACATGCAGCCTTGGGACCACGAATTAGCCGTACACGTCAAATTTCAGCTCCTGGATCCTTCTAAAAATGGCCAAACTGACAGGTCAGCCCCTGAAATCCTGATTTGGGGCCCGCTTGATATCTGGATATGCTTCAAACTCGGTCTCAACGCGATAAACATAATGGCAAAGCAGATGGATGAAGCAGATTTCCCGCGAACATCTTGTTGAATCCTGTATGTACATCGCATGTACATGGAATGCAAGTGCACGAGCCGTGCATGGGATCTCCCAAGGTCGGTCAAAGAAGGCTGACCCGAGCTTCTTCTTCAAATTCTTCAAAACACCACAGCGTGCTCACTTGTTATCTGTAATTTTCTTAGTGCGACCCGATCTTCATCCAAATCACCAATCTGGACCGTCCATTGTGTACAGAAGGAAGATTTAACCCTTTCCTAGGTGGCATTTCAAAACCATGCAGGTTGTTGCAACTTCCTAACCATTAAATGTAAAATGGACGGCGGAGTAGACAGGCTCGTGGGCCATACCGATTTCGCTCCAAAATGACTCCTTTCCGGATGGTTTTTTGCCCTGAGTTCAATGAACAGAGTAGATTTTCCATTCAACTTCAATAAGTGGGCCATCACACATCATAGAGTCGACGTACGTCGACTCTGTCGCGAAAAAGAGACTCCGTCCGTTTATTGTGGACCACCATCACGTAGCAAAGGGCTGATCTAAGTCATCCATCATGTAGAGGGAGAAAAACCCATCGAAGTGATGTTGAGCTTTTGGAACCATGCTTATTCAAATGATCGCTGCAGTGATCGAAAGAGGACCGTTCGGCTGCTTTTGCGGCTTGATTATCTAGGTGGGCCACATCATCAGATGACTAAAACCCATCATTGATTGTCGAAATCCAGAGAGGAAGATGGTGGACGGTGTGGATTTCTTGAAAGACTTCTGTACTGGACCCCACCAATAATGCAGCAGAAGGAAAGATGAAGTTCTTCCTCTGTTTAAGCATGGCTGAAGTTTCCGGCTGGTTGGCGCAACGGAATTCTTCCCTCGGACGGCATAACGTTACTATATGGCTTACATGAATCATCACTTAGACGAATTCCCACTTCTGTTGCGCGGGTCGCGCAACAGGCAGACCGCGTAACAGTGACTTTCGTTGGTTGCGCAGACGGTGGAATTGCAACTCCGTTGCGCGGTTTCGCAACAACATTTCTTTCTCTCTCTCTCTCTCCCCACTTCTTCTTCATTTCGGTCCACCAAATGATCCAACCCATCTAATGAATTAGGGAGGGGTATTTATAGGCCCCGCCATCTTAGAAACTGGTGATCACCACCACTTATCCCTTCACATTTGGACATTTCCTCTCTTAAACCATGGTGTCCACCAAACTCCCTCTTAAATGGTGGTGTACAACCTCTCTTCACTAAAATGACACTTGTACACGCTTTATTACCAAAATATCCTTTTTAATCCCTTTTACTGAAATACTTAAACTACTCTTGGACACTACCCCTAGACATGGATTTTTACCAAAATACTTAAACTACCCCTGAACATGATTTTACCAAAATACCCCCGGACATAGATTTTACCAAAATACCCCCAGACATGATTTTTACCAAAATACCCCCGGACATGGATTTTTACCAAAATACAGACTACGCAACCCTGGAAAAGACCTATAGCATGGAATTCTCTGACCACTTGTAACATCCTGAAAAATCGGGGGTCGAGCATAACTCAACACCCGAGTTCCAGAACATCACTTATGCAACATAGATAATGATGATTAAATGTTGTCTGCATTAGTGTATTGAACATGAGTGAGATTAAGCCAAAACAGCATATCATACTCCAAAGACAGTTAAATTGCAAGCGGAAGACTGTGATAAATATATAAAATATATATAAACTGTGGTGAGTCTCCAGAGTGTGATAACATTACCAGGTTAATAAATTTCAAGTACATTTCTAAAATATACCAAATGTGTAAGTGTAATGTCTTCTATCCCAAGTACCATAGCCCCGTCAATACAATAACAGATCTTCATAAACCTGTCAGAGAGCTAGAAGTAAGAGAACTCCTCCTCCACATCATAGTAGTTCGGCTCTGCTTCATAAGCATCGCCATCACCTGAAACTCAACAAATCTGGTTGGTGTGTACAACACCGTCCCGTAACGTGGGAGTGAGTGATCAACTCAGTGGAACAATAAAGCATAGGTTAACATGTTATCAACTCAGTCAAGCAGTACAATCAAACAATTCTAACTACTCTTATTTAATGCAAGTATGAAATGACATGATGTATGCCCTTGCTAAACCACCCTCATGCAGCACCATCTTACGTTCGCGAATGCGTTCATCCCTCAGTGCTCCACATCTACCAGGCACATGCAGTGCGATGATGAGCATGATTACTGAGTAATTATTAGTCCATTTCAAACATCAGTATTGGGAAACTAAGGTACCTCCCTTATATCATTCCCAAACATGATCCATTTTAGGGTCGTCAGTCCTAGTTAGTCTCATACGATATTATGGTTTGAGAGGCATAACGAAGGCATCACAAAGGGCTCGTCATCCGTCAGCATGGATACAGATCTCACCGTATACAGCTCAATTGCTGGCCGTCAGCTCGAATACAGGGCTCACCGTACTCGGCACAATCGCTGGCCGTCAGCTCGAATACAGGTCTCACCGTACTCGGCTCAACTCATGCTCTAGTTGCTGCGAAGGGCTCATCGCCAATCACAGACCTTAGAGTATACTTGAAGACACAACGGAGGGCTCGTCGCCCGTCAGCACGAATACAGGTCTCACCGTATTCGGCTCTCGCCGTAGGTGTCGACAGCTCGAATATAGTGTCCCATACCACCATAATCGGCTCACGAGTCTGGTTGCTTACTGGTCACTACGGGGAGGAACGTGGCCCCAGCGTAGGCCGACAGCTCGACCACGGTGTCCCATACCACCATGCCCGGCTCATGAGTCTTAGCAGATCGAGGTACCATGGTTAAAAGGGATTTCACTGGTAAGTTTGGTACCCTAGGTTCAAGCAGTAGCGTCCAAACATGGTGAACATACATTAGACAGATCGGGTTACTTGACGAGCTCGGCTAGCTCGAGCGCACAACAATTTGAACGATATGAAGCGCATAAGCACTTCGTGTGGCCAACCACTATCGCCAACCGAAGTACGACTCGGGTTCGTCGAACACATCTCACCTGGCAAATGAAACTCAGCCATGCATTCATTTTCGTTACCGATTGTCTAGACTATAATCATAGCCCTAATCACATTCAATTGCAGATAGTTAAATCAGTAATGAATCAAGATTCAAATCATACAACCAAAGTATGATATTATCCGTTTAGGGCTGCCAGGGCTGTTGCACGCACTCGTTGCTCCACTCCCCCATCACCCATGACGGATCATATAATGTAAACATGAATTTAAGCATATGCATCACATAGATAAAATCATACAATCATTTGAGCATGTTATGAAGTACAACACAAGCATGAGTTTGTACATATTAAATTCCTAATCACACAGCTATCCAAGGAAATCATACACATGGTTAAAGGAGTTGAGAATCATATCTCAACACCCTTAAACATTACAATTTACTAACTACTACTCATTCAGACATTTCAACAAACACTTTAAAAATACATACATCAACATACATGACATATGTTGATCACATAGGCATTAGGCCAAATCCTTTCACTAGGGAGTTGCCCCAATCATAACACGCATACACCCACGACGGATAGTCATGGCAAGCAGGATTCCAAGTTCCATATTCATTCAGTCATTCCCACAAACACTTGGGCCACACATTTTAATATAAGTAGTGTATATAGGCCGTGGCGTGATTTTAGGCAAATCCTTTCGTCAAAGGGGTATCACCAATACAACAATCATAAATCCATGACAATTAGTCATGGCGAGCACGAATGAGAATTCTATACTCATTCGGTCATTTTCACAAACACTTAGAATACCCTATTTTAACATACATAGTGTATATTAGCAAAAACATGTATTAGGGTGAGTCCTTTCACCAAACAAGTATTTTATCCATATATAATATATTAATATAGCAAATAATCTTGGCAAACACATTGCCAAAATTTATACGTATACGGTACTTTCTACAAATACCTAGAGTTTGTAAAATTCCATATTCTTCATCTTCAATCGAAACAGAAAACAGACAGCACTTTGTACATGTGCAATTGCATACAGATCATGAATCTATCATTATCTGACATTGAAGCGTTGAGAACCATAACCTATACACCTAAAGTCCGCACCTTTTGTCGTAGAATCGTAACGGAGTCAATAGAATTGCTAAGCTTTCCTATATGGCAGTTTGACAACCTATAGAACGAAATAGGTTAACTATTTCATAACCTACAACTATCAAAACCCCAAATCAGTTTAGGGTTAGGGTTTCTTGCCTAGAAACGGAGCTGGAATCGCCGGGAAAATGATTAGAATGGAGTGGTGGAGCTCGTGGAGAGGCAGGGAAACATGGCAGGGGGATTCTCCCACATCTCCCACACTTTCTCTCTCTTTTCTCTCTTCTCTCTTTAGGGTTTCTCTCAAATTCGTATGGTTACAATGAGAGGGGGTTTAAGGTCCTTATATAGCCTAAAAACTCACCGAAGTAGACTCCGGGTCAAAGTATACTTAGGTTATAACCAAAAGCGGGTCAGTTTCAGCTCAACGGAGGACTTCTGGCGGGCCTCCTTGAGCCAAAGGTTAGACTTAAGCTTACTAACATTGGATTTACGTTTAGTTAAGTTTTCATTTCAGTGGGATTCCCAGATCATGCGTGGCGGACCAGTTTCAGTTCAACGGTCAGCGGATCTCGATCGGAGATTCCGAGTACATGGATATGTGTATGAAATTTCTCCTGATCCGAGGATGTAATTTGGTCTGATTCTGACGGTCTGGTTGCTTAAAACTGATCCGCAAGCGAGAGGTGCCAGATTACTATTTGAGATATTTTATTTTGAATTAATTTCACATTTTTCACACTCTTCACTCCGAGCTCAAGCGAATAGCGCTGGGACACTATCTGGATTTGATTTCCGAGATGGTTGTCAAGCCCAGCAAGGCGGTCCTAATTCCTTAACTTCGTGTTAATCGGACTTCCGACATGCGGTCCAGATTTAATACGAAGTTTCGAGATGCTCCCGAGAGCAGCTGGGTAATGAGATTGATCGTAGATTTTAGGGTAACCTAGCGTCAATGATTTTACAAGTTTTGGGTCTTGCAGATCGTATTTAAAGTGGTTGGTGCTAATTTCACAGGTACTCTAGTTTAACATTGGCTAATTCTTGCCTAATTTCTAAAGGATTTAGTCCTGGGTGATTTCGTTCTAAGGTGGTACTTAGTCCTTTGTAGTTTATATATAAAGTAATCCAAGTTATACTACTTAGCTAGTTTAAAATAGTGTCTAGGATGAAAGTGCTTAGAAAAATTGAAAGAACAAGGTGGTGAAGGGTGGGATTTGTGAAAGAAATGAGTTCACAAGCGATTTTAGCCTTTGGGACTGAGTTTTGACAAGTTAATTAGGTGTTAGGATCGACCCATTGCCTAAGGACGTCTAATCCCAGGTTAGCAAAAATCCGGGATGTTACAATCTACCCCCCTTAAAACAAAATTTCATCCTCGAAATTGCCTAAGGGTAATAAGGAAAGAATTTTATTATTTCATTTGCCTAAGACTTATTGATTTCGAGTTTCTACGCATGGTAGGGTATATACAAGCCTGGTTCATTTTAGTCTACCCCCCTTAAAACTTAATTCTTTATCCATTTCTCTTACCCTGATGGTTCGCTACAATTTATTTCTTTACCTATTTGGAGTCTCGACGACAATTCCCAACAATTTAGAGTAAGATAGTTGTTTTCATTGTTTGACCAACACGGAGAGACGGTTATAGTGGGCTTGATCCCGATACATTGATCATCTACTGAGCTAGAGTAGAAAGCTCATCGTATCCTTTCTGAATCCTGGTGGATCCTGGTCTTCTGTTCGTCAGCAGTGAGTCCGTTGGTAGTCGCCTAGGATTGAGGATTGAGTCAAGCCGCGAATGTTTCGCAGTTGTATATTTCAGTAACTCCGTAGTCCGATCACTCTAGAAACGTAAGGAATGTCCATCATTGAAAGGCTCAAATTGTCTATGTCTAAGGTTGCCCTTTAGGTCTTAGTTTAAGAGAGTCCTTGTTATTATCTATGTCCAAGGAAATGGTGAATCAAATCTTACTAGATCATCCTAAAACGGTTTCTCATAGTAGAACTTGCTAGGACTTCTATAATATCTGTATTCAACGAGCACAGTTTCGATCCTGGGCCAGTGGGGTAGGGTCCACCACGCTTTTGCTGCACTACCCAGATCAAAGAGGTGTATTGATTTGACCTAGCTACATCTATCGGTCTCTGGCATTCTCGAATGTAACCGGTAGTCTAGTCTTAATTTAGGAGTAGTGGAAATCCATAGGTGTAGTCCAAAGTCTATGCTCATACGTTAGATGATTTCACATCATTTCTAATACAAGGAGGGTTTTATCACCTAGGGTCAAAGTTGGCTAATCGGAATTGAGTCGCCCGAACTTAAATTTAACTATGATTGAGCATTTCACATAGGCTCAAACCAACTAAGGGGGTTCTAGAGTTCACGTTCTTAAGTTGTTGGATTTTCTATACTGTCAGGTCTGTCGAAGCACCGCTCTAGGTCCAAACTCTATGGGCCTATTTGGCCAGTGATCTTAAGTTGTATTAAATGGGGCAGCATGGCTAATCCCACTTCGGGATTAGAAGTGGTATGTTTGGTAGGAGGGTGGGTGGGATTAAAATTGAGTTTATAGACTTTGGAAAATGAGCCTTGTGTTGGAAAGCACAAAAATGGCCATAACCAATTCGAATAGGGCCATGGAAAGTGAATGAAAAGTGAAGGGGAGTGAGAGTAAGGGCTGGAAATGTGGGTTCTCCACGGGTTTGGGGCCCAACAGATATTGTAGAGGCCTGAGTGACAGAGAATGAAGGAGATAAGAGGGAGGAATGGGGTAGGGTAGGAGGCTACACGTTTTAGAGCTTCAAACGGGTGGGGTAGGGGCTGAAATGAGAGGGAATCAAATGGGTCGAGGGTGTGGACTGCTGTGCACGAAGGAAAGGGATGGGTAGTGGTCGAAAATGGGAGATTGAGCATTTGGAAGGGCGTTTTGAGAGAGAGGACAGCAACTTGGAGAGGAAAAGGGAGCTTGGAGGGGTGGTTTGTGAAGGAGGCAGGGTTTTGGGAGAGTTTCAATGGAAGGGACATACATCAGGGGGGTCCCACAACCCCCAAACACGATCAGCCCGACCGGCCCGCCTGGCCGAGCCTGAAAACCGGCGAGGCCTCGCCGACCAACTGTCCAGAAATCGAGGGGGGGGGGCCATGGACGAGACCCCCAGGCCCCCTAGGCTCCAAATAAACCCTAGGTCCCACCCTAGATCCCTCTGGAAGTGCTCCGTTTGGCCCCTCGACTCTATTTCACTTAATTTCGGGTAGTTTCGGGACAATCGGACGTATCTTGCAATTCGGAATGAGTTATCTGACATAAAATATATGAATTTGGGGTAGAACAAGCTAATGAAGACAACCAACCTTACTATGTCGGGTTGCGCAGCCTAGAATTGTGAAAAAACCCCCCGATTGACGGTCGTTTCCCTGTTTCAATTTCGTTCTACTAAAAATAGTAGTTTTAGTTTGATTACTCTTCATCCGTTGGGCTTTATGAGTTACTCCCATTACGAAAAGAGCTTAGAATAATTAAGAGAATGGTTTGGTGAAGCCAAATAGGACACTTACTATTTTTTTGGCCGAAAACCTTGCGCACTAGTAGACATCACAACCTAATAGTAAGTCGCGAATTCTAGGAGTTTCAGTTGTAGTTTGTTTCTGATTTCTTTCCCATTACTTGGTATCCCTATTTAAAGGGCTATGAACTCATTTTTCTTTTGTCATTCATTAATCAATTTTGAATTTATTAGAATTTATTTCTATTTTTTGCTTTCTTTTCTCGTAGACTCGAGAAGTCTCTGTGAGGAGTCTAGAGATACTCCGAGGATTCGAAGTAGTTATCATCATCACGCTTATCCCGTATTCTACCGATTTTCAACGGTTGGGGTGAGGTGGATTGTAAACTAGACTCATTAATAGATGGCCTAAGAATGTTTTAAGGTCGACCTGTGCAACCATGGTTGAATACGACTCGATTTTGGCGTTCGTTTTCCGTGAACTTCGCCAATTGGTGAAATCAGGATAACTATGACTGTTTCTACGTTCCGTCGCTCCCTCCTAAGTCAGAGTGCGTCAGTGTGCAGCGTGTGATCATAACCCAAGTCCGGTTTAATCCAAATCATGCTCTGATACCAACTGTAACATCCCAAAAAATCGGGGGTAGAGCATAACTCAACACTCGAGTTCCAGAACATCACTTATGCAACATAGATAATGATGATTAAATGTTGTCTGCATTAGTGTATTGAACATGAGTGAGATTAAGCCAAAACAGCATATCATACTCCAAAGACAGTTAAATTGCAAGTGGAAGACTGTGATAGATACATAAAATATATAAAAACTATGGTGAGTCTCCAGAGTGTGATAACATTACCAGGTTAATAAATTTCAAGTACATTTCTAAAATATACCAAATGTGTAAGTGTAATGTCTTCTATCCCAAGTACCATAGCCCCGTCAATACAATAACAGGTCTTCATAAACCTGTCAGAGAGCTACAAGTAGGAGAACTCCTCCTCCACATCATAGTAGTCCGGCTCTGCTTCATAAGCAACGCCATCACCTGAAACTCAACAAATCTGGTTGGTGTGTACAACACCATCCTGTAACGTGAGAGTGAGTGACCAACTTAGTGGAACAATAAAGCATAGGTTAACATGTTATCAACTCAGTCAAGCAGTACAATCAAACAATTCTAACTACTCTTATTTAATGCAAGTATGAAATGACATGATGTATGCCCTTGCCAAACCACCCTCATGCGACACCATCTTACGTTCACGAATGCGTTCATCCCTCAGTGCTCCACATCTACCAGGCACATGCAGTGCGATGATGAGCATGATTACCGAGTAATTATTAGTCCATTTCAAACAGCGGTATTGGGAAACTAAGGTTCCTCCCTTATATCATTCCCAAACATGATCCATTCTAGGGTCGTCAGTCCTAGTTAGTCTCTTACGATATTATGGTTTGAGAGGCATAGCGAAGGCATCACAAAAGGCTCGTCACCCATCAGCACGGATACAAATCTCACCGTATGTGGCTAAATTGCTGGCCGTCAGCTCGAATACAGGGCTCACCGTACTCGGTTCAATTGCTGGCCGTCAGCTCGAACACAGGTCTCACCGTACTTGACTCAACTCCTGCTCTAGTTGCTGCGAAGGGCTCATTACCAATCACAGACCTTAGAGTATACTCGAAGATACAACGGAGGGCTCGTCGCCCGTCAACACAAATACAAGTCTCACCATATTCGGCTCTCGCCGTAGGTGTCGACAGCTCGAATATAGTGTCCCATACCACCATAATCGGCTCACAAGTCTGGTTGCTCACTGGTCACTACGGGGAGGCACGTGGCCCCAGCGTAGTCTGACAGCTCGACCACGGTGTCCCATACCACCATGCCCGGCTCATGAGTCTTAGCTGATCGAGGTACCATGGTTAAAAGGGATTTCACTGGTAAGTTTGGTACCCTAGGTTCAAGCAGTAGCGTCCAAATATGGTGAACATACATTAGACAGATCGGGTTACTTGACGAGCTCGGCTAGCTCGAGCGCACAACAAGTTGAACGATACAAAGCGATAAGAACTTCGTGTGGCCAGCCACTATCGCCAACCGAAGTACGACTCGGATTCGTCGAACACATCTCACGTGGCAAATGAAACTCAGCCACGCATTCATTTTCGTTACCGATTGTCTGGACTATAATCATAGCCCCAATCACATTCAATTGCAGATAGTTAAAGCAGTAATGAATCAAGATTCAAATCATACAATCAAAGTCTGATATTATCCGTTTAGGGCTTCCAGGGCTGTTGCACGCACTCGTTGCTCCACTCCCCCATCACCCATGACGGATCATACAACGTAAGCATGAATTTAAACATATGCATCACATAGATAAAATCATACAATCACTTGAGCATGTTATGAAGCACGACACAAGCATGAGTTTGTACATATTAAATTCCTAATCACACAACTAACCAAGGAAATCATACACATAGTTAAGGGAGTTGAGAATCATATCTCAACACCCTTAAACATTACAATTTACTAACTACTACTCATTCAGACATTTCAATAAACACTTTAAAAATACATACATCAACATACATGACATATGTTGATCACATAGGCATTAGGCCAAATCCTTTCACTAGGGAGTTGCCCCAATCATAACACGCATACACCCACGACGGATAGTCATGGCAAGCTGGATTCCAAGTTCCATATTCATTCAGTCATTCCCACAAACACTTGGACCACACATTTTAATATAAGTAGTGTATATAGGCCGTGGCGTGATTTTGGGCAAATCCTTTCGTCAAAGGGGTATCGCCAATACAACAATCATAAATCCATGACAATTAGTCATGGCGAGCATGAATGAGAATTCTATACTCATTCGGTCATTTTCACAAACACTTAGAATACACTATTTTAACATACATAGTGTATATTAGCAAAAACATGTATTAGGGCGAGTCCTTTCGCCAAACAAGTATTTTATCCATATATAATATATTAATACAGCAAATAATCATGGCAAACATATTTTCAAAATTTATACGTATACGGTACTTTCTACAAATGCCTAGAGTATGTAAAATTCCATATTCTTCATTTGTAATCGAAACATAAAACAGACAGCACTTTGTACATGTGCAATTGCATGTAGATCATGAATCTATCATTATCTGACATTGAAAGCATTGAAAACCATAACCTATACACCTAAAGTCTGCACCTTTTGTCGTAGAATCATAACGGAGTCGATAGAATTGCTAAGCTTTCCTATATGGCAGTTTGGCAACCTATAGAACGAAATAGGTTTGCTATTTCATAACCTACAACTATCAAAACCCCAAATCAGTTTAGGGTTAGGATTTCTTACCTAGAAACGGAGATGGAATCGCCGGGAAAGCGATTAGAACGGAGTGGTGGAGCTCGTGGAGCGGCAGGGAAACATGGCAGGGAGATTCTCCCACATCTCCCACACTTTCTCTCTCTTTTCTCTCTTCTTTCTCTTGGGTTTCTCTCAAATTCGTATGGCTGCAATGAGAGATGGTTTAAGGTCCTTATATAGCCTAAAAACTCACCGAAATAGACTCCAGGTCAAAGTATACTTATGTTATAACCAAAGCGGGTCAGTTTCAGCTTAACGGAGGACTTCTGGTGGGCTTCCTTGAGTTAAAGGTCGGACTTAAGCTCACTAACACTGGATTTACGTTTAGTTAAGTTTTCATTTCAATGGGATTCCCAGATCACGCGTGGCAGACCAGTTTCAGTTCAACGGTCAGCGGATCTCGATCAGAGATTCCGAGTACATGGATATGTGTATGAAATTTCTCCTGATCTGAGGGTGTAATTTGGTCTGATTCTGACATTCTGGTTGCTTAAAACTGATCTGCAAGCGAGAGGTGCCAGATTACTATTTGAGATATTTTATTTTGAATTAATTTCACATTTCTCATCACTCCGAGCTCAAGCGAATTGCGGTGGGACACTATCTGGATTTGATTTCCGAGATGCTTGTCAAGCCCAGCAAGGCGGTCCTAATTCCTTAACTTCGTGTTAATCTGACTTCCGACGTGCGGTCCAGATCTGATACAGAGTTTCGAGATGCTCCTGAGAGCAGCCGGGTAATGAGATTGTTCCTAGATTTTAGGTTAACCTAGCGTCAATGATTTTACAAGTTTTGGGTCTTGCAGATCGTATTTAAAGTGGTTGGTGCTAATTTCACAGGTACTCTAGTTTAACACTGGCTAATTCTTGCCTAATTTCTAAAGGATTTAGTCCTGGGTGATTTCGGTCTGAGGTGGTACTTAGTCCTTTGTAGTTTGTATATAAAGTAATCTAAGTTATACTACTTAGCTAGTTTAAAATAGTGTCTAGGATGAAAGTGCTTAGAAAAATTGAAAGAATAAGGTGGTGAAGGGTGGGATTTGTGAAAGAAATGGGTTCACAAGCGATTTTAGCCTTTGGGACTGAGTTTTGACAAGTTAATTAGGTGTTAGGATCGACCCATTGCCTAAGGACGTCTAATCCCAGGTTGGCAAAAATCCGGGATGTTACACCACTGCAATGTGATATTTTTTGTGCCTCAACAGATGCCCCCTCGATCCTTCTTTGATTGATTCCTGAAATTAAATGGAGGATCGATCTTCCTCTGCTCGAAGAACTTGAATGAACTACAACTGAAGGATGACTGGATGATCATGCTTGCATGGAAGACTTGAATGAACGTGTTTGATCAGAAGATCGAGTGATCGCGTTCGATCAAAAGATTGGAATGCTCACGCTCGACCGAAGATTTGAATGCTTACATTTGACTAGAAGACAGGAATGCTCATATTCGATCAGAAGATTTGAATGCTTACATTTGACTAGAAGACTGGAATGCTCGTGCTCAACCGAAGATTTGAATGCTCTCGCTCGAATGGAAGATTTGAATGATCCCTACTTGAATGGAAGACTTGAATGATTGCGCTCAACCGAAAGACTTGATGATTGTACTTGACCGAAAGACATGATGATTATGCTCGACCGGAAGACTTGATGATTGCGCTTGACCGGAAGACTTGATGATTGCGTTCGACCGGAAGACTTGAATGCCCCCAGCCAATACTGTCGAGCGGATGTTTCACTAGAGAAGATGAGATTCTATTTCATCGAAACTCATCTCTGTAACAACTGTGACGACTTTGTCTTTGAGCAACTTGACCAGAGAGCTATCTTTCAACATCGTTGCGGCTGCAACGGTCTCTTTGATCAACTCCAGCAATTCTTTCCTTTAATTCTGCAACGATCTCTTTGATCAACATCAGCGACTTTTTCTTTAATTCTGCAACGGTCTCTTTGATCAATCTCTAGCGACTTTTTCCTTCAATTCTGCAATACTCTCTTTGATCAACACTGTAACAGCCCGGATTTTTCCCAACCTGGAATTAGACGTCCTTAGGCGATGAGTCAATCCTAACACCGGTTTAACTTCTCAAACACTCGATTAAAGCCTCAAATCCCTTTTCAAACCATTTTCTTCATAAATCCCACCCTTCACTACCTTGTTCTTTCAATTTTTCTAAGCACTTTCATCCTAGACACTATCCTAAACTAGCTAAGTAGTATAACTTAGATCACTTTATATACAAACTACAAAGGCCCAGGTACCACCTCAGACAGAAATTGCTCAGGACTAAATCCTTTAGAAATTAGGCGAGAAATAGCCAGTGTTAAACTAGAGTACCTGTGAAATTAGCACCAACCACTTTAAATACGATCTGCAAGACCCGAAACTTGTCAAGTCATTGACGCTAGGGTACCCTAAAATCTAGGATCAATCTCATTACCCGTCTGCTCTCGAGAGCATCTCGAAACTCTGTATCGGATCTGGACCGCACGTTGGAAGTCCGATTAACACGAAGTTAAGGAACTAGGACCGCCTTGCTGGGCTTGACAACCATCTCGGAAATCAAATCCAAATAGTGTCCCAGCGCTATTCGCTTGAGCTCGGAGTGAAGAGTGTGAGAAATGTGACATTAATTCAAATTAAAATATCTTGAATAGTAATCTGGCACGTGTTGCTTGCGGATCAGTTTTAAGCAACCAGACCATCAGAATCAGACCAAATTATACCCTCAGATCAGGAGAAATTTCATACACATTTACATGTACTTGGAATCTCCGATCGAGATCCGCTGACCGTTGAACTGAAACTGGTCCGCCATGCGTGATCTGGAAATCCCACTGAAACAAAAACTTAACTAAACATAAATCTAGTGTTAGTGAGCTTAAGTCCGACCTTTGGCTCAAGGAGGCCCGCCAGAAGTCCTCCGTTGAGCTGAAACAGGTCCGCTTTGGTTATAACCTAAGTATACATTGACCTAGAGTCTATTTCGGTGAGTTTTTAGACTATATAAGGACCTTAAACCCTCTCTCATTACAGTCATACGAATTTGAGAGAAACCCTAGAGAGAGAAGTGAGAAAAGAGAGAGAAAGTGTGGGAGCAGTGGGAGAATCTCCCTGCCATGCTTCCCTGCCGTTATGCAAGCACAACCCTCCGTTCTAATCGCTTTCCCAGCGATTCCAGCCCAGTTTTTAGGTGAGAAACCCTAACCCTAATCTGATTTGGAGTGTTGATGGTTGTAGGTTATGAAATAGCTAACTTACTTCGTTCTCTAGGTGGCCAAACTGCCGTATACAGAAGCTTAGCAAACCTATCGGCTCCGTTACGATTCTACGACAAAAGGTGCGGATTTTAGGTGTATAGGTTATGGTTTTCAACGCTTTCAATGTCAGATAATGATAGATTCATGATCTGCATGCAATTGCACATGTACAAAGTGTTGTCTGTTTTCCGTTTCGATTAAAGATGAAAAATATGGAATTCGACATACTCTAGGTATTTGTAGAAAGTACCGTATATGTACAAATTTTGAAAATGTGTTTGACATGATCATTTGCTGTATGAATATATTATACATGGATAAAATACTTGTTTGGCGAAAGGATAGCCCTAATACATGTTTTGCTAACATACACCATGTATGTTGTAATAGTGTATTCTAAGTGTTTGTGAAAATGACTGAATGAGTATAGAATTCTCATTCGTGCTCGCCATGACTAATTGTCATGGATATATGATTGTTGTATTGGCGATATCCCTTTGACGAAAGGATTTGCCCTGAATCACGCCACGGCCACTACACGCTATATATATATGTTGAAATGTGTAGCCCAGGTGGTTGTGAAAATGTTCAAATGAATATGGAACTTGGATTCCTACCTTTCATGACTATCCGTCGTGGGTGTCCGCGTGTTATGATTGGGGCAACTCCCTAGTGAAAGGATTTGGCCTAATGCCTATGTGATCAACATATGTCATGTATGTTGATGTATGTATTTTAAAGTGTTTGTTGAAATGTTTGAATGTGTAGTAGTTAGCAAATTGTAATGTATAAGGGTGTTGAGATATGATTCTCAACTTCTTTTAACCATGTGTATGTTTTCCTTGGATAGTTGTATGATTAGGAATTGAATATGTACAAACCCATGCTTGTATTGTGCTTCATAACATGCTCAACTGTCTGTATGATTTTATCTATGTTATGCATATGTTTAAATTCATGTTTACGTTGTATGATCCTTCATGGGTGATGGGGGAGTGGAGCAACGAGTGCGTGCAACAGCCCTGGCAGCCCTAAAGGATAATACCAGACTTTGATTGTATGATTTGAATCTTGATCCAATTACTGCTTTAACTATTTATAATTAATTGGGTTTGGGGCTATGATTATAGTCCAGGCAATCGGTAACGGGATTGAATTTGTGGCTATGATTCATTTGCCACGTGAGTTGTGTTCGACGAACCCAAGTCATACTTCGGTTGGCGATAGTGGTTGGCCACACGAAGTGCTTATACGCTTCATATCGTTCAACTTGTTGTGCGCTTAAGCTAGCCGAGCTCGTCAAGTAACCCGATCTGTCTTATATATGTTCACCATATTTGGACGCCTCTGCTTGAACCTAGGGTACCAAACTTACCAGTGAATCTCTTTTAACCATGGTACCTCGATCCGCTAAGACTCATGAGCCGGGCATGGTGGTATGGGACACCGTGGTCGAGCTGTTGGCCTATGCTGGGGCCACGTACCTCCCCGTAGTGACCAGTGAGCAACCAGACTCGTGAGCCAATTATGGTGGTGTGGGACACTATATTCGTGCTGTCAGCCTACATTGATAAGGTGATGGGGGAGTGGTGCAACGATTCCGTGTAACAGCCCTGGCAGCCCTTTGTAGTGACCTCGAGCATACTCTAGAATCACGGTGAGCCTTAGAGTTTTGCTGCGGTGTATGGAGTATGAACTAGGCCTGTTTCTTTATAATGATGAATCATTAAAGAGGTGATGGGGGAGTGGTGTAACCTTTGAGCGTAACAGCCCTGACAGCCTTTGCAGTGACCTAGAAAACACACCATCATCTGAGATTAACTAGGAGTGACGACCCTAGAATGGATCATGTTTGGGAATGATATAAGGGAGGTACCTTAGTTTTCCAATACTATTGTTTGAAATGGACTAATAATTACTCGGTAATCATGCTCATCATCGCACTGCATGTACCTAGTAGATGTGGAGCACTGAGGGATGGATGCATTCGCGAACGTAAGATGGTGTTGCATGAGGGTGGTTTGGCAAGGGCATACATCATGTCATTTCATACTTGCATTAATAAGAGTAGTTAGGAGTGTTTGATTTTACTACTTTATCATTACTGCTTGACTGAATTGATAACATGTTAACCTATGCTTTATTATTCCACTGAGTTAATCACTCACTCCCACGTTACGGGACGGTGTTGTACACACCAACCAGATTTGTTGAGTTTCAGGTGATGGCGATGCTTATGAAGCAGAGCCGGACTACTATGATGTGGAGGAGGAGTTCTCCTACTGGTAGCTCTCTGATAGGTTATGAAGACCTGTTATTGTATTGGCGGACTATGGTACTTGGGATAGAAGACATTACACTTACACATTTGGTATATTTTAGAAATGTACTTGGAATTTATTAACCTGGTAATGTTATCACACTTTGCAGACTCACCACAGTTTTTATATATTTTATATATCTATCACAGTCTTCCGCTTGCAATTTAACTGTCTCTGGAGTATGATATGCTGTTTTGGCTTAATCTCACTCATGTTCAATACACAAATGCAGACAACATTTAATCATCATTATCTACGTTGCATAAGTGATGTTCTGGAACTCGAGTGTTGAGTTATGCTCGACCCCCGATTTTTCGGGATGTTACAAACACCATTGCTCTTACGGCAACAACCCTTTTTATTGTTTCCTTTATTCATGATCTGTATAATCCGATCTTTCAAATGATGATCTTTCCTGAGAAATTAATCTAAATTAGTATCTGTAACGCCCTGAAAATCGGGGGTCGAGCATAAACTCAACTCCCGAGTTCCAGAACATCACTTATGCAACAAAATGAATGATGATTGAATGTTGACTATATTCAAGCATTGAACATGAGTGAGATTAAGCCAAAACAGCATATCATACTCCAGAGACAGTTAAATTTGCAAGCGGAAGACTGTGATAGATAGATAAAATATATATACTATGATGAGTCTCCAGAGTGTGATAACATTACCAGGTTAAAATAAATACAAGTGCAGTTCTAAAATGTACCAAATGCGAGGAAGTGTAATGCCTCCTATCCCATGTACCATAGCCCCGTCAATACAATATCAGGTCTTCATTGACCTGCCAGAGAGATACAGATAGGAGATTTCCTCCTATCATCACAGAAGTAGTCCGGCTCTGCTTCACAAGCATCGCCATCACCTGAAACTCAACAAATCTGGTTGGTGTTGCAAACACCGTCCCGTAACGTGGGAGTGAGTGATCAACTCAGTGGAACAATAAAGCATAGGTTAACATGTTATCAATTCAGTCAAGCAGTAATGATAAAGCAGTACAATCAAACAATCCTAACTACTCTTATTAATGTAAGTATGAAATGCAGTGATGCATGCATGCCCTCACCGACATACTCCCTCATGCGACACCATCTTACGTCCGCGGCATGCTTTCTTCCCTCAGTGTTCCACATCTTCCAGGCACATGCAGTGTGATGATGAGCATGATTACCAAGTTGTTATTAGTCCTTTTCAATCAGCAGGATTGGGAAACTAAGGTACCTCCCTTGTATCATTCCCAAACATGATCCATTCTAGGGTCGTCAATCCTAGTTAATCTCATACGATATTATGGTTTGAGAGGCTTAGCGAAGGCATCACAAAGGGCTCGTCACCCGTCAGCACGGATATAGATCTCACCGTATGCGGCTCAATTGCTGACCGTCAGCTCGAGTACAGGTCTCACCGTACTCGGCTCAATCACTAGCCGTCAGCTCAAGTACAGGTCTCACCGTACTCGGCTCCACTCATACTCTAGTTGCTGTGAAAGACTCGTCGCCAATCACAGACCCTTGGAGTATACTCGAAGATACTACGGAGGACTCGTCGCCCGTCAGCACGAATACAGGTCTCACCGTACTCGGCTCTCGCCGTAAGTATCGACAGCTCGAATACAGTGTCCCATACCACCATATTCGGCTCACGAGTTGGTTGCGCAATAGTCACTACGGGGAGGCACATGGCCCCAGCGTAGGCCGACAGCTCGACCACGGTGTCCCATACCACCATGCCCAGCTCATGCGTCTTAGCGGATCAAGGTACAATGGTTAAAAGGGGGTTTCACTAGTAAGTTTGGTACCGTAGGTTCAAGCAGTAGCGTCTAAACAGGGTGAACATGCATAAGGCAGATCGGGTTACTTGACGAGCTCGACTAGCACGATCGCCCGTTGAGCTGCACGACATGAAGTGCATAAACAACTTCGTGTGGCCTAGCCACTGCCGACAGGCAACGCACGACTCGAGTTCGTCGAACACATCCCACGTGGCAAATGAATCTCAGCCACGAATTCAATCCCGTTACCGATTGCCTGGGCCATAATCATAGCCCCAAACACAATCAATTGCAGATAGATAAAGCAGTAATGGATCAAGATTCAACTCATACAATCAAGGTTCGGTATTATCCGTTTAGGGCTGCCAGGGCTGTTGCACGCACTCGTTGCTCCGCTCCCCCATCACCCATGACGGATCATACAACGTAATTATAAATTTAAACATATGCATTACATAGTCAATATCATAAAGCAGTTGAGCATGTTATAAATCACAACACAAGCATGAGTTTGTACATGTTCAAATCCTAATCACACAACTATTAAAGGAGATCATACACATAGTTAAAAGAGGTTGAGAATCATGTCTCAACACCCTTATACATTACAATTTGCTAACTACTACTCATTCAGACATTTCAAGAAACACTTGAACTACATACATCACATACATGACATATGTTGATCACATAGGTATTAGGCCAAATCCCTCTACTAGGGAGCTACCCCAATCATAACACGCGTGCCCCCACGACGGATAGTCATGGCAAGCATGGGTCCAAGTTCTATATTCATTCAGTCATTTCCACAAACACTTGGACTACACACTTTAACATGTGTAGTGTATTGACCGTGGCGTGATTTAGGGCAAGTCCTTTCGTCAAGGGGTTGACTAGTACATTTCAATCATGTTCTTACATTCAATACACATGACAAACATAAATCATAAATCCATATTTACTTAGTCATTTCAACAAACACTTAGAATACACTATTCCAACATACATAGTGTATGTTAGCAAACATGTATTAGGGCGAACTCTTTCGCCAAGCGGTTATTTTATCCGCGTATACCATGATCATACAACAAATAATCATGACAATTACATTTCCAAAATTTACACATATGCGGTATTTCTAGAATACACAATTTCAACATACATAGTGTTTACAAGCAAACATATATTACGGCGATTCCTTTTGCCAAACTAGTATTTTATCCATGTATTGTATAATCATACATTAAATAAACATGTCAAACATTATTCCAAAAAAAATACGTATACGGTATTTCTACGTATACCTAGAGTATGTGAAATTCCATATTCTACAACGTTAATCGAAACAGGAAACGGAAAGCACTTTGTACATGTGCAATTGCATGCAGATCATGAATCTATCATTATCTGACATTGAAAGCGTTGAAAAACGTAACCTATACACCTAAAGTCCGCACCTTTTGTCGTAGAATCGTAACGGAGTTGATAGGTTTGCTAAGTTTTCCTCTACGGCAGTTTGGCACCCTAAGGAACAACATAGGTTAGCTATTTCATAACCTACAACCACCCAAGCCCCAAATCAGATTAGGGTTAGGGTTTTCTTACCTAGAAACGACGCCGGAAACGTCGGGAAAATGTCTGGAAAGGGGCGGTGCAGCCCGTGTGGTGGCAGGGAACGACGGCTGGGAGATTCTCCCACTTCTCCCTCACTTTCTCTCTCTTTTCCCTCTCTCAATTCTAAATTCGTATGGCTGCCATGAGAGAGGGTTTAAGGTCCTTATATAGTCTCAAAACTCACCGAAATAGACTCCTGTTCAAAGGTTACTGCTAATATAGGTATTTCGTCACTTTTCCAGCTCAAAAGAGAGGTTCTGGTGGCCCTCCTTGAGCCAAACGTCAGACTTAAGTTCACAGACACCGGATCTACGTTCTATTAAGTTTTCATTTCAGTGAGATTTCCAGATCACGCGTGGCGGACCAGTTTCAGTTCAACGGTCAGCGGATCTCGATCGGAGATTCTGAGTACATGTAAATGTGTATGAAATTTCTCCTGATCCGAGGGTGTAATTTGGTCTGATTCTGACGGTCAGGTTGCTTAATACTGATGCGCAAGCGAAAGGTGCCAGATCACTATTCCAGATATTTTATTTTCAAAAGGAATAGTGTTTTTCACACACCCTCGCTCCGGATCGAAACGAATGGCCGTGAGACATCAGCTGGACCTGATTTTTGAGATGATTGTCAAGCCCAGTGAGGCGGTCCTAGTTCCTTAGCTTCATATTAATCGGACTTCCGATGTGCGATCTAGACCTAATACGAAGTTTCGTTTCATTCCCGAGAGCAGCCGGGAAATGAGTTTGGTTCTAAACTTTAGGGTAACCTAGAGTCACTTGTTTTGCAAGTTTTGGGTCTTGCAGATCGTATTTAAAGCGATCCCAACGGATTTCATGATTTACCGAGTTTAGTGCTTAGTTAACTTTGTTAAATTTCTAAAGGATTTAATCCTATGTGATTTCTGGTCGAGGTGATACTCGGCCCAATGTACGGAAATTTTCAGGTCGTTACAGTATCTCAAGACATTATAACTCTTTCAATTTAGCCTTAATAAGCATTGATAATTTTGAAATTTATATTGAAAACTTCTATTCTCTTTTAGGCTGATTGTGATATTCGCAATATGATAATGATTTAATCGTTTCATCTTTGCGTTTGTCATCATGCTTCGCATTGTATTCTTTATATTCTTTATATGGCACTCTTGGAGATTTCATCTCCAACTCCAAAGGTTCAACTGCTGATCAGGGTCGAATATTACATATCAGACCCCAGTAATTGCCTAAATTTACATACCTGATAAGGCTTAATGGAATATTTTAATCGTATTTTCATTTCAGGATGTAATAATGAGCGTTGGACTGAAAAGAGGATTAAGAGCATGGATTTGATGATCCAAAGCCACCTGAGCACGGGATGGACTCCAGAGAACCAATAATGAAGATTTTACACGCTTGGGATCTGAGGAAAGCAAGAAAAAGGGGCCTGAAATTGGTACAAAATGCAAGATCACATGTTTCCCGCAATCCGATCAACTCGAAACTTCATACATGTGATGGGGGCCGTAAATCAACCGTACATATTAAATTTCAGCCCTTGAAGATCTCGGGAAGTGGTCCAACGGACAAATCAGCCCATTAATCTCTGATTCTAGGCCCACCTGATATCTGGAACTGCCTCAATTTTAGTCCCAATGGTTTAATGAAGATGGGAAAGAGGATGGACGGTGCAGATTTCTCATAAACATCATGGTGGGCCCCATGTGTGGTGCATGTACACCATGCGTACACGACTACCGCCGTGCACCGGACCGGCTAAGGCGGTTAGCGAGACGCTGACCGCGCCTTCTTCGTCTAAAACGCAAAACGCGTTACAGCGTCTTCCGCCGTCCGACTGCGGTCCTCAGTTGTGGGCCCCACACATCGGTCAAATGCATGATCCGAGCCATTCATCAGGTCTAAACGAAGACCATTAACATTGCCTAGGTGGCAAAAATTTAAAGGAAAGCAGAGATCAGATCCCAGCCGTTCAAACATCGGACGGATGGTGGAATAAAGGATCAAGTGGGCCGCACTGATTTCACTCAAAACTGTCCCTTCCCAAACGGTTTTTCGAGAGGAATCCAATGTACGTCTTGGATTTTCGATTTAATCAAAGAAATGGACCCCACCATCATCGCAGCCGTCGTTTCGCATCCGCGTAACGTCACTCGCTGGCGAGTTTTGCGGCGGATTGTGGGCCCCGTACGTCACCCGTACGGCCGATCCAATCCGTCCATCTCATAGAGGGCCGCGGATAATACAAAACCATGCTGATAGTTCATTCCCATGCGTACACACGTGCGTAATACAGAGGCCACAAAAGGGCTACCCGGCGACGTTCAAAACTGATCTCTTCGTGTTTTCTTCTCTGGGCCGCGCCAATGGATGTTCAAAACCACCCATTCTTGATTAAAATTTCGTTCTGAATCCAATGGATGGGGTGGATTTTCCAAAAAAATGCCTCTGTGGGGCCCACCGATCACAGCTGCGAAAAATTACACTTCGAGTCCTTCTACGACTCTGCCACTGACTCCAGCCATCCAGCAGCTATAAAAGGGGAGTTTTGGACGTGGGAAAGGCATTCAGAACCAGGGAGGAGCTCCAGATCTATATCAAGGGAGAGAAGAAAGAGAAGAAAGAGGAGAAAGAGAAGAAAGAAGAGAGAGAAAAATTGGTTTGAAATTCCTTTTATGAATTCTTATTTTTATTTATCCATCTGTTTAATGGAATTTATGGGTCACTAATCTCTCAACTAGGGCTGAGATGAAACCCCTAATTTGAACACCCTTTGTTCTATGTTGATTTTGCTTGAATTAAATTGATTTGTTTCTTTCCTTAGTGTGCTTGATTGTTTTAAATTCTATACTTCTCCATCTATGAACTTTTGAGTCTATGGATGGATGTGGTTTGGATGCTTATTCTAGGTGCTTGTATCTGGTCATGAACAGGTTCCTGTAGAGGAAGAAACAGGGTGCTTTACTGAACTGCATATTCCTTATGCCCAATTTGGACATGGGATATGTTCTTCATGGCATTGCTTAAAGGAATTAGACAATCTGTATGCCCGATTAAGGACACAGATTGTGCTTTCTCTAGACAAGTTGGATCAATCTAATTTAAAGTGAATTAACGGACAAAACAAAGGTTAGGATGATTAGGGGTGGATTCGAAAGTCCTAGTGCTCTCTCTGATTGAATTTTCTTCCTTATTCTCAATAGTTATTTTCCATAGATTTGTGTTAGCAATTTGATCCTTTATTTGTTGAATTAATTAAGGAGAATCGTGAATTTGAATTGTGACGACCAGTCCCTGTGGATTCGACCTCGGTCTTACCGAGTTTATTACTACACCACAACCCTATACTTGGGGAGTGAACAAGTTTTTGGCGCCGTTGCCGGGGACTGTTTCGGTCCATATTAAATTTAGGATTCTCTCTTATCATAATTCATAACTTAGGATTTTACTAACTTAGAGTTCTTTTCCTTATTTTAGAAATTAACCTCTTTCCTGTTTTGTAGGGTCCTGAGATAAACCTCTAATTTGGTAATCCCTTTCTAATTCTAGGATTACTTTCCTTTTTAGCTTTTTTTTATTTTCTTTTTTTTAGAAATTAACCATTGCTTAGGATTTTTCTATCATTATTTTAGGAAACCTGATTTGTTTTGTTTCTATTTTCAGGAATTGAGGAAGAAAGCTAGGAGGAGCTTCTTAACATCAATCATCTCCTTTTCCGGGTTCTTTCTTCCCATTCTCACTTACATAGTTTTAACTTGTTTTTGAATAGATTCTAGTTTTAGTTTTCTTTCTCTTAGGTTGTTACTTAGTTTATGCTAGGACGTAGATCTCTAGATAAAGAACTAGCACCTTTTGATCCTGAAATAGAAAGAACATTCCATAGAAGATTGAAAGACATCCCAGTTAAAATGGCAGAAGAGAGTGGAACTAAAACTCTTAGAGATTATTCAGCTCCTGTCCAATTCAATGCGCCTTCATGCATAGTGTTGCCTACCACCACGGCAGCACACTTTGAACTCAAGACTGGGGTCATACAGTTGTTGCCTTCCTTTTATGGGTTAGACAAGGAGGACCCATATCATCATGTGAAAGAATTCCTAGACATTTGCTCCACCTTTAAATACCAAAACTTCTCAGACGATTCGATCCGCCTACGCCTGTTTCCTTTTTCTTTGAAGGATAAGGCGAAAGCATGGTTGAATTCTCTAGAAGTTGGGTCTATCACTACCTGGGACCAATTGTCTAGGAAGTTCTTAAACAAATTCTTCCCTGTTCACAAAACTAATGCTCTCCGTCGAGAAATCACAAATTTCACACAAAAAGAGGGAGAGCACTTTCATGAATGTTGGGAAAGATGGAAGGACTTGCTTCTTAAATGTCCACACCACGGTTTTGAGAAGTGGCAACAAGTGCAATACTTTTATGACGGTCTGACACCCCAGAACCGTCGTATGGTTGATGCCACCAGTGGAGGGTCCTTCATGACCAAGAGCAATACCGAAGCGTAGAAATTCTTTGAAACCTTGTGTGAAAACTCCCAGCAATGGGACTATTCAGATAGAGGTGAAAGAAATTCCCAACCACAAAAGAGAGGTGGCATATATGAGATAGGAGTCACACCAGATCTCCATGCCAAGATTGATGGCCTGACAAAAAAGGTTGATGCTCTGATGTTGCATAATGGACCCCCACAAACAACTCAAGCCGAAGCTTGTGCCATATGTTCTAGTCCTTCCCATCCTACGCAATCTTGCCCATCTGGTACAGCATTTCCAGAATTCCTCTCTGAACAAGTTCATGCTTTGAACACCTTTCAGAAACCTGGGAATGATCCTTACTCGAACACGTACAACCCAGGGTGGGCTAGACATCCAAATTTTTCTTGGGCAAAAGGATCGCAACAAGGAGGACCATCTGGAAATCCTCCTATGCAACCTCAGCAGTTTCCACAATACCAACAACTGCCTGTGCAATCAAGGAAACCATCTCTTGAGGATACCCTCCATCTTTTTATGCAGAGTTCTCTCCAATTCCAAAAAGACACCCAACAAACCTTACTAGCCAACCAGCAAAGCTTACATGCAAATGCACAATCTATTGCCAAGCTGGAAGTACAAATGGGTCAACTGGCTGCCACATTGAGTGAGAGAGAGAAGGGTAAGTTCCCTGGCCAACCTGTGGCTAATCTAAAGGGACAATATGAGATTGGCTCTAATTCCAACCAAGGGCAATACCATGAGCAAGCAAAATCGATCATTACCCTTAGGTCAGGCAAACAGATTGACAACAAAATAGAAATACCTAAGGATGAATCAAATCAGGGAGAAGCAGAGAGACACACCAATGCATCCAAAGTCCAAAAACTCTCTGACTCGCCAAGAGCTGCAGACGTGCCACCTTACGTGCCCAAAGCACCCTTTCCTCAACGTCTGGCACCAATGAAGAAAAGAAACAACTTTGATGAAATCCTGGACGTGTTTCAAAAAGTGCAAGTCAACATCCCGTTGCTTGACGCTATCAAGCAAGTCCCTGCTTATGCTAAGTTTCTTAAAGATTTATGCACTCAAAAGAGTAAGCAGAATGTTCATAAGAAAGTCTTCCTTGCAGAGCAGCTCAGCTCCATGATTCAACATAACACCCCTCCTAAATTTAGAGATCCAGGAGCTCCCACCATCTCTTGTGGTATAGGAGATCATAAAATCGAAAGGCATTACTTGATTTAGGGGCGAGCGTCAATTTGTTACCATATTCGGTTTATGAGCAGCTAGGACTTGGTGAGTTGAAACCGACTAAAATAACATTACAGCTAGCTGGTAGATCTGTCAAGGTGCCCTGGGGTGTTATTGAAGATGTGCTAATCCAGGTTGACAAATTTTATTTTCCAGTGGATTTCATAGTTATAGATACTCAGCCTGTTCAGAATCCTCATAGTCAGATCCCAGTCATTTTGGGTCGTCCATTTTTGGCCACATCTAATGCTATTATAAATTGCAGGAATGGAGTTATGAAGTTGTCATTTGGTAACATGAATATTAAACTGAATGTTTTTAATGCAGGACAACAACCCGCGGATTTGGACGGCATATTTGAAGTGGACATGATCGAGAGTCTAGTGCAGGACTCCTTCCGTAAATCTTTTGAAGATCCACTTGAGACCTGCCTAGCACAACATGGCACGGATTTTGACAGAGATAGTCCCATCCACTGCTCGACTCTACTCCGATATTAGAGACTGAAAAATGGAGAGCGAAAGTGGAACCTCTTCATCCCTTTGAGAGTCTTCCTGACAGCACAGTTTCTAACTCTGAGAAGGTAAAAGAGAACAAGTTGCTTAATGTTCTTCGAACATATAAGGCAGCAATTGAACGGAAGATAGCAGAAATACAAGGAGTGTGCCCCACTGTATGTAAGGATCATGCTATGGAAATGTCACGTAGAATACAAAGGAAGCATGATCCTAACATGGAAGAAGTCGTTCGAGCAGAAGTCCTTAAATTTTTTGATGATAGTGTCAGTTACCTCATTTCAGATAGCACAGCTCATGGGAACTCACATCACTTGTCTGGGATTGGTTAACCACTTGTTGAGGTAAGTTCTTTGGCGGACCCTGGTCTTAAAGATTAATGAATTCATGGTCCGTTCCTGTCTGGCTGAAGACGTTAAACTTAGCGCTCCTGGGAGGCAACCCAGCATTTCATTTGATTTCTTTTTTCCTTGTTAGTTAGTTCAATGTTTGTGGGTAACATTACTGCAAACCCTCACGAGATTACAACTCGTCCACTAGGGGTAACCTAGGGGTTTAAAGGCTTGTTGCATATGCTAAATGCAATCGAGAGCACCTACGAAAGTGGTATAGGTAGGATCTTTTATTTTACTGATTTCTCTCTTGCGCTGACTCGCTTTTTACGCTGTTTTTTGAGAGCTTCTTGATTCTCCATCCAGGTACTATCTTTCTCTACTCCTCTTTTCTTTTCGTTGTCTCATGTGCATTGCATGCTTATTTCTTTTACATTGAGGACAATGTAGATTTTAGGTTGGGGGTGGGAGATTAGGTAACCTAATCAGTATTTTATTGGTCTTGAGCGAAAAATTGTGAAAATTTTTAAAATTTTTCTGGAATTTCTATTAAATTCAAAGTGATTTTGAAGGATAGTTGTGATTTTGAAATTACAAAGATTCAGAATGTGAGAGATTTATGACTCTTGGATTCGGTTGTCTGGCAGATTTCACACTTAAGTTTGAATTGTTAATCCACGATTGGAAGTTGTAAACATTGATTGAGCCATGATGTCACATATCAGATCTCGTTTACACATTAAGTTTTTCAGTTCGATATTAATTGAACATGGTAATCACTAAGCATGAAAGGAACCAGCCTGAAAAACAAAAATTTTTTTAGCATCAGTCTATAAAGAAGAATTGAAAGAATAAGTCGCATAATCGTCATCATAGGTTTGCTCCCTATAGATGAAGATTCGATTCCTCATAGTTGACATGAGAAAAGATTTAGGCGACGAGTTTTCACCATAGGTTTGCTCCCTATAGGTGCAGATTTGATTCCCCTCTTTGGTGTTACTATTTATAAAGAAAATCAAATGATGAAAATCTGAAAGGCAAGTGTTGGATTTCAGGTTTAGTCGTCATGCACTCCGTTATTAATTACCAATGATATCATGAAATTAATAATTAGATCTCTTAATGATCGTAAGCCGAGATTACATTATACACCAATGGAACTCAATGTTTAGAATGTTCTAATTCATGGATTAATATTTTGAACTTGATTATGAAGTTTACTGTAAGCTTGATTTCAAGAGAAAAATCTCCTCACCATTCACGAATTTTAGAATTTTCACATCTCAACTATCTGTTCACGAGTCACTTGATTTTACAGGAATTGTCTTTTATTTCTGAAATTATTTCTTTGCATGTTTTGCTCGGGACTAGCAAAATGCTGGTTGGGGGTTGTGATCAGGGTCGAATATTACATATCAGACCCCAGTAATTGCCTAAATTTACATACCTGATAAGGCTTAATGGAATATTTTAATCGTATTTTCATTTCAGGATGTAATAATGAGCGTTGGACTGAAAAGAGGATTAAGAGCATGGATTTGATGATCCAAAGCCACCTGAGCACGGGATGGACTCCAGAGAACCAATAATGAAGATTTTACATGCTTGGGATCTGAGGAAAGCAAGAAAAAGGGGCCTGAAATTGGTACAAAATGCAAGATCACATGTTTCCCGCCATCCGATCAACTCGAAACTTCATACATGTGATGGGGGCCGTAAATCAACCGTACATATTAAATTTCAGCCCTTGAAGATCTCGGGAAGTGGTCCAACGGACAAATCAGCCCATTAATCTCTAATTCTGGGCCCACCTGATATCTGGAACTGCCTCAATTTTAGTCCCAATGGTTTAATGAAGATGGGAAAGAGGATGGACGGTGCAGATTTCTCATAAACATCATGGTGGGCCCCATGTGTGGTGCATGTACACCATGCGTACACAGCTACCGCCGTGCACCGGACCGGCTAAGGCGGTCAGCGAGACGCTGACCGCGCCTTCTTCGTCAAAAACGCAAAACGCGTTACAGCGTCTTCCGCCGTCCAACTGCGGTCCTCAGTTGTGGGCCCCACACATCGGTCAAATGCATGATCCGAGCCATTCATCAGGTCTAAATGAAGACCATTAACATTGCCTAGGTGGCAAAAATTTAAAGGAAAGCAGAGATCAGATCCCACCCGTTCAAACATCGGACGGATGGTGGAATAAAGGATCAAGTGGGCCGCACTGATTTCACTCAAAACTGTCCCTTCCCAAACGGTTTTTCGAGAGGAATCCAATGTGCGTCTTGGATTTTTGATTTAATCAAAGAAATGGACCCCACCATCATCGCAGCCGTCGTTTCGCATCCGCGTAACGTCACTCGCTGGCGAGTTTTGCGGCGGATTGTGGGCCTCGTACGTCACCCGTACGGCCGATCCAATCCGTCCATCTCATAGAGGGCCGCGGATAATACAAAACCATGCTGATAGTTCATTCCCATGCGTACACACGTGCGTAATACAAAGGCCATAAAAGGGCTACCCGGCGACGTTCAAAACTGATCTCTTCGTGTTTTCTTCTCTGGGCCGCGCCAATGGATGTTCAAAACCACCCATTCTTGATTAAAATTTTGTTCTGAATCCAATGGATGGGGTGGATTTTCCAAAAAAAATGCCTCTGTGGGGCCCACCGATCACAGCTGCGAAAAATTACACTTCGAGTCCTTCTACGACTCTGCCACTGACTCCAGCCATCCAGCAGCTATAAAAGGGGAGTTTTGGATGTGGGAAAGGCATTCAGAACCAGGGAGGAGCTCCAGATCTATAGCAAGGGAGAGAAGAAAGAGAAGAAAGAGGAGAAAGAGAAGAAAGAAGAGAGAAAAATTGGTTTGAAATTCCTTTTATGAATTCTTATTTTTATTTATCCATCTGTTTAATGAAATTTATGGGTCACTAATCTCTCAGCTAGGGCTGAGATGAAACCCCTAATTTGAACACCCTTTGTTCTATGTTGATTTTACTTGAATTAAATTGATTTGTTTCTTTCCTTAGTGTGCTTGATTGTTTTAAATTCTATACTTCTCCATCTATGAACTTTTGAGTCTATGGATGGATGTGGTTTGGATGCTTATTCTAGGTGCTTGTATCTGGTCATAAACAGGTTCCTGTAGAGGAAGAAACAGGGTGCTTTACTGAACTGCATATTCCTTATGCCCAATTTGGACATGGGATATGTTCTTCATGGCATTGCTTAAAGGAATTAGACAATCTGTATGCCCGATTAAGGACACAGATTGTGCTTTCTCTAGACAAGTTGGATCAATCTAATTTAAAGTGAATTAACGGACAAAACAAAGGTTAGGATGATTAGGGGTGGATTCGAAAGTCCTAGTGCTCTCTCTGATTGAATTTTCTTCCTTATTCTCAATAGTTATTTTCCATAGATTTGTGTTAGCAATTTGATCCTTTATTTGTTGAATTAGTTAAGGAGAATCGTGAATTTGAATTGTGACGACCAGTCCCTGTGGATTCGACCTCGGTCTTACCGAGTTTATTACTACACCACAACCCTATACTTGGGGAGTGAACAACTGCCGAGTCTTTTGTCGAGTCTTTTCTAGTTAGTGCTCTTTAGCATTTCTTCATAGACTTTTCTTGGGATCTTTGTTGATTCTGAAAAATAGACAAGACTTCTCTCAATTTTCGCTTATTAGCTTTTCAGATGACATAGAAGTTACTGATGATGATTCCATTTGTTCTTTGTCTCCATCAGATCTGGTACTTGGAGTCTTGTGATATCATTACTAGGATAGTGAGAAGTTACGATATCGTCATATAAATTTCTCTATCGTGTATAAGAGATTATCAGAAAGACCAAGGTATAGATTATTATTGAAGACATAGATCCTGCCCCATTTCCAGGTCAATGTCGCATAAAGATTTCTTCAGAAGATAATATTTTCAAAGTGAAGCCTGCTGATACTCCTGAAGGATGAATAATCTTTGCTGCTTTGAACCTGATTAAAGATAAACGCATTTTTACATATTGTTTGCTCAATATTTAAAATTTTCATCAAGTAATTGCATATCTGAGCATATCTAAAATGAAATGTGTATCTGCGGCATTTTGAATACTATACTTAGTTTATGCTTTTCATATTTGAGCATTTTGAATGTTGCACATAATTTATGCTTTCTAAGCAGTGATGTTAGTGTACTTTTGACTGACCATACTTTAACTGGACAAGACTAACCTTGACTTGACTTGACTGGACTAGTCTAGATTGAACTAGACTGGACTGGACTAATTTAGATTGAACTAGACTGGACTGGATTGGACTAGTCTAGATTAAACTAGACTGGACTGACACCTACACACACAGTTTAAGCTCTTGAGTAGTGGAGTAACACACAGTTTAAGCTCTTGAGTAGTTGAAGCAACACACAGTTTAAGCTCTTGAGTAGTTGGAGCAATCACGGCCGTGAATGGGATTTACGCACAGGGATGGCCACAGTAACTCTCTAGAGTTCACGGGACTTTACCTGGCTACCTTAGGTACTAAATCCAAGGTCGTCGATCCATCAATGAGTAGGTTTAGTCTAGTCCTTCCCCATGAGTTAGTACTGAAATCAAACCAGGGATCTGGGTTTTCTTCGTCTGTGAGTTCGGACCCATTCCTGGGAAGGTATTTTCCTCCTCGTCCATAACGTTGTCGGAGAGCTTACAGACGACATTGGTCTTATGCATGACTGGCCGTTGAGGATGGCTTCGTCAGCTGCCCGCATGGGTATGCGTACGATGGCCTTCACGGGCTTTTTAAGGTCACTGGCTTCTCGCCGCACCCGAATGTCGATCTTGATAGGTCTTATGCGTAGCTGGACCTCTTAGAGCTTCTGGCCCTTTTAAAGCTTGATCCTTTTAGAGCTTCTGACCCTTTTAGAGCCTGATCCTTTCAGAGCTTCTAGCTCTTTTAGAGCTTGATCCTTTTTAGGATTTGGCTCTTTTTGGGATTTGGCCCTTTTTAGGATTTGGCCCTTTTAGGATTCGGCCCTTTTAGAGCTTAGCTAAACTGCCTTAAATGATATGTAACAGTAAATGATAAGCAACCATCGCTGTCGTCAACTTTATATGTGGTCGGCTATATAGTTTATTCCACTGCCAAAAGATGATGATCAATAATTGATATTTCGCCGCTGCTGATAATGCTTTGATAATATTCATATCATGTTTAAAATAGTGCATCAGCTTGGCGATGATAGCAATTTTGATAAATGATTGATGGCGACAGTGGGAGTTGCTAATTTCGCGATAATCATTGGTACTTACTAATGGAAATCTTTGGCGGTCAATGCTTGGCCGTTGGACAGCAATGCGTGACAGCAATCATCAATGCTTGGTGGCAATCATCAACACTTAGTAGCGATCATCATTAGCACTTTCCGTTTGACAATGACTTGATATGCTTGAAAGGCTGCCTTGCTTTGGAGATGACTTGATATGCTTGAAAGCCTGTCTTGATATGCTTGAAAGTCTGTCTTTCATTCAAATGCACAAAAGAAATACATTCTATGGTGAGAAATATATTTTATAGTTTTTACTCACCTGTCTTGCTCCCTTTTGATTAGGAAGCATTGCTCTGGGAATCTTCGTAATCAAAATCACGATATTGCGACCTTTAACAAATATGCTGACGCCGCATCATTTCATACTTTTGCTCAAGATTAGCTTTGCCCCCGGTCTCGAACTAATCAGGCCTTTGTACTCTTATTTCTCTCTCTCTCCTTTTTTTTTAATGATAATTGTCTGGTTGTACACCTTAACAATTTCTCTTTTATCAATCGTCTTCTGCAACTTGTTCTTCAAACCATTCACTTTTCTTTCTTCTTCAATTGTATCTCCTGAATTTCTCCTAAAATTCGAAGTCAATTGACAATTTGCACTTTTATTCATTCGCATAAGGGAGAGTACATGACCTTGTCTTTCACAATCCTTTTGCTCCTCTACTTGTTGGCGACAATCCTCAATGCTTGATAGCAATCATCAATGGTTGCTTTCGTCCCAACTTTAACCTGCAAAAATTGATATAGACAATTATCATAAGCAACTATCATCTCGGGGAATCAACGATTACCTCATTTTAGATTATGAGATTTTGTCATTCTGAGTCTTTGCTGGCATTCTGAGACTGCTTATCTTGCCTTTTTTTTTTATTTAGAAGCATCAAAACTGTAGTTTATCTTCAAAGATGACATATTTTGCATGCCCTTGTCTGCCCCCTGAATAATTGTATCATGAATCTTTTGAGTCATCACGCTGTGATACTTCTGAGTCAACATGTTGTCTTGCTTTCTTCTTGCATGTTCTTCTTTTCTTCTTTGTTTTATTTCCTTTAATACTTTAGCCGTTGCAATTGGACTTTCTCTTTTACAATCCTCTGTTTTGCTTTCTTTCTTCGGCAATATCTACTGTTCATTTGGTGGAGACTGATTAATATCTGTTGGCCAATTTTTTTATTTTCTGCGTACTTCGAATGTACTATTATCCGTACTCGGCAGGATGATATTCCCTTTCACCAAATCTCAGCCATCTCTCTCAACTTGATCTAATCACCATTATCCCTATATGCGTAGTACTCTACAACTTTTGCGTGGGTCTCATTCTTCTTTACATATCCTTTCTTTCTAATATTCTTTCTTCTTTCTTTCTTATCTCCAATATCTTCTCATTTTTCAAAGGCAATGTATGATGGAAACTTCGTATACTTTTGTGCGTTAACACACTATCATCCGTCCTTCATTGTTTTGTCATTCCACTGATGAAGCAAAAATTGCTTTCGACATTACCTGGTATTGTCTGTTTTTTATCACAACTGATTTGATCTTCTATGATACTTTTTGGTGGAAATCCGTTGGATAAGAGTAGACAACCACGTTAGTCAGAAGAAAGGTCGTTACGGTATACCTGTCATTTATAACAGAATGTTAGTTATTTTATTTAAATAAAATTGTACTTTGCTTTTAGAGATGAAGGGGAGGATGTTCCCACTGAGAGTCGCCATTTTGGCGTCTATACAGATACCAAAAAGTGATAATGTTCTCTAAATATTTTCTAAGTTACCATCGAATAATAAATCCCCAGCAGAGTCACCATTTTATTTCGACAAGAAAACAAATGCATTCGATTTGGGAGAGTTATTCAATGATAACAAAGAAAGAACAAGAGAACACTAATCACATTTATTTTGAGTTCATTTACATCCTCTGATTCCCTTGATTCTGAAAACAAAATACAATTAATCAAAGTAGACAAGACAGTTCAATAGAAATTTTGGCAGCATTCCGGCGCTATTTTGGTCATCTCCTAGGTACTTAGGAGGAATTGCTGAATCGATCAGCTAATCTCCAAGGAGATAGAAATTACTTATTTTTGAAAGCACTAGACCTAAGGTTTTTCTAGGGTTTTGTACCACCTGAGATATATCAAATATTTGTTCTTCTTTTACTTGAACTAGGTCTCGAAGTTCATCTTGACTTATGAGCTTGATCTTTTCTTGAACATTAGTCGATCTTTAGCTTGATCTTCTCTTGAGAATGTATCGATCTTGAGCTTGATCTTCTCTTGATCTTGAGCTTGATCTTCTTTTGATTATGGACCAGTCTTGAAGATCTATTATCAAGTTGTTTTAGCTTTACAAAATTTGACAACTAAAGTGTGCTTATCATTTTAGCACTTACATATATTTGCACTAAAAATGATTAATGAGACTCAAAATTCTCAGATATATCGATTAAAACATATAGGCGAAAGATGAAGTTAGACCGCACATATCCTAATAGACTTTTGGAGGTCTCCAAATCTATTGGTATCTAGACGCTTAGTCAGTATATCAACAAGTTGTCACTCAGTAAGCGCATAATCCAACACAATTATATTTTTCTCTAATGGATCATGAATAAAGTGATGTCATTATTTTTTAAAATGTTAATGACAATAGTATTATCGTAAAATGTTAATGACAATAGTATTATCGTAAAATTCAATGGATCATGAATAAAGTGATGTCATTATTTTTTAAAATTCAATGGATTTCTCTTGTGCTATCTATTTTTAAAGGGCTCGGGCATGTGTCTTGATATTTCTGAACTCTCATAATTTAATGGATTTCTCTTTTTGGTGCAAGTACTATATTGGGAATACCTCTAGTGATAGAATAAATATCGTGGACGTAATGCGTTTTCAGTTGTTGCCCTGGTGCAACACATAATTCCAAGTTTCATGGGTGATGGTGCACAAATTGGTGTATGTAAATCGTATACGTGTTACTTCAATTCTTTTTTTTTTTTTGACGAGTTAGATGTCGCATTTAGTCACTCTAATCTGGTCTTTTCTTTTGGGGGTTGGATGCCGCAATTAGTCGCTCCAATCCGGGTTGCGTGATTCACCCGGTCATGTGTTGTGTTCGTCTTGGGATAACCGCATAAATTCATGTTAAACGTGGGACATGCCAGCGAATCTCCGTAGTATGGGATGCGGGGCGAGTCGGATAACTCTATTCATATTCCACATTGTGGCAATCGCTAAGTGTGTTAAACCGCATATACTTTGCTAGGCATGCATCTCATGTAGATTGCTTATGCATATTGATACCTCTTATAGTTGTAGAGTACGGGATGTATCAAAACCTTTACATTGCTTTTATGAATCTCTTGAATTATTGTTTATCTTAAAGGATAACCATCACTATGAGTAAGGTGTTGACCCTCTCCAACTGTACAGACTATGCAGGTGACGTACAAATTAAAGGCCTAGAGAACAATGTCCCTATGGAAGGCTATGCTGAAAGAATAAGAAGATAATTTTATGATTTAGTTTTATACTGCCATTGTGAACTCTGACATTGTAATTAAGCTTCCTTTGAGAAGGCATTTGATTATTTACTGGATTCTTTTACTCTAATGAAATAATTAATACAGTCGATTTTATTCTCGTGAATAACTACCTTCATGAATGTAACTAGATGTGATCTAAACGAAAAAAAAATATTGTACAATTTTTAAAGCATCCAAGTTTATGAATTATTAACACCCGGTTTTCTCAGGCACGAGTATGAACTTTGACAGTTAAATTTTGGGATGTTACACGCAGCATGAAAAAATCACGTATAAAAGGTACCTTCGATGACATCGAAGGTAGTTCGATGTCATCGAATCACTTACGTAGAGTTCCATCGAATTACGTAGAGTGCGTAGATTTGAGACAGTTTCTGAATTTTTCCAAGGAGGTGTGAAAGGAGGTGTTGCACAACTTTAAATAGGAGTCCCCAGGGCATCCCTGGATATCTATATAGGGTTTGGAGGAGCAAAGCACAAGGGTGGAGAGCCGTCGCCAAGCGTTTTTCTTCTTTTTTCCATAGTTTTTCATGCTTTCTTCTAGGTTTTTAGATCCCATCATGTCTATGGTTGGCTAAACCTCTTAGCTAGGGCTAAGAGGTGAAGCTTGTAGGGTGATGAGACGTTTTTTATTGCTTTGATTCATGTTTATGTTGAATTATATTTTATTATAGTTTGATATTTAAGGAATAATTTTAGTTCTTAATGGTTTGTTGTGACTCAAATTACAATAGATCTACGATAGCTTTGAGTATGTTCTTTTCAGGTTTGATGTTGTGAAATTAGGAAATCCTGTTGTTCACCATCGTCCCTTGGGCATGGTTGGATGATGGAATCCCTTCTAGCTTCACAATTCTCCTATGTTGGCTGTGAATTGGTATATCCTATTGTTTGTCATAGTCTCCTGGACATGCTTTGGTGATGAAATCACTTCCAATCCTCACAACTTTCATCCATTGAGAATTATATCAAAGGAAGTTCAGATTTGGTTTTATTGAGATATCCTCCAACTAGATAGGATAGGACTCCAATTCCAATTGTGTCCTTGAATCAAGTAATACATCTCCCTGATCTTTATAAGTGGATCGTTGGAAACCCTAGTTCCCGCCTTTGAATTTCATAAGTTTCTAATTAAAACTTTCACAATAACTTCCTTTAATTCCATATTTAAATTTGCATCTTCTTCTAGTTCTACTTCTAGTTGCTTTCAGAATACTCACGAGATTAGTCCATGTGGATTCGACCTCGGTCTCACTGATATTAGTACTACTTTGCGACCCGACACTTGGGGTTGTGAACAAGTTTTTGGTGCTGTTATCGGGGATTAACGATTGTGTTTTTCTGAGATTAACTAGTTTTGGATTAACATTAGAGTTTTTCTACTTTCTATTTTTAGGTTATGATTTTTTCTGAATTGTTTTAGAAACTAATTTATTTTCTAATTTTAGGATAGAATCTTTCCTAATTTGTTTTTAGAAAGTAATTTCCTTTCCTTTTTTCTATTTTTAAAAATTTTCCTTTTTCTTTTTTTAGAAACTAGGTTGCTTTCTTAGTTCTTTAAAAAAAAAAAAAAAACTAATTCGCTTTCCTTTTTCTTCTGCAGGATCCTAATATAGAAACTTCTAATTTGGTAACTTCTTTCTAATTCTCTCTCTTTCTATTTCTAGATTTGTATTTCCCTCTTTCTTTTTAAATTTAGGTTAGATTCTGAAATAGAGGGTTGAGAGTGTTTCATGCCCAAGTGGGTCTGTGACAACACTCGACGTCTCTTGAGTGAAGGAGGATTGGTTGAGGGGTTATCTATCCATCACAGGATTAAACACCACTCGAGATCCACAAAATTAATTGAAGTTATGACTGCTAATCAACTGGCCAATCAACTTCCAAATCCACGTCAACCTAGGGTTGAGGAAATCCAGGATGAGAATGAGGTGCATCAAGCACCCCCACCTCGTAATATATGAGATTATTTACAACCGACGGGAGTGAGAACGCCCTCATGCATGATTTTTTTCCAGAAAATACAGGACATATGGATATCAAACCGGGGGTGATCCAACTCCTTCAAAAATTTCATGGGCTTGAATATGAAAATTCATATTTCATATTTACGCATGAAAGAGTGTGATGAGATCATCGCCACTTTATATTTTTCGAACGTGCCTGAGGACACGGTTAGGTTGAAACTCTTTCCCTTCTCTTTGAAAGAGAAAGCTAAGACATGGTTGCATTCACTACGTCCACAATCTATTGGCAGATGGAATGACATAACAAAAATTTTCCCACACTATAAAACAAACACTCTCAAAAAGTCAATCATGAACTTTGCTCAAAAGGAAGACGAAACATGCTTCCAATGTTGGGAGCGGTTCAAGGATCTTGTTAGATCATGCCCACGAAACAGTTTTTAAACATGACGCATTATACATTTTTTCTATGTTGGACTGACATCCTCCATGTGCCATTTGGTCGAGACAATGTATAGTGGGGAATTCATGAACAAAAATGTAGATGATGTGTGAGATTATTTGGACAGACTTGCTGAAAACACACAATCATGAGACATCTCCCCAAAATCAAGCACCACCTCTAGGTCTACTCAATCAAAGGAAAGGGGTGGAATATATCTTCTGAAAGAAGATGATGATATAAACGCTAAAGTTGCTAATCTCAAAAGAAAACTCGAGGCCATGGAACTAAAGAAGGATAAGGTTATGGAAAATGTTTGCGGTATTTGTGCTTGCAACATTCACACAACTCAAAATTGTCCAACAATACCTACTTTTCAAGAGGTACTGAATGAGCAATCTAATGTCGTGAATAATTACCAAAGACCTTTAAGTGGATCCACTTTAAATACATACAATCCTAGTTGGAGAAATCATCCAAATTTCAGTTGGAGGAATGGACAAATTGCTTCTCCTCAAGGATTCCCTAATCAAGTTCTAAATCAAGGGAAACCTCAAGAGGATCTGATTCTAAAGCATCTTCAAAATCAAGAGCCTTTCAATCAGGGTATCCTACAAGCGTTTCAAGACCTTACAAAGGCCATATAAGGGCTTGAGACAAAAAAATGCGATTGGGGAAAAAGGAAGCCTTCCAACTTAACCTCTTCCCAATCCAAAATAGCAATATGAAGTTAGTAACCCGAACTCTTCAAATCAAATGGAGCAAGCTAAGTCTATCACCACTCTTAGGAGTGGGAAAATAATTGACAAATCTATTCCGGTAAGGGCTAAAAAGTCTAAGGACCCGGAAATAGACAAAACTGATAGACCTAACAACACTCCACATGAGTTAGAACCGGAACCTCAAGGCAAGCCGATTGCTCCATTTTCCCAACGGTTGATTGCATCAAAACTTCTCTCTAACTCTTAGGACATTCTAGAGGTACAGAAACAAGTGAAGGTCAACATTCCTTTACTAAATGTTAAGAAACAAATACCTTTATATGCCAAATTTTTGAAAGACTTATGTACGACTAAAATATGGTAAAATATTCAAAAGAAAATTTTCTTAACAGAAAAAGTGAGTGCCATCCTAAAGTAAGATGTGCCACATAAGTACAAAGATCCTGGTAGCCCAACCATCGCTTGTGTGATTGGGAATTACCGGATTAAGCACGCACTTCTTGACTTAGGAGCGAGTGTAAATCTGATCCCATACTTGGTTTACAAACAACTGGGTCTAGGTGAATTAAAACCTACCTGGACCACATTACAACTGATTAATCGCTCAATTCATGAACCGAGAGGGATAATTGAGGATGTGTTGGTCCAAGTAGACAAATTCTACTACCCGATAAATTTTATTGTCCTAGATACTCAACCCATCGTGGATATGAGCACTCAAATTCCCATCATCCTTGGTCGCTCATTCCTTGCCACATCAAATGCAATCATCGATTATAGGAATGGAGTCATGAATTTGTCTTTTAGGAATATGACATTGGAGCTCAATATCTTTTTCAACATGAACAAACAGGTAGAGGATGATGACGATGCCCACGATGTTAATTTGATTGATTCTTTCGTGGAAGTTAGAACACTTCTAACCTTATCCTCTGACTCTCTAGAGATTCCTAGCCCATTCACATGATTTATATGATGATATGATTAGGGAGACATGTGCTATGCTTGATACTATGCCAGTGCTTAAAATTAACCAGTGAAGGCCACAATTTGAAGAACTACCCCAAACTGATGTAGTGTCTCTACCGTCTAATCTCAATGCATCGAAGCTTGAGCTAAAACCTTTGCCCACTAAATTGAAATATGTCTATTTAGGTCAAGATGAGACATACCCAGTGGTGATTTCTTCTCGCCTTAAGCCAGAACAGGAGAGTATGCTTATCTCTACTCTCATTGAGCACAAAGGAGCCCCTAGATGGTGGATTGTGGATCTCAAGGGAATTGATCCTTTGATTTGTACTCACTGCATTTATATAGAGGATAATGTGAAGACCTCCCGACAACCACAACTTAGATTAAATCTAAACATGAAGGAAGTAGTTAAGGCTGAGGTTCTTAAGTTATTAGATGTGGGTATTGAAATGGCGGTAAAGACCGCACTAGTTGAAGAAGGAATATGCCAATATGTCCTAGAGGGGGGTGAATAGGACTTTTTAAAGTTTTTATGTTTTATTTAAAAATCCTACTTCACTAATCCTATGATCAAGCAAATATCAGGATTACTCAAATGTAACTCTACTGGCTTCCTAGCCTGGTAGAGGATCCAATCACAAACTGCTTAAGAAGTAAACAATATGCAATCTAGTTCATGATGGATATGACTGTGTAGGTGTGTGAGGAGTGATCAGATATTCAGATATGGAAGTATTAAAGTAAATCACTCAATCAAAATAACAATGTCAAACACAGTCATTTTTATAGTGATTCGACGATAAGTCTACTCCACTCCCGGTAACCGCACTCATCCATTGAGTGTACCGGATTTCACTAAGGAGGTTTCACAATGGTTCACCTCAAACCTAAGGTTTTAAATCAGGTTCACCTTCAACCTTTACAACCTACACTGAGGCTGACTGTTTATGCTCTCACGAGCAAGGGTCAACACAACGCACCCACTTTTAGGTACACTGGCCAAGGATCTTCCATAAGACCCTACTGGAGGTTTCTACATGGTTGACCTCAAACCTTAAGGTTTTACCCAGTTCACCTAAAACCCAGAGTTTTACTGGTTCACTCCTAACCAGATGTTTATGCTCTCCACAGAGCAAGGGTCCACACAACGCACCCACCATGTACACTCCCGCCAGAGGCCTCCTTGAGGACTTCAAAGGGTGGGAACCACTTAAGACCCAATCATAGAAAGGAATGATCACAGGTGTCCTGTTGGACTCTGGATACTTACCAATAAGCTGATGAGTCCCATTTAGCACAATGCCGAAGATCTCCTCCTCCTTGTTGACGAAGAGTCTTCTGCTCCCTTGATCCGCAACACAAGATAATATACCAATACTTGGCTTCAGATTGGGTCAAGGTTATGATGGAATCCTACTCTCTAAAGATTTTCCTATAAAGAAGATAGAGTAGTTCCAATCATCTAGGCATTCAAGGCATCCCAGTTTAATGATTTGCCATTAAGGTAGTAGTTGGAGGATCCTTGAATACGGAAGTTCATTCCCCAATCCACTCTATTGAATATCAATGATGAGGGTGGATTGGAGGATGAACTCCATCGAGAGAAAGGGATTTGGATATAAGATGTAAGTTGAAACACATAAAAGCTCTCTCTTCTTTCTCTCACAACAACAAAAGATAAGTCCTCTATATATAGGCAAAGAGTTCCAATGGATATAAAATGGTCACATTTATGACAGAGTTCGATATCATCGAGTGTATACTCTCGATAGCATCGATGGTATGCTCGATGACTCGGACTCAATGTCATACGCTTTTGAAACTCTTTGCCAATTGGTCGATGAATCAAAACTATTGTCGATGTCATCAGATATCGAACTCCGATTCCATCGATGACAGGTTCGATCCATCGACACTTGAAAAATGAGAGAGACTTGACTTTGAAATATTTCAGGTTTTCATGAATGATTGGGGAACCATCGAGATCAGCGGAATTTGAATGTCGACGATATCGAGATCAGAGTCGAGGCTTCAATAAATCCAGCTAATTTGTCTTTAAGCTTGTTGGACAATTTATAACCTTATTTGATGCAATCGACCTGGTGCTGATATCATCGATATTTGAATATCGATTCTATCGAAGAGCCCCCGATCATAGTTAAAAAACATCCTGAAATATTTGCTGTAAGATAAGCGCGCCCTCGATCGATATCATCGATGGACTTCCGATGTTATCGATATTTGATTTCAGATCATATTGGAAGAACATCGATATATCGAAGGAATTTGAGATTTTCATTAAAAAATAGGGGCGCTAAAAATCTACCTGTCGATCTTATCGAGCCACTCTCGATGGACTCGAGATTTGAATATCGATGATATCGATAGGTGTATCGATACATCGATAATTCGTCCAGATATGTTGTGAAGTTGCTGGACATATTTAGTGCTTATATCGATGATATCGATAGGTGTATCGATACATCGATAAATCCGTCCAGATGAATATTTAGTTGCTGGACACTTTTGGTCCTCACATCGATAAGATCGTTAAGGTATCAAGGACATTGATAGAGCAGGTCGATCATATCAAGGGTGTTTCGATAAAATCAACAAGGCGAGAAAAACTTAGAGATTTTCCTAATTTAAAAGAAGTTTTCTCACCTTAGAACCCTATGATTTCTAACTTATTTTTAAGGGTTTTCTTCACCTGGTGTTTTGGGTCATGGGATGTGAGGCTTTAGTTTTACCTGTGACGAGTTTGTACACATCCGGTTGAGGCAGACGCTTGAGTTGATCTTCCTATCAGGTTCTGTAGACACTCTGACTCAACATTCACGTAACTTGACAAACCATGGCACTTTCAAGTATTATATACCCTATATCTGATAGTTAATGGGTGAGTCCAACTCAGGTGGTTCATAAGAAGTCCAGAATCTCCATCATATCCAATGCCAACAATGAACTCGTGCCAACTAGAGTTACTACTGGTTGGAGAATGTGCATTGACTACAGGAAATTGAATATCGTCATGAGGAAGGACCACTTTCTTTTGCCCTTCATTGATCAAATTTTGAAAAGGTTAGCTGGTCACTAATATTATTGCTTCCTTGACGGGTATTCGGGCTACAAGCAGATAGAGATAGCCCCTGAAGATCGGGAAAAGACCACATTGACATGTCCCTTTGGCACATTTTCTTACTGAAGGATGTCATTCAAACTGTGTAATGCCCATGCCACTTTTCAGCGATGCATGATGAGTATTTTTTTCTGACATGGTGGGGCAATATTTAGATGTCTTCATGGATGACTTCTCTGCCTTTGGTCAATCCTTCAGCGATTGTTTGGAGAATCTTAAATGTGTGCTGAAGCAATATGAGGAAAAGAACTTAGTACTGAATTAGGAGAAGTGTCATTTCATGGTTCGTAAGAAAATTGTCCTTAGACATATCATCTCGTCCAAAGGAATTGAGGTAGATAAGGCTAAGATTGATCTTATCTCTAACTTACCTCCACCCAAGAACATACGAGACGTGCAATCATTCATAGAACACGCCGAATTTTACAGAAGATTCATAAAGGACTAGTCACCTCTCTCATCCTTTATGCAATCTACTTTAAAATGATGCACTATACGAATGGACTGAGCAATGCCAAAAAGCTTTTTCTAAGTTTAAGGGCATGTTAACCACCACACCTATCATGCAGCCACTCGACTAGACCTTCCTTTTAAAATTATGTGTGATGCATCCGATTACGCTCTTGGGGCAGTATTAGGCCAGAGAAAAGAAAAGAAGCCTTAAGTTATATATTATGCAAGTAGAACTCTAAATCCTGCCCAAGTGAATTACTCAACTACGGAAAAGGAACTCTTAACCGTAGTATTCTCTTTGGAAAAATTTAGGTCCTACTTGATCGGATCTAAGATCATCATCTATACTGATCATGCGGCATTCAAGTATCTTCTTTCTAAGAATGACACTAAGCCCCACTTAATAAGATGGATCCTCCTACTCGAAGAATTTGATTTGAAAATAAAAGATAAAAAGGGACTAGAGTACGTAGTGGCTAGCTAACCATCTTTCCCACCTTTATCTCCCTGATGCCCTTAAGATGATGCATATAAATGACATGGTCCCTGACGAACAATTGTTTAAAGTCTCTCATTCACCTTGTTTTGTGGATATTGCTAATTATCTTGCTATAGGTTTCACGCCGACACATTGGACTGCCCAAGATAATAAAAAAAAATTCTTCACCGAGTTATGCAAATTCTTCTGGGATGATCCATATTTGTTTAAATATTACCCAGCCCAAATCATAAGGAGATGTGTGCCAGACAATGAACACCAAAGTGTCATCTCCTTCTATCATTCTCAGGCATGTGGTGGTCACTTTTCTGCTAAAAAGACCACGACCAAAATTCTATAGGGTGGCTTTTACTGGCCCACTATGTTCAAGGACACTCGTGAGTTTTGTAAAGCTTGTGAGCATTGTCAGAAATTAAGAGCATTGTCCTATCGAAATATGATGCCTTTGAACCACATTCTAATCATTGAAGCATTTGATTACTGGGACATCGATTTCATGGGACCATTCCCCCAATCTTTTGGGAATTTATATATTTTGCTAGCGGTAGATTATGTCACTAAATGTGCTGGTATAATGATCATCAAACGGTCTTTAAATTCTTAAAAGAGAACATCCTTTCCCGGTTCGGAATGCCTTGAGCTATCATTAATGATGGAGGTTCACATTTTTATAATAGGCCATTTGCGAACCTAATGAAGAAATATGGCATCTCCCATAAAGCTAGCACTCTATACCACCCATAAACAAGTGGGCAAGCTAAGATTTCTAATAGAAAAATTAAACATATTTTGGAAAAAAACGGTTAACCCTGACCGTAAGGATCGGTCAATCCACTTGACCGAGCTTTATGGGCTTACCGTACTGCATTTAAGACACCTATTAAAATGTCTCCCTTTAAACTTGTCTATGGGAAGGCTTACCACTTGCCTGTGGAGTTAGAACAAAGGGCCTACTGGGCTATTAAAATTTTGAACTTCAATTTGGACAATGTTGGCTCACTACATAAACTTCAATTGAATGAACTTGAAGAGATTCGAAACGATGCATATGAGAACTCAAGAATTTACAAGGATATGATGAAGGTATTTCATGACCAACACATTCTTCGGAAATCATTCACAACAAGTCAAAAGGTCCTTTTGTACAATTCTCGGTTACATCTTTTTCTGGAAAAACTTCGATCTCATTGGACCGACCTTATCACTATTACTAATGTTTATCCTCATGGGGTTGTCGAGATTCAGAATCCAAATAATGGCAATATTTTTAAAGTGAATGGACATCGATTAAAGCAATTTGTTGAGACATTTGATTTAGAGGACATGTCCATACCTCTAATTGATCCTGTTTACCAGGATTGGCCTCCTAGTCTGACAGAGGTATAGTTAGGTTTATTGCTTTCGTATAGACATTTAGGATAGTTTATTTTTCGCTGTTTTACGATAGTTTGCTTTCTATTGGTTTAATTCTTCTGATAACCCATCTTCACACTAAGACAATTGGAAAAGCCTCAAAATTCCTTCTCAAGGTATTCCCTTTCCATTACTTCCCTTTCTTTTCATTACGTCTTTTGCATTACATGCTTATTTCTTTTACACTAAGGACAATGTAGATTTTTCAGTTGGGGATGGGGGATTAGGTAAATTAATCAATGTTTTCTCAGTTTTGAGCAAAAATTTAAAAAAATTTCAATGTTTCAAGTTGAAATCTGTTTGGGAAGTGACGATGAATTGTGTACTTAAGAATGCTTTGGGTATGATACGATAGATATTGAATTTTGAATTGCCAGAGTTTAATCATCTAACTAATTTATCACCTAAGTTCTTGTGCTCAATTGATTAAGAGGAAGTTTGAATATCATGTTAATCTAAGTCAAAAGACACATTCAATTTGTCTTCCGTAAGACATGCTAGAAGTTCTGATTGTTAGTATGTGAATCATTGATAGATGATGAGAATCGAGTCTGGAGAATTTTATCCACCTCAAAAGAAGAAAAGAACTAGTTAAAAAATAGGAGATTGACAAAGAGGTCATGAAAAAGAATGAAAAATCTAGAAAAGAATGTAAAAATAAAGAATGAATAAAAATTTACCGTTGATATAAAGTCAAAAACTAGAAAAAGAAGGAGAAGGGGATAAGTTCGGAATCAATACTTGAATTTCAAACTAGTCTTGAAGTGATGAGCATGGCTAACATGATGAATTGATAGTATTCGTACGGGAAGTAAGTTGATTTTCACTGAGCACATTGAAAAACTTGATATACAAATTATGCTTTGATTTGATGGACAAAGAACTTGATTGGTTGCTTATGTGATTTGGCTCTAGGTTTTCAAAATCTCATTTTCGTATCTTAATTCTACCCATTCATACTGGAGTATATAAAAGATCATTTTCCTAGAGAGGTTTTTTGACATTAAGCATTGAGGTTTATTTCATGCATACTTTGCTCGGGACTAGCAAAATGCTGGTTAGGGATTGTGTTGAGGGTCAAATATTGCATATTATCCCCCATTTATATCGTAGTTTTATGAACATGATACTGCTTAATGTCTATTTTACACATGTTTGTGTTACAAGATGAATTTGAGAGCTTGGATTGGAAAAGGTGCTAAAAGTATGGATTTGACGCTCAAAGATCACCAAGGCAAAGAATGAATCTTAGTAAACAAAGATTGAAGATTTCAAGGTCCTAAGATTCAAGAAAACCAAGTGGAGAAGGAAGTCAAAAGAACAAGTGCAAAATTCACATTAACTATGTCATAGATCACCATTCGATGACATCGAAGAAGCATTCGATGACATCGAACAAGGATCGATGACATCGAATTTATGAAAGAAAATCAAGTTGGTTGCTAGAAAAATTGAAGACGTTTTTCGATGACTCGAGGACTTGTTCGATGACTCGAAGCTGTCCTTGATGACATCGAACATAGTTCGATGACATCGAATTTTCTGTGGAATTTCGGCAAAACTCTGGACTGTTTTGGACGGATTATCGATTCCTCGAACAACGCTCGATGACATCAAAGGTACGTTCAATGACATATAAGATTACGCAGTGCGGACGAAGTTATGCAGCGTGAAAAAAGCACGTATAAAAGGTACCTTCGATGACATCAAATGCGGTTTGATGTCATCGAACCACTTATGTAGAGTTGCGCAGAATTACGCAGAGTGCATAAATTTGAGGTAGTTTTTAGATTTTTCCAAGGAGGTGAGAAAGGAGGTGTTGCACAACTATAAATAGGAGTCCCCAGGGCATCCCTGGACATCTATATAGGGTTTGGAGGAGCGAAGCACAAGGGTGAAGAGCCATCGCCAAGCATTTTTCTTCTTTCTTCCTTAGTTTTTCATGCTTTCTTTTAGGGTTTTAGATCCCATCATGTCTATGGTTGGCTATACCTCTTAGCTAGGGCTATGAGGTGAAGCTTGTAGCGTGATGAGATATTTTTTATTGCTTTGATTCATGTTTATGTTGAATTATATTTTATTCTAGTTTGATATTTAAGGAATAATTTCAGTTCTTAATGGTTTGTTGTGACTCAAATTACAATAGATCTGCGATAACTTTGAGTATGTTCTTTTCAGGTTTGAGGTTGTGAAATTAGAAAATCCTGTTGTTCACCATCGTCCCTTAGGCATGGTTGGATGATGGAATCCCTTCTAGCCTTCACAATTCTCCTATGTTGGTTGTGAATTGGTATATCTTATTGTTTGCCATAGCCTCCTGGACATGGTTTGGTGATGGAATCACTTCCAATCCTCACAACTCTCATCCATTGAGAATTAGATCAAAGGAGGTTTAGATTTGGTTTTATTGAGATACCCTCCAACTAGATAGGATAGGACTCCAATTCCAGTTGTGTCCGTGAATCAAGTAATACATCTCCCTGATCTCTATAAGTGGATCCTTGGAAACCCTAGTTCCCACCTTTGAATTTCTTAAGTTTCTAATTAAAACTTTCACAATTACTCCCTTTAATTCCACATTTAGATTTGCATATTCTTCTATTTCTACTTCAAGTTGCTTTCAGAATACTCATGAGATTAGTCCCTGTGGATTCGACCTCAATCTTACCGATATTATTACTACATCGCGACCCTACACTTGTGGTTATGAACAGGTTGCTTAATGTACAGTTCTTCCTCTAGTACAACATTGAGTAAGTTGCTCTTCACGTCCTTTTAAAACAACTTGAATTGCAAAGCACATGCAATGGACATGAGAATTCTTATAGACTTAAGACATGCTACCGGGGTAAATGTTTCATCAAAATCAATGCCCTCAATTTGTGGGTAACCTTGCGCAACGAGTCTTGCCTTGTTTCTCATTACATTCCCAGATTCATCGGACTTGTTCTTAAAGATCCATTTGGTTATGATGACATTTGTTTCTAGTGGCATGGGAACTGTTCACAACCCCAAGTGTAGGGTCGCGATGTAGTAGTAACTAGGTGAGGCCGAGGTCGAATCCATAGGGACTAAACTTGTATGTATTCTAAAAATAACTAGAAGTAGAACTAGAAGAAGATCTAACCTAAATCTAGAACAAAAGAGAGTAATTGTGAATAATGTTAATTTAAACTATCAATTAAAAGGTGGTAACTAGGGTGCCAAGGATCCATTTGTAACTGTCAAGATGATACCTTACTTGATTCAAGGAACACAATTGGAATTCGAGTCCTATCCTATCCAATTAGAAGAAAAAGCAATTTAAATCAAATCTGAACTTTTCATTGACCTAATTCTCGATGGAGGAGAATTATGATGATTGGAAGGATTCCATCACCCTACCATGCCTAGGAGACGATGGTAAACGACATGATTTATCAAAAACAGGAAAAGAAGATATCCAAAGCTATGACAACATCTATTGTAATTTGAGTCACAATAAATCATAGAAAACTGAAAATATTCCTTTAATATCAAACTAGAAATCAATGAGGTTCAATATAAACAAGAATCAAAGAAGATAAACATCCCAACACGTTACAAGCATTACCTCTTAGCCCTAGCTAAAAGATTAGCTAGTCATAGCTAACTCAAAAACATAAGAAAAACAGAAACATCTACTAGAACCCAAGAAGAAATCGGAGTAGAAGAACGTCGTCGGCGCTCCACCTAAGCCTCATTTCTCTTTTCAAACCCTAGAAGATGTTTTGGAGCATCCTAGGGAGTCCTATTTATAGTTGTAGAACTCCAACTTTCACACCGAGTTGGAAAAATCTAAAAATCACCTCAAATTTACGTACTCTGTGAAAAATCTGTGTGCACCTTCGATGTCATCAAAGATCCTTTGATTGAATCTTCGATTGCATCTTCGATGCCATCAAAACCTGTACAAAATTGTCCAGCGAGTTTAGTTTGAAAAATCTTGAAATTTTTGATTGAATCAAACTAGCTTCAATTGCACCTTCGATGCAATCAAAGTCTATGCAAACCTTGTTTTTAGGGATTTTATCTCCAAGACCTCGCATGGAATTCACTATGTCATTTAGTTTCGTAAAGAAGTCCATAAAAGACTCATTTTCTTCCATACAAATTTTCTCAAATTTGGTTGTGAGGATTTGATTCTTAGATTTTTTTTGACAATGTTAGTTTCTTTATGTGTCATTTCAAGAATATCCCATGCTTGTTTAGTTGTATTGTATGAAATGATTCTTTTGAATTTATCTGGCGATAGAGCACAAGTTATTGCATTTAAGGCCTTTGCATTAACACTTCTTTCACTTTTCTGAACTGTTGTCCAAAAAGTATAGGTGATTTATTTCATGGAAAATGTTCCATTTTCAGCTACTAATTCCATCATAGGAGGGATCCATTGTGTCACAGTAGCTTGCCACATACTTTCATCAATGAATTTAAAGAAGATCCTCATCCTGGCTTTTCAATATGAATAGTTTGAGCCATCAAAGGGAGGTGGCCTGGTAATGGATAAACTTTCAAATTTTGATATCTTATAGCTCTGGATCTGGCTTTAAGAGGTAAATCCTTAAAAAAAAAAATAGCAACCTCGCTCTAATACCACTTAAAAAGATGAGCTATCAATGTCCTAGAGGGGGTGAATAGGACAACGTCAAATAATCGAAATAAAAATAGAATATATAAAGAATATAAAATCTCAATTGCCCAAGTATTGAAACTTTAATTCTAAATAATTCGTAGGACAACCTTCACCTTAAATATTAGGTAGGACAACTTATTTCATGAATGTCTTTAAAATCAATCTTTCAAACTATTAAGAGAAGATATAACATTCACCACCAAAAAGATTAAAGTATTCACTATAGAGGCACAAGAAGTTATAGTGATTCGGTAATTTAAAAACCACACCTACTTCACTCCCAAAATTACTACCCTAGTAATTTTCGCTGTCACTATTTCAAGGTTTTCACATGTTCAACTTAACAACCTTATACATTTCCTTGTAATTTTCACAGGTTCACCCTAATAAACCCCTTTTGTGATTTCACTACCAGAAAACTGGTCAAAAACTGTGGATAAAAGCCGTAGCTAAAGACCTATGGCTACGTTTTTCATCCGTAGCACGACCGTAGCCGTAGGTACTGTAGCCATAAGTCTAAAACCTATAGCTATGGATTTAATTCGTAGCCATAGATTACAATAGCTACAGATATAATCCGTGGCAATCAATATTTTTGTAGCCAAAAGTACCTACAGCTACAGATAGTATTTGTAGCTAAAAGTAGTGTTGGATCTGTAGCAATACGATTGTCAGATTACTTGTAACACCCTGTACTTTCAGTACTCGGGCGATTGTCATGACGAAAAAGATTTACTAAAACGTGTGTGGGAACACATGTAACTTACCATACACACCAGTCATCTAGTGGTCCTCAATCTAGTGAAAGTTATCCAACCATGGGGATGGTGTGGATTAACAAATTGAAACCTATGGGACCGTGGAACTCCAAAACTTATAATCAACTACTAAGGATTAAAACTATAATCATTTATGGCCCACTTATCCACATGATCCACCTTGAGGCCAATATCGTCAAGTAGTTAATTGTGCGAACCGATCCAATGTCGTTGATCGATAATTTAAACCTTAAAAATTGGTCATTGTGTCTTGAGGTCATCCAATGTTTAGATTATAGACCTACTTGATCACAAGCTTGATCATTTGACCATCCATGGTGGACCATAAAGTGTCCCGATCACTCAAACAATACCTAGGACCGTGAAGGAGTAAATAGGTAATGATCAAGCCATCGGATCCTAAAACCGACTGTTGGGTTTTCCATGGCCATTAACTAAGCACTAAAGTCCTTAATTGCATGGCCCACCTGTGGTTTAGTCATGCCCTATCCCTGCTTAAGTGTCCCACAACATGACAATATATAATAATAATAATAATAATAATAATAATAATAATAATAATAACAACAACAAATGATATTATTAGAAACATTTTAACATAATATTTAGTGTTATAAGGGCATAACAGGTCATATATCCATGATTTGACCATTGATATCGAATCAGAACAATTCCAACCATTGGATTTACTTGGCCAACAGTAAAGGATGCTAATTCAACTAATATGGCCCACCTAGGAATTAGATCTGCCTGATTTTCTGGGATAGGCTTTGATAGGCCTCCCCAAACTGAATGGACGGTGTAGATTTCGTTAGATCCACTCGTGGACCCCACATTCGGTTGCGCGTGTACACAATGCAGGAGCGCTCGTTGTGCACTGAGCGGAAAAATCTAGTCAACTGACACTGACCCGAAACCTCCTCAAAACAGAGAGGCTTCTCTCTGCTTTTGCTTTGTAGCAGCTGACGGACGAGGTGGCCCACCATGATGATTCCGTGGGCTGATCCGAACCGTTCATCTGGCATGCAACAGAAGCCTGACCAAAACCAAGGAAGTTTTACATGGGGTAATGTGCATACAAATGCACATTCACGGGCACAAGTGGGCTGCATACAACCATGTTTCCTAAAAAGGAAACTGCCCTCTCCTTGCCAGCTCAGTGATCTGCATGGTGGGAGGCATCCTCCAATCCCAGCCCTCTAATTAGGCATATCCCGACCATTATATTGCTTAAGGTTTTCCAAATGAAACCGTGGTCAGTTTCGGTTTTACCCACCATATTCGAAGGCGGTTTTGGCCAGAGAAAATCTGGACCGTTTGTTGTTGGTCCAATGGTCTAGGAAAGGTTAGGGGATACATAAAAGGGCACAAGGATTGAGAGATAGGGCACTCCTCCATTTTCACAGCTGCAACCAAGAAATCAGCCATTTTCTCCTTCCTCCAAACCCATCGATAAAATGGTCTTGGACCTTCAGTTTCCTGTATCCATAAGCTCTATTGGACCCCTAAGAACCCTCCCATGTCGTCCGATTGAAGAGAGGAGCAATGGGAAGAGATCTGCCATTGTCGCCTATCTTCTTCCTTGTTATTCGCTCACTACCACACTGTCTCAACTTAGGCCGAGATCAGTCTGAGTTGGATTGCATGCCTTGGTGGTCAATGTAGCAAAAGAAGGAGAAAGGAAGACGAAGAGAAAAGATAAGTGAAAGGAGAAAGAGAGAGTTGGGGCGGTGGACCTGCGCCACTCTGATGATCAGCGAATCGAGTCGCTGACCCAGTTCAGTTTTGAGGCAGGCCAGGCTCGGTCCTGTTCACCCCAGAGAAAGAGAGAAGGAAGGATGGAAGAAAAGGGAATCTGAGAGAGAGTTTGAGCCGAGGTTGCTATTGTCATGTCGAACCTAAGCCTATACCGAGTTCAGGTGAAGTGGGTTGAGTCGAGGCTGAGTCTGCCAAGTTGGTCCTGCTCCAGGCCTACTAGAGTTGTGCCGTTGACCAGAGAGAGAGAGAGAACAGTGACAGGAAAGAGAGTGAGAAAGGAAAGGGAGAAAGAAAAGAGAAAGATGAAAGAAGAGTAGTTGTGTTGAACCAAGTCAACCTGACTCGAATTGAGTCGACTAGGTGAGTCCACTTCTCCTCATTCTAGACTTATTTCAATGCACAGTTATCATTGCTACCAATGTTATTATTAGTATTATTAATATTATCGACGATTAGCCGTTAGTAGGTTAGTTATAATAAAACTAGTTATTTTATATGTAATAATATTTTATTTACCACCCTTAAACATTTCCATTAAGGGTGGATCAAAATATTTATTACCATTGTAATGCTTATTATTACCATGTAGCTACTATAAATTACATCCCTAGTATTAATTGTGGTTTTACAACTATTGATATTACTAACATTGTGACTAATCACACATCGACTAGCATTCAAATCCTAAAATCTAACCTAGACCTAAACTTTAGGTTGAAATCCTAGACCTAAGTGGTCTAAACTCTACGTCAATACCCTAAACGTAGGTAATGTATTAGGTTTGGATCTAATTGTAGGACTTCATAATTCATGACAGGTCATAGTATTTATTATCACGATTAAATTCATTAATTATAGTTATGATCATTATCATTAGGGAATATTATCATTTTCCTTACAAGACTAGTGTAATCCTTGTGATATGATGATTATCATTAGTCGTTATCATTTTACTGTTAGTAAATATTCTATTTTTAATTCCTTTACTATTTAATAGATTTTTAGTCATCATAGGAATATTAGATAACATCGGTATATTTTATAGGGACTTAGGAGCCATCATGGATTAGTGCTCCTACTATGAATACTATTCAATTCATCGTACAGTAACAATAATAATAATAATAGTTATACTAATATAAGATTCAATCCTAGAATCTAAAGCTTATCACTAAACCCTAGGATGAAACCGTTCTACATTAAAACCCTAAGAACGAGTAATCCAAACCCTAGGTTGTAATTAATCTCGACCATAAGCACTTTGTAAAAACTTGATCTCACATACAACTTCACAATCCAGGGTAGGATCAAAGTCTAAGGGCATGCGCACTTCCTAACGACAACTAGTGCTTGGTTATACTAAGGAATGTAAAACACTGATTTCGTTAAGACCATTGAAAGACAGACTTGGTTAGTTGGCTTGATTAGGTTGGAGTGAAATCTCATTCTTTCATTGAATCCCCTTAATACTTTTGGCTTCTTTAGTGACTCTTAGGAAGCTTGTTTGACGTAGAAACTATTCACGTTCAGAGAAAACTTATATGTCCCTTAGATTTAATGCTAGGTCAAATCAATACATCCCTTAGAAATTGCCTTCCCAAAGACTTATTACAAGCGGTACGGAATAGAGAATTATATATAAGCGAGGTATTTGCGGTTTGAATTGAACTCTCAATCCTGGTAGTTCCCAATGAACTCTATGCTCTGATCAAGCAGAAGGTCGAGATCGACTAGGATTAAGGATTGATACGACACATTTTTTGTCCTCGCGAGGCAGAAGATCTATGTATCCGGCTCAGACCCACTACACAACTTTTCTTCCGTGTTGGCCGAACCACTTACAACTAAAAGTTTATAACTTCATCTTTGAGAAGTGTAAGAACATACAACCAATAGGGATACTTTGTCTTTTAAGGCCTAAGAAATTTCTCAAATGGGCAACAGAGAGAGTTAGGGATTAGGTCTCGAACCACAGACCATTTTGGCATGCGTATTGTGCCTATGGACTTAGAAGGATAGGCTGTCCATTAACCTATGTGTCTAGATTCTTTATGTACTAAGAGTGTACAAATTATCTTACAGTATTCAACTAGATATGATTAAAGAGGTAAGTCGGGACCATGACAAAGGTCCTCCTTTGGTAGAATTAGGCATCTTAGCTCCTTTCTATAACCATAGGTACCAATGCCATAGCACACATCATCGATGAGAGGAAGACCAATGTATTGATAGATCGCTTCCCATTTCATACCAAAGATAGGTCTAAAAGTTCACCTCGTTCTAACATATGGAGCGAGACATAGATCCTTGAGCCTTAGGGAATTAAGTTTTTAAGGGGGGTAGAACATTATGAGCCCAATTTAGTTAGGTCGATTAATACACCTCTTTGATCTAGGTGGCGCAGCGAAAGCGTGGTGGACCCTACCCCACTGGCCCAGGATCGAAACTGTGCTCGTTGAATACGAACATAATAGAAGCCCTAGCAAGTTCTACTATGAGAAACCATTTTAGGATGGTCTAGTAAGATTTGATTTACCATTTCTTTGGACATAGATAATAACGAGGACTCTCTTAGAATAAGACCTAAAGGGCAACCTTAGAAATAGACATTTGAGCCTTTCAATGATGGGCATTCCCTAAGTTTTTAGAGTGATCAGACTACGGAGTTACTGAAATATAAACTGTGAAGTTTTCGCGGCTTGACCCAATTCTCAATCCTGGGTGACTACCAATGGACTCGCTGCTGATGAGTAGAAGACCAGGATCCACCAGGATTCGGAAGGGATACGATGACCTTTCTACCCTGGCCCGGTAGATGATCGATGTATCAGGATTAAGCCCACCATAAACGTCTCTTCGTGTTGGTCAAACAATGAAAACAACTATCTTACTCTAAATAATTGGGGATTGTCGTCAAGACTCCAACTACGTACAAAAATAAATTATAGAAAACCATTAGGATATGGGAAATGGATAAAGAAATAAGTTTTAAGGGGGTAGACTAAAATGAACCAGGCTAGTATATACCCTAAACAATAAAACTTAGGCAAAGAAATAATTAAATCTTTCCTTATTACCCGGGGACGAAATTTTGTTTTAAGGGGGGTAGATTGTAACATCCCGAATTTTTGCCAGCCTGAAATTATACGTCTTTAGGCAATGGGTCGATCCTAACACCTTATTAACTTGTCAGAACTCAATCCCAAAGTCTAAGACCGCTTTTGAACCCATTTCCTTCACAAATCCCACCCTTCACCACCTTGTTCTTTCAATTTTTCTAAGTACTTTCACCCTAGACACTATCTTAGACTAGCTAAGTATTATAACTTGGATTACTCTATATACAAACTACAAAGGCTCAGGTACCACCTCAGACCGAAATCACCCAGGACTAAATCCTTTAGAAATTAGGCGAGAATTAGCTAGTGTTAAACTAGAGTGCCTGTGAAATTAGCACCAATCGCTTTAAATACGATCTGCAAGACCCAAAACTTGTAGAATCATTGACGCTAAGTTACCCTAAAGTCTAGGATCAAACTCATTACCCGACTGCTCTCGGGAGCACATTGAAACTCCGTATCAGATCATGACCGCACATCGAGAGTCCAAATAATATGAAGTTAAAGACTTAGGACTGCCTCGCTGGGCTTAACAACCATCTCAGAAATCAAATCCAAATAGTGTCCCACGACTGTTCGCTTGAGTCCGGAGCGAGGAGTGTGAAAACACTTTTTTTTCTTTACAAATAAATATCTCAAATAGTAATCTGGCACGTGTCGCTTGCGGACATTTTGTAAGCAATCAGACCATCAGAATCTGACCCAAATACACCCTCGGATCAGAAAAAATTTCATAAACATATCCATGTACTTTGAATTTCAGATCGAGATCCGCTGATCGTTGAACTGAAACTGGTCCGCCACACGTGATATGGGATTCCAACTGAAACGAAAACTTAACTCCACCGAGATCCAAGGTTGGTGAGATTAAGTCCGACCTTTGGCTCAAGGGGGCCCGCCAGAAGTACTCCGTTGAGCTGGAAAAGTGTCACTTTGGTTATAACCTAAGTATACCTTGACCATAAGTCTATTTTGGTGTGTTTTTAGGCTATATAAGGACCTTAGAACCCTTTCTGTCATAGCCATACGAATTTGAGAGAAACCCTAGAGAGAGAAGAGAGAAAAGAGAGAGAAAATGTGAGAGAAGTGGGAGAAACTCCCTACTACTATCCCCTGCCGCTACACAAGCTGCACCACCCCATTCTCATCACTTTCCCGGCGATTCCAACTTCGTTTCTAGGTAAGAAACCCTAACCCTAATCTGTTTTGGAGTTGTGAAGGTTGTAGGTTATGAAATAGCTAACCTATTTCATTTTATAGGCTACCAAACTGCCGAATACGGAAGCTTAGCAAACCTAGCTGATTCGTTACGATTCTAAGATGAAAGGTGAGGACTTTAGGTGTATAGGTTATGGTTTTCAACGCTTTCAATGTCAGATAATGATAGATTCATGATCTGCATGCAATTGTACATGTACAAAGTGCTGTCTGTTTTCCGTTTCAATTAAAGATGAAGAATATGGAATTTTACATACTCTAGGTATTTGTAGAAAGTACCGTATACGTATAAATTTTGGAAATGTGTTTGCCATGATTATTTGTTGTATTAATATGTGATATATGGATAAAATACTTGTTTGGCGAAAGGACTCTCCCTAATGCATGTTTTTGCTAGTATACACTATGTATGTTAAAATAGTGTATTCTGAGTGTTTGTGAAAATGATCGAATGAGTATAGAATTCACATTCGTGTTCACCATGACTAATTGTCATGGATATATGATTGTTGTATAGGCGATACCCCCTTTGACGAAAGGATTTGCCCTATATCACGTCACGACCAATATACACTATATATGTTAAAATGTGTAGCCCAAGTGTTTGTGGAAATGACTGAATGAATATGGAACTTGGATTCCTGCTTGCCATGACTATCCGTCATGGGTGTATGCGTGTTATGATTGGGGTAACTCCCTAGTGAAAGGATTTGGCCTAATACCTATGTGATCAACATATGTCATGTATGTTGATGTGTGTAGTCTAAAGTGTTTGTTGAAATGTCTGAATGAGTAGTAGTTAGTAAATTGTAATGTATAAGGGTGTTGAGATATGATTCTCAACTCCTTTAACTATGTGTATGATTTCCTTGGATAGCTGTGTGATTAGGAATTGAATATGTACAAACTCATGCTTGTGTTGTACTTCATAACATGCTCAACTGATTGTATGATTTTATCTATGTAATGCATATGTTTAAATTCATGTTTACGTTGTATGATCCGTCATGGGTGATGAGGGAGTGGTGTAACGATTCCGTGCAACAGCCCTGACAGCCCTAAACGGATAATATCAGACTTTGATTGTATGATTTGAATCTTGATCCATTACTGCTTTAACTATCTGAAATTGAATGTGATTGGGGCTATTATATAGTCCAGGCAGTCGGTAATGGGATCGAATTCGTGGCTGAGATTCATTCGCCACGTAGGACATGTTTGACGAACCCGAGTTGTGCGTTGCTTGTCGGCAGTGGTTATGCCACACGAAGTGCTTATGCACTTCATGTCGCACAACTCAACGGGCGCTCGTGCTAGTCGAGCTCGTTAAGCAACTCGATCTGTCTTATGTATGTTCACCATGTTTGGACGCTACAGCTTGAACCTAGGGTACCAAACTTACCAGTGAAATTCTGTTAACCATGGTACCTCGATCCGCTAAGACTCATGAGCCGGGCATGGTGGTATGGGACACCGTGGTCGAGCTATCGACCTACGCTGGGGCCGCGTGCCTCCCCGTAGTGACCATTAAGCAACCAGACTCTTGAGCCGAATACGGTAGTATGGGACACTGTATTCGAGCTGTCGACACCTACGGCGAGAGCCGAATACGGTGAGACCTGTATTCATGCTGACGGGCGACGAGCCCTTCGTAGTGTCTTTGAGTATATTCTAAAGTCTGTGATTGGCGATTAACCCTTCGCAGCAACTAGAGCATGAGTTGAGCCGAGTACGGTGAGACCTGTATTCGAGCTTATGGTCAGTAATTGAGCCGAATACGGTGAGATCAGTATCCGTACTGACGGGTGACGAGCCCTTTGTGATGCCTTCGCGATGCCTCTCAAATCATAATATCATATGAGATTAACTAGGACTGACGACCCTAGAATGGATCATGTTTGGGATGATACAAGGGAGGTACCTTAGTTTCCCAATACTGCTGTTTGAAATGGACTAATAATAACTCGGTAATCATGCTCATCATCGCATTGCATGTGCCTGGAAGATGTGGAGCACTGAGGGATGCAAGCATGCCGCGAACGTAAGATGGTGTCGCACGAGGGAGTGTGTGGTAAGGGCATGCATCATGACTGCATTCATACTTGCATTAATAAGAGTAGTTAGGAGTGTTTGATTTTACTGCTTTATCATTACTTCTTGACTGAATTGATAACATGTTAACCTATGCTTTATTGTTCCACTGAGTTGATCACTCACTCCCACGTTACGGGACGGTGTTGTACACACCAACCAGATTTGTTTGAGTTTCAGATGGTGGCGATGTTTATGAAGCAGAGCCGGACTACTACTATGTTGTTAAGGAGGAGTTCTCCTACATGTAACTCTCTGACAGGTCTATGAAGACCTGGAATTTCATTGACGAGGCTATAGTATTTGGGATAGAAGACATTACACTTCCGCAACTTGGTATATTTTGAAATTATACTTGTAATTCATTAACCTGGTAACATTATCATACTCTGGAGACTCAACATAGTTTATATATGTTATTTATCTATCACAATCCTTCGCTTGCAATTTAACTTATCTCTGGAGTATGATATGCTATTTTGGCTTAATCTCACTCATGTTCAATGCACTAATACAGACAACATTCAATCATCATTCATTTTGTTGCATAAGTGATGCGTTGGAACTCGGGAATTGAGTTTATGCTCGACCCCTGATTTTCAGGGCGTTACAGTAGACCCCGTGCTACTTCGATGGGATCATAGGGATATATGATTTAGTCGAACACTTTACATTTTGGCACTTTGTATATTTTGAAACAAACCATGTATGTATTCAACCCTGTTGCATTATCATACTCTGGAGGCAGATAACCGCTTACTTATCTCAATACGTATATTTCAGTCTTCCGCTTGCTAAATTACATTATCACTGGAGTATGATATGTTGCTTTAGTATAATCCCACTCATGTTAAATGCATTAATATGGACAACATTTAAACATCATTATCTATGTTGCATAAGTGATGCGTTGGATCTCGGGAGTTGAGCTTTGTTCGACCCTCGAAATTTAGGGCATTACAATAGTAGGACCATTTTTGTCATATGGTTGGTCATCAACAACCATATTGATTGTTTCTTAAATTGTAAGGGTCCTCAAATTGTAAACTCTACAAGCATGACTATTTAATGAATATTCCAAGAAGATGCAGTAGTCGCTTTTAGAATCAAATATACCTAGATGTTCCCGTTCTCTAAGAATATAACATTTGCTATCAAAGACACGAAAATATTTTACAATAGGTTGTTTTCCACACCAAAGTTCATACAAGGTTTTATTTAAACGTACTTTAAGGTATAACCTATTAATTATATAGTAGGTGGTGTTGATGGCCTCTGCCCAAAAACTTGTCGTCATGTTTTTACTGTTTAGCATTACCAAGCCCATCTCTTGCAAAACCCTATTTTTTATTTCAACCACTCCATTTTGTTATGGAGTCTTTGGAGCTGAGTATTCATACCAGATTCCATTTTCATCACAATACCCTTAGAACCGGTCATTCTCAAACTCTCCCTCATGATCACTCCAAATTATATTTATGCAATATCCTTTTTCATTTTGGAGTCACTTAGAGAGTTTCTTCAATTATTCAAATGCATTAGATTTCTCCCTAAGAAATGCAACCCAAGTGAAGCTGGAGTGATCGTCAACCACTACCAAAAACTATCTCTTTACCCCATGGCTCTCAACTCTGGTGGGACCTACCATATCCATGTGCAATAAGTCAAGGGATTTTGAAGTTGTTATGGTGGTTGTCTTCTTGTGTTCAACTTTTATCTGTTTACCTTTAAGACAGTCACCACACACAACTTTTTCTTTCTTCCCAATCTTAAGAAGTCCTCTCACCAAATTTTTTTGAGCTGGGATGAGATAAGTTTCGGTAGCGTACATGCCCGAGTCTTTGGGGTCACAATTCAAACTCAGTATCCCGAGCCATGTTACATTTTGTGGATGGGGCATTTTCTCCACTAATTTCTATCACATAGCAGTTATCACTTATGCGGAGACCATTCGTAATTTTTTTACCTATACGATCTAAGATCTCGCACACATCCTTGGAGAAAATGACTGAGTGTTGATTGTCACAAATTTGAGAAATGCTTAGGAGATTGTCTTTTAGTCTCTCAACATAAAGAACATCCTCAATCGTAGGCAATCCAGGCCCAACTATTATCCCACATCAAATAATCTTGGCGGTGCTCCATCTCCAAAAGTAACCGACCCACCATCAAATTTGGTGTAATGACAAAAGTGGGTCTGATCACTAATCATATGCTTGGAGCAACCGCTATCAAGGTACCATTTAAAACTACTACTCGTTTTAAGTGCGACATGAATCACTAGGCAGTTAGTCTTATTTTTCACCACCCTTTTGGTGACAACCTTCCTTGGAGGTGTGGTATTCTTTTTTATTTCCCCCTTAGACTAGTAGTTTGTGGATGCTTTGGATATCCCAGGCAACCGATTCAGATTCCCTTGTTTCATCAATTCTTTGGTCTTCTAATTCAGTTGGGAAACTTGTTGTAGCAACTCCTCCATTCTCTTTGTCATTTTTGGAGGAGTAGGATACTTCCTCCTCACATTCGGTATTTTCATTGGAGGACTCTTTGGTTTCTGCACCATTTTTCCAGTTGGTCTAAATTTACCTATATTGCTCAACTCAGAAGTAGAGTGGGGCTGTTTAAACAATAGACATTCAAATTTGTAATGTCCCATGTCTCCACATGAATGACAGATAGGAGTAGCTTTTGTGTTGCTGCTTGAAGCAACTGATTTCTTAGTCATAGGAGTTGTAAGAGAAGGGCTAGATTTGCATGTTTCATAGCCTAAGCCTCTCCTATCCCTAGTGTTTCTACCCAAGCCTAAGAGTCTTTTTAGTTTTTCATCACTTTGGGAAAACTTATGACTAAGTTCAGCTGATTGTTTGGATTGCTCTACATCTAGTTTTAGTATGTTATTTTCAGTTTTCAACCTCTTATTTTATCTTTAGATGTTGAATTTTCTTATTTAGTTCTTCAATTTTGAGATTGGCATATGCTAGTTCTTTTCAAAGCAAGTTTTTCTCAGTATAAAATTCAACATTATCATCAGCTAACCTGTTATTGACAGCAAATACCTCGTCCAAAACTTCTTTCAGTTGTTTGATTTCATCATTGGCCTAACTTAGTTTTTTCAAGGCATTTTTGTTGTGTATATACAGCTGATCATAGGCCTTATGGATGTTTTCTTCTTCTTCTTCTTCTTCATCTGATGATGAGGCCTTTTCAGTTTGCTGTTCTTCTATCTCCTCGTTGTCCCCTAGATTCGGAATCACCATAGTGGTGGAGGCCATAAGAATTTTCAAGGATTTTTTTGTCCCCATCACTTTCAGACTCACTTGTTTTTTATTCTGAGTCTTCGATGTCATCCCATGTGGCTGCCATAGCCTTTCATTTTAATTTCTTTGTGGAACATTCAGTAGATAGATGGCCATACTTTCGGCAATTGTAACATTGGGGTTCTTTGGACTTTCTGAATGATTTTCTTGTTTAGCACTTATAGTCTAGTTGTTTCCCTTTGTTGTTAAATGTCCTTCCATGGTTATTGTTGAAGAAATTTTTTAACCGCTTGGCCAAAAGGGCCACCTCCTCATCTGCATTTTCTTCTTCACTATCCTCTTCTATTCAACTTTATTTTTAGAGGTTTTGAGGACAGTGTGTTTGGATTTTGTGGGAGTTTTTAAGTGTACCTCAAAGGTTTTTAGGGAACCCACTAGTTCCTCGACTTTCATTTCATCAATGTATCTACACTCTTCTATGGTTGTGACTTTGGAGTTGAAGTGTTCTTATAGGGATTTCAAGATTTTCCTACAGATTTTAGATACCGGAACCCTCTTTGCAAGTCCCTACATGGAGTTACATATATTATTTAGTTTTGTGTAAAACTTCATGAACGTCCCAAGTTCGTCCATTTTAATATTTTCAAATTAGACTATTAAGAGCTGTAGCTTTGAGCGCTTTATTGTGCTTGTTCCTTCATGAGTAGTTTCCAATAAATCCCATGCTTCTTTTGAGGTTCAACACATATAAATTTTCTTGAATTCTTCTTGTGAAATTGCGCAGTAAATAACGTTCATGGCTTTAGCATCACATGTTTTTCTTTGTTTCTCATAGTCAATCCAAAGTGCCTTTGATTTTAGTCTGGAGACGGTAGTGTCATTATCAAGTACCACTTATTCCATTGGTGGCACACATCTAGCCTCAACAATGTCCCAGACATCATGGTCAAAGGATTGTAAAAATTATGTTCATCCTATCTTTCGAATATGCATAGTTTAAACCATCAAATCTAGGTGGACGAGAGATCGATTGTAAGTGCTTATATGTTTAACACACATAAAGATTGTTAAATTTTGTAAGACAAAGTGATACTGGTCAAATCGCAAGTACGGTTAGATCACGACTACTCCACATGTCTGAAGATCAGCTCAAGATCAATTTATCATCTCAAGAAGACGTTGCTCGATTTCAAGTCTAGATGATCTATGTATTTGCTACCCAACATGTGATATAACCTTAAAAAGACCTTAGGTTAGGTTCTTTCAAAAATTCATTTATTTTGGGTTATCTATAGTATATTTTCTCTAGAGTTCGACTAGCCTAACTTTCTCGGCTAACATAACTTCAAGTTCAGGCTAAAAATCAACATCTGTTGAAAATTCATCTAGCTTAACTTTTTTTTTTGGCTAGCCTAACTTGAAATTTGGCCAGTCTGAGTAAAGTTCGGGTCAAATTCCAGCAATTCAAAATTTTTAATTTCACGAGAATTTGGCCAACTGAATTTTAGCTCGGGCCAGCCGAATTTTAGATAAATCTTATCCCGTGTAATCCGATAGCCATTGCAACGAAATCGTTGGAATCTTGTCAACCGAACCTATTATTAGGCTAGCCGAATTTCCAAACCCTTTGGCTATAAATAGAGGCCTTCTCTTAATTTAAACCACAATGAAAAATCACTCTAAATCTTTTGCAAGTGAGAGTTTGCTTTGGTCCTCGATGAGCATATTATGCAGTATTTATAAATTCTTTTTAAGCTTATTTAATTGTCTTTCTCAAGATTATCTCAATTTCATTTTTAAAGAGTAGTCTAGACTCCTCTTAAGTTTTAAGAGAATTAAATCAGTAGCATTAGGGTTTTCATTTTCCAAAATACTTTAGAACCTATACTCTTTCTATTGAGCGAATACTGCCTCCTTTACATACATGAAAGAAGATTTATACTAGAAGATTCTACTACATCTTCAAATCTATGTTCAAAGACAAGTATTTTACTTTATTTCATTTTAGGTTATTCTGAGATAGCCTGTGAAAATCTCAGTGGGCTGATTTGTGATAGTCTGTGAAAATCACAAAGTGGGTTTTTGTTTGTGATAGCAGAGAGCATGACGCACGATGTCGTTCGAGATTTATTGGGAGTTAAGCTGGACATGGCCAACTATGCAGTAAAATGCCATCTCCCTAATCCATTCCTTCCAAAATTTTCTTTAAATAAGTTGATATATTATCATCTGCAAAGCTATGTGATTGTGGCCTTTTCCATAATCAGTGTAAGCCAAATTAGATAGTTTGTCCATTTTGTCATATTGTTACATTTTTTTAACAAGTTAAGATTCAGGCTGCATGCATTGAAATAGATTTCAAGTAACTAAATTTATTTGCAAAGTGAAAGAAAGAAATTGAGGAAACCAAATTTCTTCTGTTTTTACCCTTTAAAATTGGTATATAACTATAGAAAAAATACATATTGATGACTGGGAACTAATTTACAAATTGGTCAGAATCTTTTAACCTTTAGAATATATATATATATATATATATATATATATATATATATATAACAACAAATTTTGAAGGATGACAAGCACTTTCATTAAAAAACTGCGTCACAACAAACGAGGCAATGAAAATTACAAAGAATACAACCAAAGATGCTCTACATTACAGACCCAAACAAAAAGTAGAATGATTTCTAACATGATCAACCCCTGCTACCCATTCTAATACATCCATATCCACTGTCAGTAACTTCCCGTCGATATAATTATGACTAGAGCAAGGTTCAAAAACACGAACTCGACTCTCCGTGGCCCCAATCTGAGGTCTTCAACTTCAACATGGGCAACTATTTGATTATTTAATTGAGGTTTTCCAGTTTTGAAAATGATTATGTTGTAATTGAGGCCTTGTACAAATATTTTTCAGCTCTTATGAAGCCATGAGATGGACCAGCACTTATATTTTTTTTCATGTGACATGAGTATTTTGAACTTACATTTATTGTATAAATGCAGTTACTGATGGCCGCTATCCTGGAGCGACATTGGACCGGAATGGATTGCGCCCCTGTGAGATCTGACCCAACTTCGCTTATGTGCATGTGTGTGTAAGTATGCATTCCGTCCATCTTGGTCCCACGGTCCTACCGGTCGAATCCCGGTGACCCGTGACCCGTGACCCTTGGATAGTGTTTGTGATCATCCGTGATTCCAGTCATGAAGACCCGACTTGGATCGAGTTGAGACCTATGCCATTGCGTCCGCTTCGTCGCCGCTGTTCCAACGCCGCGTCTCGTGCGTAAATCCGGTGTGTCCATCAAAAGTTGTACGCCACACATTTTTGGACCATTGATTGCATTTTTTTGGTGGGACCCACTTGGTATGCACAAATTTCCATGCGAATCTATGACATAATTACCTAGAGAACCTAACCCCTATAGCTAGCCTAGGCTCTAGCTCCTAGACCCCTAGCATATAGGAATCTCCTCCCAAACTCATCATGAGTTCTTCTTGCCAAGGCAAGCATGCCTCCATTTTTTTAGAAATTCATCATTACTCTCATGCTACATCTCTCTCCCTTCTCTCTTTTTCCTTTCATTTTCTCTTCTCCCATTGCTAGAACCTCCTAAACATCCTACCTTGCTAAAAAAATTCCAGCCATATTTCTTCCATCTCCCTCCCCATCTAACCATTAGAATTAGATCTCAACCATAGATCTATTTTCCTTGGTGCTAGAGGATCTTAGTGTGGAAGTTTGGTGATCATCTTTGAGGTGGTTGACTATTCTTTTGCTAAATTCCTTTCTTTTCTTTAATCTCATTATTTCTTTATGGATGGATCACATGGGACCCACCAATCCATGGTGGGGATCCCATTTGATCCCATGGATGTGGCCCTTTAGCCCATCCTACATGCATGTCATGATCCATGATGGGGCCATTCTCCATGGACCCCATCATGATGTATTTAATGATCCACTCTATGTCAAGGTCATCTAGACCTTAAGGATCATGTTGGGATGACATCTCAACCATCCATTGAAATTATAGATCATGCATGTAGTGATTTTATGTTGCATGTACAATCAATGTAGTTATATGGGTATGATTCATTTTTGAGAGGGCCCATTAGTGGCGGGGCCTTACCCCCATGGTCGGATTAATTTCTTTTCTTCTTCTATCTTCTATGATGTGTAGATGATGATGTGTGTGTGGCCCATTTAGTGGGCCTAGGATGTCCCAAAATAAATAAAAATAAAAATTCAGCAAGGTAGGACGCCCTTACCACCCAACTCCATGATCTTTGGACACCTTAATCAATGCATGCAAGTGTCCTAGTCTTAGTCTGTGATCTAGACATATGTGAGACCCACTGAGGAAGGCCACACACCCTTTTTATGGCTGAGATTATTGAGATATAGACTGATGTGTCCAGCCATGTATTGCTGTCTAGAAATTTCTGGACAGATTTTTGCTGGACTTGGGCTTGAATTTGGGACTGATTGAGGGACCTTTTGTACCCATCAAATATACTTTTCTGAAAGGTGAGGATCTAATTTTGATATATGCCAAATTTCAGCCCCATCTGACCTTCATTGGGGTCCCAAAGGTGTGGTCCAAGTGAGGTGGACAGTCTGGATTTTCTGCACTGTTCCAGCAACATTCCACCCTAGACAGTTCAGAATTCTGAAATTTATTAAAATATTTTTGGGTGTATAAAAATTATAAAAATTTACAGAGAGGTTGACTACTCATGTTAAGACTCACTTACAAAATTTTGGGGCCAATGGACGCCTGTACACACCATGGTAGTGGCTAGACCGGCCCACTATAATATGGTGTCCAGATCAGTCCGATTTTCATGACAGATTGATTTATTTAAATGAATTAAAATATTTATAGATGCCCAAAAATTCTGAAATTTTTTAGGGGAATGTTACACTCATGGTAGGACCTAACTACGAAATTTCATGGCCAATGGACCCCTTTGCACACCGTGGCGAGGGCCGGACTGGCCCCATGTTGGGACGTCCAGGTCTGTCTGATTTTTTGGACAGACTGTTTTGTTTAAATTAATTAAAATACTTAGGAATATCTAAAAATTTTGAAATTTTGTGAGGGTGTGGCCCACCTATAGAAGTGTCACTCTGTAAAATTCAGCTCCAACTGACCCCATTTGGGCATCCAAAAGAATGGGCCAAGATGGTTGGACTGCCAGATTTTTCTGCTGTGCAGTCCAGCAATATGCCTTTATAAAAACCATAATTAAAAAATGTTTCCTCTGATGATGGGCCACCTTTTTGGGTTTTCTCTTATTGTATGCATGATGAGGGACCTTGGGCCTTAATTCCTAGAGTTTTGGAGGCCCTGGACCCACTCTAATGGAGTGCCCAAATTTAGGACAGCAACATGCATTGTAGAAATTTTCTGTACATTAGTCCCCTTTGTTATTTCAGAACTTTTGGGCCCCAGTCCATTGGGCTCTGTGTATGATTAGTTGGGGACCCATCCCTGATGTTCTAGGGCCCATTGGGGCCATGATTATGGGGCCCACCATATTGAGGAAATTGGGCATTTATTGCTCCCTTATATTTTAGAATACTCTTGGGTTTAATCAATGCCTTTTTGGTCTCCATTGATGATCATTTATGGAACCCAAATATAAACCAGATTTTGGGACTTCCTAATGGGCCCAGATTGGGTTGGAACATCCTAACTTGGCCTAGCCATATGTTGGGTTGATTTCCACCATTTTGATGGACTTATGGGTTGAGATAAGGGTGGTATTGGGCCCTCGATTGCCCACTTAGATTGCTAGTGGTTGGGCTGATGTAGTGGGGCCCATTTCACCCAAATTAAACTTATTTTTAAGCCTTATTTTTTTGTGCTCATGGGCTGCCCATTAAGTTTAACTGAATGTATGAGTCGTATGGTCATTGGGACTTGGGCCTTGAGCCTTGATTCCCCTGACCTTTGGGCCTATATTTAATACACTATTGTAATGGGTTTTATGGGCCAAAATACTCAAGTAGTTGGGCCCTTGCTTACCCATTAAAGTAAACCATACTTGGACCGAGATGTGAGGCCCAACTTACTTATTTTAAATGTAAGGATCACCCATATGTTGGAATAATGAGCTGCCCATTAGGCCCACCACAATGAGTGGACTCAGGATCTTTATGGTTGGGCCCAACCTTGCTTGAGGGCCCACCATATTGCCTGTGTTGGGCTTTGAGTATAAACCCACTAGGCCATGGATTGCCTTAGGCCTTGGGCCTTAGTTCATGTTCGAGTAGTGGCGGGCTACCTCTTGGGAACCAGTTGAGGTTGGATGTCCTCCTGGGTAGTCCTAAGGTAGGCCCATGGGTTCTTCTATGGATGGTTAAAGGCCCACCATATATCCTAGGCCATTTGTTTAAGGATCAATGTGAATGTATGTAGAACCTACCTTAATGCATGTTTGGTCCAGGCCATCCAAGCCTTGGATCGCCCGATCATGGAGGCACTCTGTCACGCCCCGAACTCAAAAACTGGGCTCACAAAGTTTTCGATCGTCGAATCCGGTGCCGACATCCTCTATAGTACCCCATTCTCGGCTCCTGGCACCCATATACCAGGTTCCGATCCTGGGATGCTGCAAGGAGGATTTCAAACATGATTTGATTTGTAATGAGCATAACCACAAGCATAACCCACGAACAATAACCACAAGAACATCATCACAAAATTCACTATGATCAAAAACTTTTGAGTACAAGGCGTATGAAAGGGAAATACAATATACTGAAAATGATAAAAACTCCAAAAGCTCGGCTGCACGCTCCAACTGCGGCGAGACTACGGCTGCATCCTGGCGTCACCTGCACGCATCAATCGTGCATAAGCTTATAAAAAGCTTAGAGGGTGGTGTAAGTGTGTGCGCAGTATAAACGTGCTCAGAATGTAAGGTCAGAGTAATGCGGAATCATGTTGATGAGTACATGAATGCAATCAGCCGTACGAAGGCTATATGGTGCAAGACATGAATGCGATCGACCACATCAAGGCTATGCGATGCAAAATGTAAGTCAAGCATGTCAATCCTCATCCACATATCAGTATAACTCCTCACTAGAGCATCAAATTAGTATAGTTCTTAATCTGGATAATCACTGGGGTTTAGTACACTCCAAATGGCACTGCCGCTCTCCTAGCCGCACAGTCCAAGTGAGCGTAAGAAACCTCACTATCCTCCTGGCCAATAGTTTGTCAATACCTATCCGGCATGTCGATAGCGGATCTATTCACGAGCTGGTCAAACTTAGCCTAGTATTGCTCCTACCCTCGGGCGAGTAAGGCCACACCCCTTTCCAACTGACCACGACACAGTGGGAGACGCGGCCTCCTGGTATTTGGCCATCGTGTGCTCATATATCCACTCAGTCTCGGCGTTGGAGTTATCCTCTGGTACCATCGGGTTTAGGAATTTTCACCAAGGGACATCTATGGCGCCCGTATGCTAAAACCAAACATTTTCGGTATCCAATCCAGCCACCCACGATGTGTCTGTGGAGGCTATAGCCCTGATGTCGCTAGAGCATACAATAATCATGATCACACAAATGCAAGTGCATGAATCACCCTACCAAACATGCAACAATCATGCCCGTACTGCACGCTCATGTAGGGCAACTCCGTCTATCAGGGAGCCCATGGACAATCTGCCCAAAGGCATATGTTATGATCAGTCACTCCTCATAACAAGCATACATATGATGCGTATGATCATGAATCATGTATTTATATTAAACATGTTGTATAATGATGGGCTCTGAGTAAAGCGAAGATGGGCCTAAACGGCCTACCCACTACAAGTATGGGCCTATCAGTGGGCCTTAAAGAGAGTGATAATGCGGACATTTAACCAACATTACCCTTACAATGTGGACGTCAAACCATCATTGCTCCCAAGGTATAGCCCACTATAAAGATCAACTCATATACCATGGTAGAATCACACTACAATGGGCCTTATGTACGCCTTATTAGGCCTCGACCCATGGGCCTCATATATATCAAAGTGGGCCTCGACAACGGGCCACAAATACCTCAAATGGGCCTCATAATGTGGGCCTATATATATCAAGGTAGGCCCCAACAACGGGCCTATAAACACATCAAGATGGCCTACATACATGGGCCCATATATATCAAAGTGGGCCTCAACATTGGGCCTATATACATGCCAAGATGGGCCTAAATACATGGGCCCATATGCATCTAAGTGGGCCTCAATAATAGGCCTAAAAATACATCAAGATGGGCCTAAATACATGGGCCCATATTTACCAAAGTGAGCCTCATGTGAGGCCCGCCATAATGTTTATTTTCCTATCCAATCTGTTGATAAGGTCACATGAATAGGGGGCCCACCAAAATGTCTATTTTCCAGCCAATCTATTGATATGGTCACATGGACGAAGGGGCCCACTGTAACGTTTATTTTCCAGCCAACCTGTTGATGAGGTCACCCGGATAGGGGGCCCACCATAATATTTATTGTCATTCAACCTGTTTATAAGGTCACGTGGACCAGGGCCCACCATAATGTTTATCTTCATCCAATCTGTTCATAAGGTCACATGGACCTTGGGTAGGGCCCACTAGAATGTTTATTTGCCACCATCCTATTCATAAGGTCATGTAGACCAGGAACCCACCGTAATGTTTATTTGTCATTCAACCTGTTTATAAGGTCACGTGGACCTGGCCAGGCCCCTCTCCTCTTCTGCATGTGGTGTGGCCCACACAAGTCATGGATTGACGTGATTTTTGAGACCTAGGCTCACGATGGAATGGTGCATCCGACTGATGGGGTAGATGTTCGAAACGCATCACAGTGGGGCCCACGGCTGGGGTCGTGAGGCCCAGCCGGCCCGTCCTCTCGCCGCTGACAACGGCAGTAACCTTCTTCTCTTTCTTTTTTCTTTTTTTTTTAAACCGTAATCTTGTGGTTTTTGGTAGGTGGGGCCCACCTCAGGTAAATTTGTCCCACCCATTTATCACCGTGGCCTAATACAAGCCTATCAAGCCCAATATTGGGTATATTTCGGCGAATAAACACAACCAGGCGGGTTTTAATGGTACACACTACTATTTCCTATGGTATGGTCTGCTTGATCATCAAATTGATCTCATTTTTCGGTTCAACGTCTCAAATGGTCTGAGGAAAAGGATGAACGGATTGGATTAATTCCATACATCAAGGAGGGGCTGCATAAGCAGCCCATCCCAAAGGCTCTTTTTTTTTTAAGCTTGAAAGTACACACCCATGCCAGCGCAAGCACTCCATGTTAGCCACCTACGTCCAACGTCTCTGGCTTGGATAAACACTGCATCATGGTGGGTCCCACATGTACGTGGCCCACCATCCACACGTGTATATGTTTATATATACATAGTATGTGGGACTTCTCACCATCCCCAAAATGGACGGTGGATTTCACCTGAAATGCAGTGGGCCACACCGTTTGATGGATGGAGTAGATTTAACACGATTTGGTGGGGCCCACTTCATTCCAAGGGAAGGATAGAGAGAGAGAGAGAGAGAGAGAGAGAGAGAGAGAGAGAGAGATATATATATATATATATATATACGGTGAGTTAGAGGGACCCCGCCACTATGGGCCCCTCTTGGTTAAATCACATACATCAAATTAGTCCCATATCAAGTGGCCCTAAAGTTGAAATCACAATAAATCACCCACCTTATTTGCCTTCTCCTTGATCCCTTATCCTCCTTAGCTCATTTGCTAGACTTTTAACGGTGGATGATGGACTTTTGATGGTGTGGATGAGAGATGAGAGGGTGGGCCACACTTGTGGTTTTGGAGAGCTTGGAAATGCTTGGGAAGGCTTGGGACGTGGGATGCTTTGTTGCTTGGGAGAATTTTTGAGATAAATGGAGAATTAATGGTGAGAGGGATAGGTGGGATGGTGGGTGTAAGGAAGGGTATGAGTTGGGTTGAAAAGTTGTAAAGGAGGTATGGTTATGGTTGAAATTTGTAAAAAGGAGGAATGGTGAGAGGAGAGAGAGTTTGACTTATGGTAAAGGAAGGAGTGGTTATGTGTACTTGTTGTTAGGTGAGGTGGCATGGAGGTAAGGTGGTACACTTGACTTGATTGATGGGACATCTCGTAGAGATTGCCTCGTAATTCGTAATGCGTGGTGTTTTCTTCGAATTGAACGTAGACCGACATCTTCCAGCATAGGTATCGGTTCGGTGCGCGAGTCGTGGCATTAGAACCGCGGCGACAGCACGGTCGCTAAGGTACGAGTTTCGGATCAAGTAGCCTTCGGTAGGCAGGACTCAGCTTAAGATCGCGCGCAACGTCGGATACGAGTCGAGAATTGTTGGAATTCGACTAGAAGGATCGCAAAAATTGACGGAACGGTACAGTCTAGGATACGGGTCTTACAAACTCTCTGCCTTGGGTTGCTACTGGATTCACAATCCAGTAGCAGGCCCACTTGATCTTTTCTTGACGTATACACGCCCTCCATCTGGTGGGGCCCCCTATGAATATTGTTGGCCTTCATGAGATCATTCTCACTTATTTGACTAATTTCTAGGCTTTAGCAAGCCCAGGAAGCTAAGTGGGCCGAACGTTTATCAAGGGGCCTTAAATGTACATTGTTATGGTTAAAAATTTATTGGACATAGGACTCACCATATTGAGAACTTGTGTGCGTGTTGCATGCTTATATTTTATAATCCTTGGGCTTAATTAGTGCATTCTTTTGGGTCACCTTTAGTGATCGCATGAGGACCCCATCTTAGAACGGATTTTTGGGGCATCCCATGGGCCTAGAATGGGTTGGGATGTCCCAGCTTGGCCCAACCATATATTGAGCCAACTTCCACCATTTTAATGGACTTGTGAGCTAAGATAAGAATAGTATTGGGCCCTTAGTTGCCCACTTAAATTACTAGTTATTGGGCTCATGTAGTTGGGCCCATTTCATCATCCAAACTTAAACTTATTTTTGGGCCATATACTGTGTATGTGAACTGCCCACCAAGTCCAACTTAATGCATAGATTCTATGGCCATTGAGAATTGAGCCTTGGGCCTTAATTTCCCTCTTAGAGCCCATGTTGTTAAAAGTCGTATTATATCTTTTTATGGCCTATTATGAGGAATATATGTAATGTGGTTACCTTTATTTGTATCTTAAATATAGGCCTTGGGCCTTCTATCCATATAGTCCATGGTTGATATGCCTTTTTGGAGAATGGTGGTTAAATGTCCCCATTATGGACCCCTCTAGGCCCGGTTATATTTAAGAGTGATTAGATACTCATCTTAAACTCTTGCTAGGCTCATTTCTATATTACTTAGACTCGTAGCTTGTATACTTAGTCTTGTGGGCCACCCCAAGTAAATGGGCCCACACTAGAAGTTGGATTTCCTTAAGGATATTGTCTAAGTACCTAGTCTTAGTTCCCTCTTGGATAGGAGGAATGTAATATACATTGTATATCGCTATATAGTGTGATTAAATTCATCCTCATGACCCAGGTACATCATTATATGCGTGATTGACACTGTGTGTGTGGTCATAGTGTGCCATTGGACATTGCATGTTACCTTCTCCGAGGGACGTAGTATTTCTTCTTGAGCACATTGGATGCTTGAAATTGATGCATAGTTGATTATGTGATTCATGCATCTGGCATTGCATAGCATATGGACAATTATCGCCCTTGCTTCATCAGAGTTGTAGCCTCCACAGTTACATCGTGGATGGCCATGTTTGGACACCAGAAATGTTACTTGAGCATACCGGGTGCATAGGATGCCCATGGGTGAAATTCTCAAAACTTCCATAGTACCAAGGATCTGCTCTAGCGCCGTGATCAGGTGGAATATATGAGCGCACGAGGGCCTTATACCGTTAGGCCGCAACTCTCACTGTCGTGTAGTCTATTGGATAGGGGTGTGGCCTTACTCGCCTGATGTAAGAGGGCATTACTAGGCTGAGTCTGACCAGCTCGTGAATGGGTCCGCTACCATCAGGCCTTGCTAGTGATTGACTGTCCACATGCGGGTAGTGAGGTCTCTTACGCTCGTTTGACTATGCGGGGTCTGTAGAGCGGCAATCATCCAGCAGTGTAATGGACCCCAGTGATTTCCTTATGATGGAAATGTACTTGATATGTGGATTGGATATGAGCACTGACATTACTTTGCATTTCATTTGCATCGGCTGTGTAAGCCTCATAATGCATTACAGTACTCATCGCATTACAGTACTCATATTGATTACAGTACTCATTGCATTACAGTACTCATCGCATTACGGTACTCATCGCATTACAGTACTCATTGCATTATATAGCCTTGGTATGACTTCCCGCATTATCGTACTGCCTTGGTATATTTTCTTACATTCATGATAGCCTTGGTAAGGCTAGTGGTATTGGTATTGATCATGACTCCCTTTTGCATTCTCTATCTTCTTCTGAGCACCATTGTCACACACTTCACCACCCTCTAAGCTTTCTATAAGCTTATGCACGATTGATGTGTGCAGAAGATCCTAGGTAGGCGTCTCAGTGGCAGAGTTTTGATTAGAGCTAAGCTTGAGGACCCAGTGTTACAGACTTCCTTTCTTCCTTCTATTACTTATGCATGTCCTTTTAGACCTTGTGGATACTTGTAAAAGTTCAAATTCATAGTGGATTTTATGATGTGTGCCTTTATTATTCTAAGATTTACTTGCTGTGATCTTGGGTATGCTCGTATTGGAATGACTATACTGTTATGGAAATCCTCCTTGTAAGATCCCAGGATCAAAACCTGCCTCAGGAGCCGAGAATGGGGTACTGCGGAGGCTGTTGCGATCATAACCGACCATCGGGTTCCTTGTGAGTCCGGTTACCGAGTCTGGGGCGTGACGGCCCCAGTCACTTTTACATCACACATAGTGGACACGTGATCATGGCCAGTGAGGTTGGTGTTGTAGATATCTTGCCAAAAGATGTGGCTAGGAAAGAAAGACATCTGATCGGTCCAGAAGGGGACGTTACTGAAACAGTTCATGTGGAAGGCTAGGAAAGGAAAACATTTGTAGTTTTTTTTGAAAACTTTAAATAGACCATTAATTATTTTGTTGATATTGTGTTGATTATTGTCTTGATGAATGTTAAATGGGTGAATGTAGGATTGTAATTGATTCATTATTGAATGAATGATTGTAATTGAATGAATGAGTGATTATAATTGAATCAATGAATGATTGTAATTGAAGGAATGGATAATTATGCAGGTGGTAATTGAATGAATGAATGATTATAATTTTTTTAAATGTAGACAATAGCTATCGATATTGACCGTAGCAAGTAATGTAACACCCCGACATTTCATGACCCGAGTATATGACTTGTTTCCCAAAAACCCGAGTGTTAACCTTAAACGATGGTCAAATTCAAGTATATATTTTTTCAACTATCAGAGTAAGCCGATGAGCATAGAATGGACAAGTAAGAATAAAAGAAAATTTGCATTTAAATTTAGAATATACAAAGGTTGCCCATAATGACTTATTGTAACGCCCTGAAAATCGAGGGTCGAGCAAAGCTCAACTCCCAAGATCCAACGCATCACTTATGCAACATAGATAATGATGCTTAAATGTTATCCATATTAGTGCATTAAACATGAGTGAGATTATACTAAATCAGCATATCATACTCCAGAGTTAATGTAATTAGGCAAGCGGAAGACTGAGATAGATATATAAAGTATATAGGTGTTTCACAACCTCCAGAGTATGAGTATGTTACCAGGCTGAATATATATACATGTACGGTTCTAAAATTTACGAAATATCAAAGTATAAATGTCCAACTAATCGATATAACCCTATAATTTTGTCGAATCAGAACAAAGTCAACGAAGACCCGCCTGATAGCTGAACGTAGGAAAATTCCTCCTCCTCGTCCATGAAGTCCATTTCGGCTGCATAGACTCCGCCATTACCTGCATCTACAACAGAGTCTGGTTAGTGTTTTAAAACACCATCCCAAGTAGGAATAAGTAGTTAATTCAGTTGAACTATAAAGCAAAGGTTAACATGTTATCAATTCAGTCAAGCAGTAATGATAAAGCAATACATCAAATAATCATATCTACTCTAATTAATGCAGGGATGATATGTTGTAATGATCATGCCCTCGCCTGCACTCCCTCAGCGACACCATCTCACGGTCGCGCATGCTAAACTCCCACTGTGCTCTTCCTCGCCAGAGACACATGCAATACGGTGTACGGTCGTGTTAACCAAGTTCTTAATTAGACTTATTCATATAGTAGATTCTGAAAACTAAGGTACCTCCCTTTTTATCATTTACCCAAACAATGATCTATTTAGGGTTGTCAATCCTAGTTAATCACATACGATAGGTAAATTCTAGGGCATTACCTCCAATGAAAGTAGTGGATAGGCAAGTTCAATTGATTATACTTGAGGTCACTCCACCAACACCCTACCAACTGGAGCGCTATTTTCGAAGGGGGTCCGGATCAGACGGTTCACCCCAACCAATGCTGGGACCGCAGTCAAGCTGCGTCGGTGTAGGTCGACAGCTCGAATACAGTGTCCCATACCACCGTATTTGGCTTATGAGTTTGGGTTGCTCATTGGTTACTACGGGGAGGCTCGTCACCCTAGCGTAGGCCGACAGCTCGACTATGGTGTCCCATACCACCATGCCCGGCTCATGAGTCTTAGCGGATCATGGTACAATGCTTGAAACGGGCTTTACATTGATAAGTGATACCTTAGATTCAACCAGTAACGTTCATACATGGTAAACACGCAATAGGCAAATCGGTTTGTTAGATAAGTTCGATTGGTACAAGCGTACACAGAATTAATCGACATGAAGCGCATAAGCACTCCACGTGGCCTAACCACTATCGGCAATCATCGTACGACTCGGATTCACTGAATGTATCAAATGTGGTGAGACTAATTCGCCCACCTAAATAGGAATTGTTACCAATTGTCTAGACTACGTAGTAGTCCCAATCATACTCAAATGCAGCATGTGGATACATGTGATAATCATATAAGCATTTAACAAATAATCCAAGTACAACACTCATTTGAGCATTTCATCAAACATATTGAACATGTTACCGAACATTGCAATTTATCCATAAATTGTGTAATTGAAATTAAGGTTACATGAAGGAAATTATACATATAGTTAAGGTAATCGAGAATCCTATCTCAACACCCTTAATAAATACAAATCATCGGACAATTTCTCATTCAGACATATTATCAAACACTTAGACTCACATTTCTAAATACATACACTAGATTAGTTACGACATGAACTGTAGCAATTTCCTACACAACATAGGTTATAAAACATATAACAAACATGGATATAAGATTATAAATCATGACAAGCACAATTCACCATTTCATGTTCATTCAAGCATTTCAACAAACACATGGAATGCATTTTGTATTATACATAGACTAAATTAGTTACGACATATATTATGGCAAGTCCTGTCACAAGGAGATTGTCATACATACAACAAACATGAATCCTAGATTAATAGTCATGGCAAGCTCAAATCATGATTTCACATTCATTCAAACATTTCAACAAACACGTGGAATACATAATATATTCAATATAGTTTACACATGTATAATTCATCGAAAATGTCGTAACTAAGATCATATGGCAGCAATGAAGTTAGACATAAATCATTGCTGACATTGAAAGCCTTGAAAACCATAACCTAAACATTTATAGTCCGCACCTTTCGTCGATATGCTCGTTACGAACTCGGTTCGTACACTACGTCACCGTCTAAGCACAACAGCTACCTAAATCATGAAATAGGTTAGTTATTTCACTGATTCCTCTATTTGGATTCCTAAAACAAGATTAGGGTTAGGATTTCTTACCCAAATCGAAGTTGGATTCGACGGTATAGCTAGATGTAGAGGCGATTCAACACGTGGAGTAGCAGGAAGGAACCACGACAGTAAACACTAAGGACCTCCCTTCGATCTCCACTCCTTTCTCCCCTTTTCTCTCCTCTCTCCTAGGGTTTGGAGAAAATCGTATGGAATAGAAATGGGGTGGTTTAAGGGCTATTTATAAGCCTAGAACTGATGTCAATGGCCCCAAAGCCATGGTATACTTAGGTTATAGCCAAAGGGTATCTATTTCGGGCAAACGGGACACATTTGGAGGTCCATTACTCACTGATGGCGTAGGGTAAGTTCCCTGGCAATGGATCTAGGCCAAGTTATGATTTTGGTCTAATCAGATTTGTGGATTGACCATGAAGGACCTGTTTTAGCTCAACGGTCATTGTCACTCGATCAAGGCCACGAGTACACTGACAAGTGTAGAGAAATTTTCCTGATCCAAGGGTGCAGTTGGGTCAAAATTTGACGGTATAAAACCTTAAATTTCACCCGCAAGCGAACGGTCCAATTTACTTAAGTTTGGGTTCATTTTCTAAAGCTATTCACGGTCCTCACACACTTCGCTCTAAGCTCAAGTTGTGCGTTTCTGGATACTATTCGGGCTCGATTCTCGTGATGGTTGTCAAGCCCAGTAAGGTGGTCATAACCTTATAGTTTCGCGGTCATTTGACTTTCGACGCGCGGTCCAGGTCCGATACGGAGTTTCGATGTGCTCCCGAGGGCAATTGGGTTTTGAGATTGTTCGTAGATTTTTAAGTAATGTTGAGTTAGTGATTTTAATGGTTTTGGTTCTTACAGTTTGTATAGAAAGTGGTTCAAGCTAATTCCACCACTTATTTAGTTTAGTACTTAACTAAATTACGCCCCTATTATGACTAAATAAGGTCCTAGGGTAGTTCTACGTCCCTTTCTGGCACTTTTAATTAATATATTATTTTAATTATTTTTTAGTAGTTCCTCATCAAGTCTACTTCATCTTTACCAAATTTTATTAGATCTCATATTGTAGAAAAATTATAAAAATTCTAGAAGTAGCAGCTGTCCAAACTAATAATTTTTTGGACAGTTGTCACAACAACCTATATTTAACTATATTAAAAATTTTATTGTATTTTTCACTTATTTTCATATGAAACTAGACTTATCAAGCTTCAATCTGGATTTTGAATCACCTAAATCAGAGTTATATTGAGGGAGATATGACTTTTTGAAGTTGGTCAAAAACTGCATAAAACTGCAGCGAGGGTCCACCAAAATGTAGTGCACCAGCGATGCCTCGCTGTAGGCGCGATGGCATCGCGGTCCGCTGGACCGCCCGGTGGTGATTCTGCCCCATAATTTTTTAGCATATCTTGCAAACCGGAATGAGTTGTTCGATATGCAATATATGATTTTGGGGTAGGAGAAGCTGCTCTATCCAAATAACCTATTATTTTGTCAAATTCCATAAGGTCGATGGTCAAAATTCCATTTTATTTATTTATTTACCATTTATAGTAAATTTTAGTTTAAGTATTGTTCTTCATCACTTAAACTTTAGGATTAATGTCTAATATGAAAGTACTTAGAAAAATTTGAAGAATAAGGTGGTGAAAGGTGAGATTTTGAAGGAAATGAGTAAAAAATAGATTTTAGACTTTGGGATTGAGTTCTGAGAAGTCAACAAGGTGTTATGATCGACCCATTGCCTAAGAACGTCCATCTCTAAGTTGGCAAAAATCCGGGATGTTACAATCTACCCCCCTTAAAAAATAATTTCATCCCCGAAATTGGCTAAGGGTAATAAGTAAAGATTTTATTATTTCATCTACCTAAGTTTTATTGATTTCAAATTTATATGCGTGGTAAAGTGTATACTATCTATGCTAGTCTGGCTCACTTTAGTCTACCCTCCTTAAAACTTTTTCGCCCTGAATTTAGTTAAGGCTTCTATTGGGTCCGTATTCAACGAGCACATTTGTAGATACACTGACCTTGGCTATTGTAATTCCGCTCGTACCCATTGTTAGGCCTATCCTTTAAAAGGAACTGGTTTAATACTTGAACCCTAATTACTTTCCTTCGATGACTTCATTATTGACATTTTAAGGACGATTCAGCTCCTACTTATAACCTAGATCAATTTTCTTCGATCCTGGGCCAGTGGGGCAAGGGCCCACCACGCTTCCGCTGTACCACTTTGATCAAATGGATGTATAAACCGACCTAACTAGATTGGGCTCATAATATTCTACCCCCCTTAAAATTATTTTTACTCTCAAGGCTCAAGAATCTGTCCTGATCCGTATGTCGGAACAAGGTGTAATTTAGGACCTATCCTTGACATGAAATGGGAAACGACCTCTCAATACGTTGGTCTTCCTTTCATCGATGATGTGTACTATGGCATTTGTGTCTATAGTCATAGAAAGAAGCTTAAAATGATGGGTGTTGTGGTTGATTCCAGGGACGAGTGTGAGTTTGTGGCAAGATGCCTAATCCTACCAAAGAAGGACTTTTGCCACGGTCCCGACTTACCCTCTTTAATCGTATCCAGTTTAACACTGTAAGATAATCTATACATTATTAGTATACAAGGAATTTGGACAAAATATTTTAATGGGCAGACTATCTTTCTAAGTTCGTATGTACAATATGTATGCCAGAATGATCTGTGATTCAGGACCTAATTCCTAACTATCTGTTGCCCATTTGAGAAATTTCTTGGGCCAAAACAAAAAATCCTTATTGGCTATATGTACTTAACACTTCTCAAAGGTGAAGTAATAAACTTTTGGTTGTAAGTGGTCGGGTCAACACGGAAGGAAAGTTGTGTAGTGGGTCTGAGCCGGATACATAGACCTTCTGCCTAGCTATGACAGAAAATTTGTCGTATCAGTTCTTAATCCTAGTTAATCCTGATCTTCTGCTTGATCAGAGCATTAAGTTCATTGGTAACTACCAGGATTGAGAATTCGATTTAAACTGCGAATACTTCACTTATATATAGTTTCTCTACTCCGTGTTCCCGATTGTAATAAGTCCTTGAGAATGTAATTCTAAGGGGTGTGTTGATTCGACCTAACGTTCTATCCGAAGGATATATAAGCTTTCTCTGAGCGTGAATAGTTTCTAATCAAAACAACCTTCGTAAGAGTTATTAAAGAAGCCTATAAGTATTAAGGGGATTCAACGAAGGAATGAGGTCTCACTCCAACCTAACCAAGCCAACTAAGTCTATCTTTCAATTATCTTATCATATTCAGTATTTTACATTCCTTAGTCTAACCAGTAGCCTAGTCATAACTTATGAGTAGCGGTAATCTAATAGTTGTAATCCGAAATTTACGCTCATACGCTAGATGATTTCATACCATTTCTAATACAAGAAATTATTTTATCGCTTAGGGTTAAAAGTTGTCTGATTGAAATTGAGTTGCCCGAACTTGAATGTAATTGCACTAGAGCACTTCACATATGACCATACAGCTAAGGAGGTCCTAGGGTTCACGTTATTAATTTATTAGATTCCCTATACTGTTAGACCTTTTAAAATCTAGGAGTACCAACTCTAGGTCCAAAACTCTAAATGTCCCAACATTTGATGGTCATTGTATTTTATATAATCCTCATTCCTAAGGTCCTAGTTATCTCATTACTCCTCTCTAAATTTCTTGGTTTTGGTCCTTAGATCCATAGGGTCCGTTTTTATGGTCTAACGCGCCCGTATTCGCGCCATTTGGATCCGTTTCAGGTTTGGAATTCGTCAACTAACGACTCAAATCCATCAACTGATGGCCTAGAGGTGACCTAGGTCGATCCACGTGATTGAAGGTACGTTGTGGACTAAATTACAGTATTCAGTCTCGCCTGTCGACGAAACTTGGGTTTCTAATGTGGTTTCTAGGTTACATCACCCCCTTCATAAGTCAAAGTGCGTTAGAGTGCATCATGTTACCATAACCCAGGTCCAGTTTAATCCAAATCATGCTTTGATACCATCTTGTAACGCCCTGAAAATCGGGAGTCGAGCAAAGCTCAACTCCCGAGATCCAACGCATCACTTATGCAACATAGATAATGAGGCTTAAATGTTGTCCGTATTAGTGCATTAAACATGAGTGGGATTATTCTAAATCAGCATATCATACTCCAGAGTGAATGTAATTAGGAAAGTGGAAGACTGAGATAGTTATATAAAGTATATAAGTGTTTCACAACCTCCAGAGTATGAGTATGTTACCAGGCTGAATATATATACATGTATGGTTCCAAAATTTACAAAATATCAAAGTATAAATGTCCAACTAATCCATGTAACCCTATAATCCAGTCGAATCAGAACGAGGTCTATGAAGACCCGCCTGATAGCTGAAAGTAGGAGAATTTCTCCTCGTCCATGAAGTCCATTTCAGCTGCATAGACTCCGCCATTACCTATATCTACAACAGAGTTTGGTTGATGTTTTAAAACACCATCTCAGGTAGGAATAAATAGTTAATTCAGTGGAACTATAAAGCAAAGGTTAACATGTTATCAATTAAGTCAAGCAGGAATGATAAAGCAATACATCAAACAATCCTAGCTAATCTTATTAATGCAGGGATGATATGTTGTAATGATGCATGCCCTCGCCTGCACTCCCTCAGCGACACCCTCTCACAGTCGTGCATGCTAAACTCCTACTGAGCTCTTCCTCGCCAAAGGCACATGCAATGCTGTGCATGGTCGTGTTAGCAAAGTTCTTAATTAGACTTATTCATACAGTAGATTCGGGAAGCTAAGGTACCTCCCTTTTTATCATTTACCTAAACAATGATCCATCTAGGGTTGTCAATCCTAGTTAATCACATACAATAGGCAAGTTGTAGGGCATCACCCCTAATGAAAGCAGTGGATAAGCAAATTCAATTGATTATAGTCGAGGTCACTCCACCAACGCCCTACCAACTTGAGCGCTATTTTCGAAGGGGGTCCGAATTAGATGGTTCACCCCAACCCATGCTGAGACCGCAGTCAGGCTGTGCCGGTGTAGGCTGGTAGCTCGAATACAGTATCTCATACCACCGTATTCGGCTCATAAGTTTGAGTTGCTCACTGGTCACTAGGGGGAGGCTCATCACCCCAGCGTAGGGCGACAGCTCAACCACGGTGTCCCATACCACCATGCCCGGCTCATGAGTCTTAGCAGAGTGGTACAATGGTTGAAACGGGTTTTACATTGGTAAGTGGTACCTTAGATTCAAGCAGTAGCGTCCATACATGGTAAACACGCAATAGGCAAATCGGTTTGTTAGATGAGTTTGATTGGTACGAGCGCATGCTGAATTAATCAACATGGAGCGCATAAGCACTCCATGTGGCCTAACCACTGTCGACAATCATCGTATGACTTGGATTCACCGAACGTATCAAATGTGGTGAGACTAATTCGGCCACCTAAACAGGAATTGTCACCGATTGCCTAAACTACGTATTAGTCCCAATCATACTCAAATGCAGCATGTGGATACATGTAATAATCATATAAGCATTTAACAAGCAATTTAAGTACAACACTCATTTGAGCAATTCATCAAACATATTGAACATGTTACCGTACATTGCAATTCATCCATAAATTGCGTAATTGAAATTAAGGTTACATGAAGGAAATTATACATATAGTTAAGGTAATCGAGAATCCTATCTCAACACCCTTAATAAATACAAATCATCGGATAATTTCTCATTCAGACATATTATCAAACACTTAGACTACACATTTCTAAATACATAGACTAGATTAGTTACGACATGAACTGTAGCAATTTCCTACACAACACAGGTTATAAAACATATAACAAACATGGATCGAAGATTTGAAATCATAACAAGCAAAATTCACCATTTCATGTTCATTCAAGCATTTTAACAAACACATGGAATGCATTTTGTATTATACATAGACTAAATTAGTTACGACATATATTATGGCAAGTCCTGTCACAAGGGGATTGTCATACATACAACAAACATGAATCCTAGATTAATAGTCATGGCAAGCTCAAATCATAAACCCATTTTATTTATTTATTTACTATTTATTGTAAATTTTAGTTTAAGTATTGTTCTTCATCACTTAAACTTTAAGATTATGTCTAATATGAAAGTACTTAGAAAAATTCGAAGAATAAGGTGGTGAAAGGTAAGATTTTGAAGGAAATGAGTAAAAAATGGATTTTAGACTTTGGGATTGAGTTATGAGAAGTCAACAAGGTGTTATAATCGACCCATCGCCTAAGGACGTCCATCTCCAAGTTGGCAAAAATCCAGGATGTTACACTTATACAAACTAATGTCTCAACGTTAATAATTACAAGATTTACAATAATGAGAAATATAAAAGAAAATATATAAACGAAGTCGCAAGATCGCGCAGCTTCCTTGACAAGTACAACCACGTATCCTTGACCATCATAATGGCTCCTCATCCGTCTGAACCTAAAAATCTCTTAAGCCACCTGTGCTACCTGTATGGTTATATATTTGATGGATGAGAGACCAAGTCAATGTGAATTCCCCTCAAGATTACACACCGTCGCATTAGGTAAGCATAGTTATAAAAACATGGCAAGGCATACAAAACAATACGTGATGCAGTCTTATTAAATGCAGGGATGGGTGAATGCATCATCGACCTGGGGATGCACATCCCGCTGTTAAAATGAAAGGTCGCCCTAGGAGAACTAGTCACCTGGAAAAATACACAAAGGTACGCCCAAGGATAACTAGCTACCTGGAAAAGACCATAATATATAAATCGCCCAAGGAGAATTTAATCACCCAGAAAAGACCATAATACATAGATCGCCCAAGGAGAATTTAATTACCCGAACAAGACAATAAAACATAGATTGCCCAAGGAGAATTTAATCACCCAAAAAAGATCATAGATCACCCAAGAAGAATTTAATCACCCGAAAAAGACCATAAAGTATAGATCGCCTAAGGAGAATTTAATCACCCGGAAAAGACCATATGCTATGAAAATGCATGATTAGCCCAACCGTTATTAGTCTGTTTACAACCAGCGAGTTTAATAAGCTCAAAGGTCACTACGGGGAGCTCAGAGCCCAGCGTAGGCTGACAGCTCAGGCATAGTGTCCCATTCCACCATCCCTGGCTCATGAAGCTACCACCTTTGGATGTTTAATGGATCCCAATCGACTAGTGGCCAATCATATTCAGTATATAGGGCTTACCATCGCATGGTTGTACAAAATAAAACATCAAGCCCATCTAGGATAAATACTTACACAAAGCCACGTACGGTGAATATCAAAACTAAGCCACATAGGGCAATTATTAAAACAAAGCCACGTAGGGCCAATATCAAAATCATGCGATAAGAAACCGTCTTTAAAAACCATTGGACACAACAACCCTGGATGGTAGGCCCACATCAATGATCAATTTAAACCACTACCCAATAACCACTAAGTCGAAAGTCCACTATAATCATAACAGCTGAGTTACATCCCAAGTATGGGTGTACATCCATGGGTGGGGGTTTCCCACTGATGTACCAGTTTAAGTCCCATAAGCAATCCGTAAATAATCCACAAGTATAAGATAAATATGCAGGATAAATATTAAGCATGTAATATAATAATTCAATTCCAACAATTTACACATGTGTTTACAAAATGGAGATATCAATTATAAATAAAAATAAAAACTACAACTTAAGCTAATGGGAAAATAGAAAGCTCAAGGGGAAAAATCATCACCTTATTTGTTGAATCGTCAAATAAGGTTCAATTGTCTATGCTTACACACTAGATGACTTTATCTCCTATTGATCGTCAAATAAGCTAATGGGAAAATGGAAAGCTCAAGGGGAAAAATCATCATCAACATAAAAATATTGCGATCACTTCTTAAAAGGTTCAATTCGAAAGTTACTACTATATAGGAGAGATACTAATACTATGAAGGTTGAGGAGTTAGTCGGTTATCTTCAAACTTACGAGCTGAATTTCAAAGCTCCTAAAATCAAGTCCATTACTCTTAAATCTTCTAAATCTGATTCAAAGGATTCTAATGTAAATTCTGATAATGAAGAAAATGAAGATGATATGGCTATTTTGGCAAAGAAATTCTATAAAATTTTCAAAAATAAGAAAAGAATAGAGTTTCAAAAACTGTTTGATAAAAGAAAAGGAAATTCAAAATATTGGAAATCTAAAACAAAAGACACCCAATATTTCAGTTGTTTTGAATAAGGGCATCTAGCTTCTAAATGTCCTAAAAAGGATAAATTTAGAAGAAAATACATGATAGCTACCTAAGATGAATCATCAGAATCTAAAACTAATTTAGAAACTGACGAATCAGACCAAGAAAATGCAAATGAATTGAAAGCCTTTATGACTATAGCCAAAATTACTTCTTTAGATGATTGTGATATGTCTGATTATGAAATACTAAGAAGTGACTCTAAAAATGAAGATGATCTTCAAGATGTTTATTGTCACGCCCGAAATCCAGCACCTGTGTATATCTGACCCTGATTCCATACCCGAAGGCATGACTTATGTTTTGTATGTTTACATTTCATAATCCACACATATATTGACAAAGTGATTCTCATGCATAAAATATAACCATCCAAAAATTAAATAATCAAACATTTATTTAGAGAAGAATAAAATATTTATGTTCAAACTATTTAAGATTATCACCAAACACATGTCATTGCCATACTATCATACTATAATTAATGTTCATTACAAATTATTTAGAAAATGTTAAAGAACTGAAAAATAAATCTAAATATAAAAGCAAAGATCTTTAAGCTCCTTCATGAGATCCCGATCCTGAAATTTTAAAATCCTAATAGGGTAAGCTAAGAAGCCTAGTGAGTAATCTCAACACATGTTTAAAAAATAATTTCATATAATCTGAATAAAATGTACTAAAAGATATAATACCTATTTAGGTAAAGCAACAAATGAGGAAATTAATAAACAAGTTTTTTCAATGTAAATTCAAAGAAAAATGAATGAATGAAATCAACATATTCTATATTCCATAATAACAAGTGCGTTTTATTCTTTTTAACACAAAGGCCAGTTTACATTGGTTGGTCAACACCCGCGTCAATACAATGCCTAGCCTGGCAATGGGAACCTCTTGCGTGACATGCTCACCATCCAAAGGACACTTGGCGAGGGACACATTTGTAATCCTAACATGTTCACCCACCTAAAGGGTATGGTAGAGATTCCAAGAGGTACCAATTGAGTTTCTAGGACTTTCAACCCAAGGGTCTTAATCGCTCTACCTATTTATGCTTTAGGAATTTTCAACCTAGAGGACTTAATCGCCCCATCTATTTTCTAGTGTTCCAAAATTTATTCTAATGGTGTGTGATTTTAATAATTTCATGAAAAAAAAAGTCTTTCATGATTGTTATTCCTTGATTGAATCTATAATATGAGGAGTACATAATTTATAAAACAAAATATCTAATCATTACAATCCATTCCTACATAATCATTATAATCCATTCCTCTCTCTCTCTCTCCCTCTCCCTCTCTTTCTCACGTGAATGACCAGCAATACTTGTAAGGTCCGTATCCTAGTCCGTACCGTTCCTTAGACTCCTGCGATCTTCCCCGTCGAATTCCGGTGACTCGCGACCTGTAACCGGTGTTTGCGCACGACCGCGCCGTCACCCTGATTTCAACGCTGCGTCTTACGCACCAATGAGATACCCAGGCCAGGAGTCATGGACCCGCGTTTATTTCAAAGAAATGCCGCGTGTTGCAAATTCTAAGCGAATCTCTACCTCCTCTCACGTCAATCAATCAAAGTACAAGCAAGTACTCAACCCATACCTAGCCCATCCCCCTCTTACACAACCCATCCCCAAAGTCAACTCTCTCTCTCTCTCTCTTCTCTCTCTCTCTCTCTCTCCTCTCTCTCTCTCTCTCTCTCTCCACCCATCCCTTGCTTACACCACACCATCCCATCACCTTTTCTCTCCCTCTCATTCTCTCTATCATTCCAAGCAACCAAGAGAGGAAATCCTAAGGAGAGAAAAGATCAAGGCCCCCTTCCTACCCCCACATCTCACCATCCAACCCTTCAATCTTCATCATCTACCCTTAAAGAAGAAGCTTAGGAGCTAAGGAGTCCAAGGAGCTAAAGAAGAAGTGGAATCAGTGGGTGATCTTAACATTTTCATCATTAATCTTTATTTGAGGGCCCACGTGTGGTGGGACTCATCTCGATGTATGCATGTGCATGGAGGAGCTCATAGTGGCGGAGCTCCTCCCATCTCCACCAATCTCTCTCTCTTTCTCTCTATCCCTCTCTCTTTCCCATGTGTTATGGACCCCATGTGATGTGTGTATTCTATATCCATGCCGACCACCCTGCCAACGTCCAGCGGACCGGCCCACCTTGGCCGTCCATTTTGGACACCCCCTGATGAAGGGAAAATACAAATATCAACTTCATTTTGAGTTGAGGTGGGCCACACATGTGGACCCACCTCTAATGCATGAGCGTCACCCATGCTATCTGTCCATGGGTCCCACGTGGGGACTACCACGATGTATGTGCTTCAAATCCACATCGTCTAGACCTCTGAACGGTGGGTCTGATCATGAGGCATGTGTTTTATCTGGACCTTCCATCTGCTAGACGGCCAGCAGCCACAGTTGTTGTATCTCACGTCAGCAAGTTGTGTGGGTCCCACCGGCTATATAGTTGTTGCTATAACGTCAGCAAGTGGGCCTGATTATGAGGCATGTGTTATACTTACGCCGTCCATCCATAGGGCCACCCTGCACGTGCAGGGCATGGGGCCTACCCAGATGTATGTATCATCCCACCGTCCGCCATCCAGGGATGGGACGTGGACCCCACTTGTTGCACATGTGCAGCATCCACACCGTCCATTCAGGTGGGCCCTTGCATGATTGTAAGTGTTTCATCCCATCGTCCGCCTAGCCATGATATATGTGTGGTGTCCACACCGTCCAGACCTTGGATGATGGGACCCACCCTACACGTGGGGTCTACCTTGATGGAATCGGATTGGTTGGGGTACCTCACACCAGCTATATAGTTGTTGTAACAACGCCAGCAAGTTTCGTGGATCTGTCTATGATATATGGGTCTTATCCACACTGTCCAAATGGTGGGACGGTGGGACTCACCGTTGATGTATATGTTCTATATCCACACCGTCTATCAGGTGGACAACACTGCAAAATCAGTGGAGGATTCAACGTCTACCATTGAAACCCGTTTGGAGTCATAGAAGTTCTAGATCAATATGGAATTTGTTTTCCCTCTTAATTCAGGTCTTTGTGACCTTGTGAACAGATTGGATGGAAAATAAATGTTATGGTGGGCCCCTGCCTTGATGATGCATGTGTTGTACATCACACCTTTCATCACTAGACGGTGCTACGAGGGCGCACCATGATGTATGTATTTTATGTCCACGCCGTCCATCTGCCGGGGCCACCTAATGTATGTATTTCATCCCTGTTGTCCATGTGGGACCCAGGTGATGTAAGTGTTTTATCAGCGTTGTCCGAACCGTTGGACATGCGGCCCACTTGATGTATGGCTGTACACCCATGCTATTCATCTGGTGGGCCCATTTGGAATGTGCAGGGCCCACCCTAATATGATATTTTTATGGCCCATTTGGTGAGGCCCAATATGATGTATTTGTGGCCCATTGATGAGGCCCAATATGATGTATTTGTGGCCCATTTGGTGAGGCCCAATATGATGTATATGAGGCCCATATGATGAGGCCCGATGTGATGTATATTAGCCCATATGATGAGGCCCGAAGTGATGTATGAGAGGCCTATGGATGTGGCCCGTTGTGATGTATTCGAGGCCCATTGTGTTATATTTGAGGCCTAGGATGTGGCCCAATACGATGTATATGAGGCCCTTGTATAAAGCCCAATGTGATGCATATGAGGCCCATGAGTGAGGCCCAATGCGACGAATGTGAGGCCCTTGTGTGAGGCCCAAAGCGATGTATATGTGGACTGATGTGATGTGTGATTCCACCATGATGTATGTAATGATGTTTATGATGGGACATGCCTTGAGAGCAATGATGGTTAAATATCCACATTGTAACTCTCCCTAGGGCCCATTGTTAGGCCCATTCTCAACTCCCCTTAGTAGGCTAATCCAAACTGTTGGGCCCCCATGATCGTTAGGCCCATTCTTAATATGAGTTGGCCGTCTAGGCCCATCCTTGATATGAGGAGAGTACATCATCATCAAATAGCATGCTTAATATAGCTTCACGATCCATCATATGTATGCTTGATATGAGGAGTGATTGATCATAACACATGCCATTGGGATGATTATTATGGGACTCCCTGATAGGAGGAGTTGCCCACAGGAGCTCCCGATACGCGCAGGATTGCTGCATGACTGGATAGTATGATTCATGCATTTCACATTTATGTGATATGATTTATGTATGCCCTAGCGACATCAGGGCCATAGCATTCACAAGCATATCGTGGATGGTAGGATTGAACACCGAAAATATTGTTACTAGCATCGGGGCGTCATAGATGTCCTTGAGTGAAAATCTCTAAACCCGATGGTACCAGAGGATGACTCCAACGTTGAGACCGAGTGGATACATGAGCGCACAAGGGTCGTATACCAGTAGGCCGCGTCTTCCACTGCGTCGTAGTCGGTTGAAAGGGGGTGTGGCCTTATCCGCCTGAGGGTAGGGGGCATAACTAGGCTGAGTTTGACCAGCTCATAAATGAGTCTGTTATCGACGTGCCAGGCTGATATTGGTAGGCAAATAGTAAGGTCTCTTCCACTTGTATGGTTGCACGTCCAATCGGCGGTAATCTAGTGTATAGTGTACTAGACCCCGGTGATATATATATTCCAGAGATAAACTGTATTGATATGAGGATTCAGATGAGATTCGGTATGCTTGAGTTGCACCTCGCATATGACATTGGCCCTATAAGCCTTACGTCGCATGGCCTTAATATGGCTAATAGCATTCATGTCTTGCATTGCATAGCCTTAATATGGATGATGGCATTCATGGACTTATCAGCATTTCCGCATTACTATGATATTACATACTTGCATTTCTACCGTGCGCACACTTTCACCACCCTCTAAACTTTCTATAAGCTTATGAACGACCGTTGAGTGTAGGTGACGTTAGATCGTAGCTGAGCAGGAGTTGGAGCGCGCCGCAGAACTTCTGGAGTTTTTTCATTATTATCATTGTATTTCCCTTTATACGCATTGTACTCAAAGTTTTTTTATCATAGTGGATTTTGTGGTGGTGTTCTTGTTATTGTTCATAGATTATACTTATTATGAAACAAATTCATGTTGAAAATCCTCCTTGTAGGATCCCAGGATCGGAACCTAGTATATGGGTGCTGGGAGCTGAGAATTGGGTACTACGGAGGTTGTCGGCACCAGATTCAGCGATTGGGAATTTTTTTAGCCCCATTTCTGAGTTTGGGGCGTAACAATACTCCTTTGTTATTTTTTTTAATCTCTCTCTCTCTCTCTCTCTCTCTCTCTCTCTCTCTCTCTCTCTCTCTCTCTCTCTTCACTTCATCATTTCATGTGAATGACCAGCCACTTTGCCTTTTTTTTCTCTCTCTTCACTTTACAATAAAAGAAAAACAACCCCACTATTTCTCTCTCTACTCACATTACACCCATGAAGACCCTCCCCATTCACCTCTTACTTATAATAAAAAATTTCACATGTGCAACATGCAACGCCCTTCTTCAATGTTGATGTTACTTCTTCTTTTTATCACATTTTTTTTTAACAACGTGGGTTGGTCTTGTGCACACGTTCACCATGCATCTCATGTGTGCCGCATGCATATGTCATATGCGTGCATGTGTATGGACATGAGGTGCATATGATGCATGTATGGCGCATGTGTGAAAGGTGTCTACATGTACTGAGTGTACATGGTGTCTAGTATTTGATGCATAAATTAACATATGGTTGTGATGTATTCAATGGTGCATAAATGAATGATGTATATGGATGGATGGATTGATGTATACATAGATGGGTGGATGGATGTATGGATAGATGGATGGATAAATGTAAGGTTAGATGAGTTCATGTGTGATCGGGGAATGGACTTCGTGATGTACCTGTAGATTGGTGGTGAGATGTACGGGTAGAATTGTAAGTGGCCACATGACAAGAGAGATGGACGGTTAGTTTAAATGGATGGACAAGTATTCTGATGATTTCAACATATGGACGGTTTGATAGTTGTATCGTTGGATGGATGGTTAAATGTTTGGTTGGATTTATTAGTTAAGGAATAGTTGGATTGGATATGTCCAAATCAATGGTTGAGATTGGACCAGTTGATTTTGTAGATCGACCGTTATATCGGACTAATTGGGTACATCAATTAATGGTTAAAATTAGACGGTTAAGATTAATTTGGGTTATTACATTCTACCCTCCTTAAAAGAAATTTCGTCCTCAAAATTTTCATACCTATAATGCGAACAAGTGAGGGTATTTCTCTTTAATCTCAGCCTCTCGTTCCCAAGAAGCCTCTTCCTCACCGTGGTGACTCCATTAAACCTTTACTAACGATATAACTCTGGATCGAAGCACTTGGTCTTTCCAGTCAAGAATACGCACTGGTTGTTCCATGTACGAAGCATCTTTCTAGATCTCTAATGGTTACCAGTCTATAACATGAGAAACGTCCGGCTCATATTTCCTTAACATCGACACATGGAAGACATTATGAATACAAAACAACTGAGGCGGTAAAGCAAGCATATATGCGACAACACCAACCCTTTCTAGAACTTCGAACGGACCTATATACCATGGAACCAATTTTCCTTTCTTACCGAACCTCATGACGCCCTTCATTGGAGAAAATTTTTAAGAAGACATGATCTCCTACTACAAACTCTAGATCTCTTCTGCGATTGTCAGCATAACTCTTCTGACAACTTTGGGCTGCATGCAAACCGTTTCTAATGATAAAAATCTTCTCTGTTGTCTCTTGCACAATCTCTGGTCCAAGCAAGCTGTCTTCTCCAACTACTACCCAACAATTTGGAGATCTACAAGGCCTCCCGTACAATGCCTCATATGGTTCCATGTCGATACTCGTCTAGTAGCTATTATTATAAGAGAACTCGATCAATGGTAAATGATTATCCTAACTCCCTTTGAAATCAAGCATGCAAACTCGGAGCAGGTCCTCAAGGATCTTATTCACTCGTTCAATCTGCCCGTCAGTCTAAGGGTGGAAAGTGGTGCGGAAATCAAGAGTGGTTCCTAGTGCCTTCCGTAAACTTCTAAAAAAATGAGACATGAACTTGGAATCCCGATCGAATTCGATAGATACAAGCACTCCATGCAATCTAATTATTTCTTTAATATAGATCTTACATAATTCCTCTAGGGGATAGGTAGCACGTATAGGAAGACAATGTGCGGACTTAGTTAACCGGTCGACGATGACCCAAACAGCATCATGATTATTACGTGTCCATGGCAATTGTTCACAACACCAAGTGCAGGGTCGCAGTGTAATAATAACTGGGTGAGACCGAGGTCGAATCTATAGGGACTAAATTTGTACATATTCTGAAATTGAATAAAAGTAGAACTAGAACAAGATCTAAACTGAATTCTAGAATAATTGAAAGTAATTGGGAATGAGTTATCAATAATCAAAAGGGAACTAGAGCGCCAATGATCCACTTGTAGTTATCAAGATGCCACCTTACTTGATTCAATAGACACAACTGGAATCAAAGTCCTATCCTATCCAGTTGGAAGAAGAAACAATTAAACCAAATTTGAACATTTCATTAAATTAGTTCACACATGAAGAACAATTGTGATGATTAGAAGGGAATTCAACCATCCACCATGCCCAGGAGAAGATGGTGAATCATGAATTTTACCAATCTCAACAATGTCAAAACAAATAAGAAGATATTCAAAGCATCACACTATATATTGTAATTTGAGTCACAATAAACCATAAAAAACTGAAAATATTCCTTAATTCAAACTAGAATTCAATGAAGTTTAACATAAATAAGAATCAACGCAAGATAAACATCCCAACTCGCTACAAGCTTCACCTCTTAGCCCTATCTAAGAGGTTTAGTTAACCATCGACACGATTGAAACTAAAACTCTTAAAGAAAACAGAAAAACTAACTAGAAGAAGAAGATTGGGGAAAAATGACTCCTTGAAGTTCTCCAACACCTTGCTTCACTCTTCCAACCCTAATTCGTACTTAGAAATCCTTGGAGAACCCATATTTATAGCCTTTGTCTGGCCGACTTTGAAAACCACTTCAATTTTACGTAGTAGAGTTATGCTTCGGTCGGACTGAAGTCGAGTTCGAGTTGTAACAGGATTCTGTTTCAGCAGTTGTCCGATTTTGGTTGCACTGAGCTTGGGTTTAGTCGGACCAAATTAACTCCTTTCAGCTCTAGAACTTTTTGTAATATTTCGGTCGCACCGAATCCTTCCTTTGGTCGAACCGAACTTTATGATGTTACTTTACTTTATCCAACAATAGCACGACTAGAATTAAAGTCCTATTCTATCTAATCATAAGATGAAGCAATTAAAACATAATATGGTGTTGAACTTTATTAGAATAGGTCACACATGAAGCACCAATCCCATGATCACAGAGAATTCATGCATCAACCATGCCTATAAACAATGGTGGATCATGAATTTTACAGATCACATGATTGCAAATAAGATACGAATATATTAAAAGCTTTTCGAGCATCTACTGTAATTTCAATCACAATGAATCATAGAAAACTAAAAATATTCCTTAATTCAAACAAATAATCAATAGAAATTCAATATAAACTGAATCAAAGTAAAATAATAATCAGAATAAACTACAAGCTTCACATCTTAGCTCTATCTTAGAGATTAGCCAACCAAAGACATGATTATGCTAAAACTCTTAAAGAAGAACATGGAAAGCTAACTAAAGAATAAGAAAAAACTCCTTGGAAGATGTTACACCATTGGTTCTACTCCTCTAACCCTAATTCGTACTTAGAATCTCTTAGAGAACCCCAATATATAGGTTGTGTCCAACCGAATTTGAAAATCGCCTCAAATTTACGCACTTTGCGCTCCCTTCGATGACACTTCGATGTTATCGAAGGTTTAAGTCTAAGTTAAATTCGAATTGGAAATTACGCACCTTTTTGCACTGTGTAAGTCTTCGATGTCATCGAATAACTCCTCGATGTTATAAAAAATCGTCCAGAACAGTCAATCGAGTTGAGCTTGAAAATCCTAAAATTTTCAATGTTGTCGAATTGGATTCGATGACGTCGAACCATGTCATCGATGAAATCGAGAATTGCACCTAACAGTCCACCAATCAAACTTGATTTTACTCTAAAATCTCAATGGCTTCGACACTTATTTCGATGACATTGAAGTTTGTTCGATGCCATCGACAGTCAAGTTCAGCAACTTCTAAATACCACACTCTGCAAACTCGGTTGTTTTCTTTCTTCACTTGGTTTTCTTAAATTTAAATTCTTGAAATCTTCAATCTTAGTATCTAAAGATCCATCTTTGCCTTGGTAATTATTGAGCATCAATTCCCATGCTTTTAGCATCCTTTTCACCTTAAGCTCTCGAAAACACCTTACAAGACAAACATGCATAAACATATCGATTAAGTGTTATCATGTTCATAAAATTAAGGTATAAATAAGAGGAATATACAATATTTGACACTCAACAATTATCCCATTACTTAAAAGTTCAGTGGGGACATCATAGTAAGGACGAGGCGTCCTGGGAATGTGAGGCTGATATCCGTGAGAAATAATCTCATTTGTTTGATGCATGAAGTATTATTCTTTAATACATGATATATAATATAAGTTGATGTTTGGTTCACATGATGATTATTTACATGTGAAAATTTCAGGGATGAAATTTTTGTTAAGGGCGTAAGTTGTAAGACCTCATCCCTTCTATAACCTTCGGCACAGGTGTGCACGATGTCCAATGCCCTTGGTTAGCCACAGACTGTCTATGCATAGTATGTGCCTGTTTGACCCGAACCTCGAGACCCCAAGACTCCAGCCATATCAATCACCCTATCGTTGTCGTTGCGGTCATGAAAGTATCACTTGCGCGTCCGTGTAGCGGTCCGTTGGGGAAGTACGTCGTGAAGAATCCTTTGTGTTTAATGTGCGGATGACACCGCATGTTTCATGTCCACACATGTAAGCCACACTCATTTCTCACACATTTACCGTACCACACATGTATGAGGGAATCTCTACCATGCCATGTGACATCACCACCCCATACTACCTCTCTCTAATGTATGAGCAAAGTCAATTCTTCTTTCACATCTCCATGCCATACCCTATTTATGATCTCCTCAAGTCATGCCATCCCATACCTTTCTTAATCACCATTAAGCCCTAACTATGGATTAAGTCCCTTAATCCTTCCCCGATCCCTAACATTTGTTAAAGTTCTAAGTTTAACTCAACCAAACTCTCTACCCCATTTAATTCCCTACAAATTCCGCCATCCCCTTGCATTTTTTACACATTTTAGCACACCATACCCGTCTCTTAATTTGTTGGTTTGTTTTCCTTAGATTTGATAACAATAATGATGGTGTGGGAACCACTATTTAGTGGGCCCCATTGTGATGATGCATGCCATCTAATCCATTTACATGGTTCCATACAAGTGGGTAAAGGAAAAACACAAAATGTTAGCTTGATCAGAAGCTTGAGTGAGCCACACCATCAAATCACGGAGGCAGCCTAACTCCACTACGATGTACATGTTCCTTCCATGCTACCCATTCTTTTGTGGGCCCACCAGAGCGTGAGATCCACTTGGATGCGGGCGTGTATGCCGTCCATCTGTTTCAAGATCCTTTTAGGGTACTAATCCAAATCCAGGCAGGTCATGGGCCTGGTGTGGTCCACGTGCTACACACGGCCCAGCAGATGGGCACTACCATGATGTATCTGTTTTATCCACACCATTCATCCATCATGACAGCTCATTTCATGTCATGGCACAAAAAATCAAGCTAATAAAACCTCAAGTGAATTGCATCACCTACGAATCGCGGGATTAAACTCCTCCGGTTGAGAAATCTCTTGTGGGCCCATTATGATGTCTCTGGGAGATCCGAACTATCCAAATGATGGACTTGAGTGGTATGTATGGACCCACACCCTCATGCACACATCTATTCCTACGTGTGCACTAAAAAAAATATAGTAATAATAATAATAATAATAAATCATCAAAAGAAAACGGGCAGGGACGCCAGTAGGTGGGACCAGTCGTCCCAAACAGTGCGCTGAAGCACGCTGTCTGGAGACAGTTGATCCCCACGCTACTGGGGCCCAAACTTGATGTACGCACTCTGTATCTTTCCTGTTCATCCATTAAGACAGATCAGGTGGGTCACAATCTCTGATAGGCTCGTTTTAAGTTGTGGGTTGGGCCAAATGTCGGGCCCACCTTGTAGACCATATTGGGCAAACTTGTGGACCTCACTAATCTGTTTAAAAGGGAATTGAAGTGGTGGTCCACTAGCCTTAGGTCCACCTTGATTGCATGCCTTGTGGGCCCATTGGTGGTAGTCCTATTTAGGCCAATGCTTGGGCCTTATCAAATGATAATGAATGCACCCTTGAATGGACTGATTATGGCGATCAAATGGGCCGCCTTATAAGCCAAAGTGTAGGTTGTAGTGATCCACTCATCGGCCCATTCAAGTGGGGTATTGGACTGGGTCGTAGACGCTTGGGACAACAGATGGATATGGTTCACGTGTGGATTTGGACGTGTATGTGGTTATGATACACGTGTGTGGTAATAATGATGCATGGATGTGGTTGGATGCTATGATAATACATGTGAATGCCTGCACCTCTTTGGAGTTTAAGGACTGAGCGGGGCCTCCTCATGTGCCGCCTTAAATTATTGAAAGCGTTATTTGCACTATTTGGCAGCATGGCACTTGTACATGGCCTTACTATAGGACCGAGCACTTTAATCCTTAAAAGTCCAATGAATGTGTTGGTGGCACGACCATTATGATTATTCCATATGTAATTATAGCTATGTGATTATGCTAAGCGTTAGCTTGATACTATGTGCAGATTGTACTCGCTTATGTTATAGAAGGTGTGAACACTCCCATATCCTCCTTGACCATGTGTGTGGAGTGCATACCAGATCACTGTCTTACTTGTTTGGTGCCACGGTAGTTTCTAGCCTGCCTCGAATGTACAGATGTTGTATTTACACGCACACATTCGTATACATGCATCATAGCTGAGAAGTGCGTGGTGTGCAATGCACGATCATGTCGAATCATATGCATGTGAGTATGTTGGTGCAAATGCACATGATATGTCTATACGGATGATATTCGGTCCAAGGGATCGTTGGTATTGGTGCTCGATGTACGTTGTGCAAATTTTGCACGTATATTCCGTCCATAATGACGATGGATTAAGGTTGGGTGTGGTTGGGAGAGGAGCTCGGTTGGCAATAGGGCTGCCTTGTATGCATACACGCTTACATACATAACATTGATTGAATTCGATTATTCCACATGGTGCGCTTGTCAATTATCATGGCATATCACGTAGCATCTCTATGCGATGAATTAAACACCATAACAACAATGTGGTTGTATTGATGAGACTACCACGGTGGCACCATAGTTGGTATTTGTAGGCATCGAAAATTTAGGTTCTTTATACTGGGTCCACTCCTGGGTGAAATTCACTAAACCTCGAGTGGTACTCTCGAGCCTCATCGTTAAGGTCGGGCGGATACCATGGCTCGCTTGGTGCCGAAGACCATTGTTAGCCCGACTCCCGGCCGGCACAGTCAGGTGAGAAAAGGTTCGGACACGCGTGGCTAAAAATGCAAAGCAAATGTGGTTGAGTTTGACCAGCCCCTAAAATGGATCCACTACCGGTGTGCCGGATGGGTATTGGCATGGATATAGGCCTCTCTCATCGACGAGGCGGGTATGTGAGTCCTTTATTCAACAAGTTCTAACTTGCACTGGATATCGGGGCCCAGTAATTTTCAATTATGGTAATTGTGCTAAGATGTGGACTTTTAAAGGACTTGCATGCCTGCATACACCCTACATACTTATGTATTGTATCTCTTGCATTACATCTCGCCCTCTCGGCTTCATGCGGTATTACATTGTTACCATGCTTTAGTTTGTGTACTATGATATCTCTATTGTTATTGCATACTTGTACACTATGCACACACGAGTGTACTCACTAAGTTGTTAGCCTAATCCTTCATTTTTCTTATTTTTCAAGATATGAGTAGCTTGGAGGAATTAGCTTTTTAGATGCATCCCATCTATGTTATGCTTTGACGATATCTACATTTTGTACCTTCTAGAAAGCATTGTACTTGTAATTTGACTGAATCTATAGAGAAGACTATTTGCTTGGTATTGTGATCATGGATCTGTATGCTTAAGTATTATAAAAAAAATTAATTACTATATATATATATATATATATATATATATATATATATATATATATATATATATATATATATATATATATATATGCGTTGAACTCGATAGTAGGTGTATGGGTGCTAACTGTCGAATTCGGGAAACCACGAAAGCTATCAGTTCTCAAATTTGGGGTGTGACATAATATAATAATAAAAGCATTTTAACTATATGTGCCCTTGTCTCTCTTGTATGAATATGTCAATGTTGTGAGAATGTCTTGTGAATGTTTTTGTAAATGAATGACAATGAATATGTCTAACGGCCCGAAATTTAGGAGTCGAGTACATCCACAATCCCCAAATTCTCAAGTGTCACTAATGTATGTAGAAATATAATTTAATGATTAAATTAGTTGGCATCAACTCACTTATTGAAATTTAAATGAAACAATGCATAATAACTAAAATTTAAATGATAAAATACAATTACACTATTGTCCATACCATGATTTAAAAACAACCAATAACTTCAATTAATGGATATATCAAAATTAATGTTTAATAATTCCACAACGTGATATTTCTGTATATGACTCCAATGATAACTCTGAAGTAAAGCGTTGCTAAGTTATTCTTAGTCATTGATCACAGTGGCCTTGGTAACACCTGCATACATGAGATTTGGTCGGTGTTTTAAAATATCGTCCAAGGTGAGAGTGAATATTCAACTCAATGTTATCGGTCCCTAAGTTATAGACAATATCAACACAATTAGGGTAAGGTAATGAAGCATAACATCACAAACACTTTCATAATCTACTTGTTTAATGCATGTGTGCAAATGTATAGATGCGTAGTCCAGACAATTTTTATGTGGGGCTCTCTCACCTACCACACGGTGGGGGCCCTCTCGCCAACCACACAGTGCTAGGGCTTGAGTTAACCACTGGGGGTTCTCGTCAAACAACCCAAGCACTCGATACACCCATAAGAACCAATGCACATGAATGCATGATTACTAAGCCTTTATTAATCCATATCAAACAACAATATTAGCAAAACCATATTACCGAATTGTAAAATGAGTCAAATACACAAGAACCACATAGCTCATCACCAGTGTCATTAATCCATTCAGGGTCGTCACCCAATATCCAAAATCATTAACATCATAGGTATTGGCAATTTTCCCAAGACATAAATCAATAAGGTGATGATGGGTGGTCACCCAATGTTCAATATCACAAAAAATGACAATGAAGTTGCCGACAATTTACAAGAACTCCTCAAGACGACACAACTCATGAATTAGAAAATCAAAGGATTTAAATGTCGACCAAGAGGGTCACTATCGTGAGCACACTATTTCCAAATCATTACAATTTTTAGGTCATCACCCAATCATTAATGGCGGGCTCGTCACCTCCATCAGTGCTCAAGACTCATTGTCAGGCTCTCTTGCCTCCACAAGTCAGAATTTGAACAGACAGTGTCCTATATCACTGTGCTTGGCCCATGAGTTGTAATGAATAGCTCGTTGAATCACAATTACAAAAAGCTATTAATGGTGACTATATATCAATGGTAATCGTGGTATACTAGATTTGATCTGATGTGTGTTTACGTTCACAGAATAATGATCATCTCTAGATTAGACTAATTTGGTGGATCAAGGAAACATAAACTAGACCGACATTGGGTGCAAAGCAGCCCACGAGTAGCCCAAGCTAGAGTCGGTCGCTGTATTCTGCCTCCATCGATCAAACTAATTTATGGCAGCCAAACCTAAAGTAGGTGGTCCACAATTCTAACAGTTTTCTAGAGACTGATCTTAAATAAAACAAGCCTATAATATATTAATCATGTTTATAAGCATGAATTAATCATATTCCATCAAATTTCTTACATAGGCATTTAACCAACTATTTAGCGTGCCAAATGAACAATTTCTTATCTCCACAAAATCAAGCTCGGAAGAATACCAAATTCATACCCAAGAAACGTGTTATCAATTCAATACAGTATAAAAATCACAACTATATAATAATTCTAACATTTAAATACATATAATTTCAATCAACACCCAAAATTCACCAACTGAAACCATTAAGAGCTGATAAAAGCTAACCTAGGATAATAGCCCTCATCTTAGGGTATGATTCCACCTACTAACAACGTCTAGAATCTAAAATTTGAAGAAAACCTGAAAACCCTACATAAATTTCAAACAAAATTGAATTAAAACAAGGAAAACACGATTTTAGTATTCTAAATCGAGTATATGGCATAGACTTACCTTCAATTACCACTAGGCATCGATCAACTAGAAGAAATGATGACATAATCAATGAATTCCAGCAAGCCCAAAGAAAAATCCAAAAGAAAACATAAAAATATGATTTTCTAACCCTAAAACCCAAAAAAGTTTAATATACATAGGTTTATTTGGAAAATCGAGGTGAGTCACACAACTCATACTACTAGGTTTTGATCTAAGTTACGTGATTCAGGGTACGGTCTCAAACATTTGATCCATGTGGAAAGTCAAGTCCACTAAGACAAATGTATTCCAATAGTTTCACGATCGTTGGCCACTAATGAATGGTCTAGAACACATTTGGACATTTCAATCACATTTAAGGCGATTTAGGGAATAAGATTTCATAAATTTAGCTAATAGGTTTGTAGTGTGCATTGTCAAGCATAGGATTTAAATTACGTAGTGCATTTATTCATGGTCTAAGTGTATTTAATTAAAATCGCACGGTTCTTATGTTACAAGGGTAATTTAGTCAATTCGACTCCTATACTTAGGGAAATCAAGATCGAAGCCATTGGTTAAGTAGGTTCTTTAGTGGGCCTCCATTTTGATTCAGTTACCTGGTTTGATCAAGGATGGTTTCCTTAGATTGTGGCCTATGATTTATAAATCACAGAGTTCAGTATAAGATCATGGTGTTCAGGGAAAATCAGTAGTTTTCTAAGGGTGTTAAATCAAATTCGTACGGTTAAATTTGTGTATCTAAAGATTTTACGTGATTCTGATGTGTCGGGATTCTAGAATCAAAGTTTCATATACCAATTTTTATAGTCTTCAAGTCTTAATTTCAGACATGCGTATACGTTTTCGCCTACTGAATTGGAAAAGTTTCTAGTGTTACCTGAGTACATTTAAGACTCGAGTATCAAGAAATTCATGTTGTTACAATATGATTCCTAATGTACAATTATACAATATCCAAATCGACATCAATAGCTCCAATATAAGCCCCCAATGAATCCATTGGAGCAAACTACAATGGAAGTATAACACATTCCACCTATGCAAGGGCTACAACCAATCGATGTTGACCTTGAAGCATGGGATCGAAAACTTGATTGATGAGAAAATCGTGATCATGGCCCCTACTGCTGCCAACAACATTATCCAGAATTCTCCGCCATAACATCAGGCAGGTCCAAGTTCATTAAATGCTTATGTGAGCAAAACACTACTGAATTGAATGATACTTCGATCCAAAACTTGAGATAAATGGTGTTTAGGGTTCTTTTCGTACCATATTCTTGCATGGAATGCACTAACGCGCTCTGCTCTTCTCCCCATGAGGTTCGTCCCTAGTTACTAGTCGCTCTCTAGTGTACGAAACCATCTTGCAGAGGTAATTTGCGCAAGCATCCCGGCTATCCTCCAAACCCACTGGACTAGTTACACACTTCAGTAGATCCACCTACGGATTAAATACTGCGCTAGCAATGAGCTACAAATGCTTTCCAACCAAAGGGAACCTCTCTACACTACAACAAGACTCTTCATGGCTTCGTTACATCTCATGCTTAGCAGATATACCGATGGCTCTACCGCCTCAAGTTAAAAACATATGCTCAACAACTAATAGACATGTTTGATGTCCAACAATTTAGTCTGCCTTTGACGCTTGGTGACTAATAAGATTCCAAGTGCTAATCAGCAGCCAAGGATTCAGCATTGGCAATTTTCAGATCACTTGATCACCTTACATAGAGTGAAAACTGCATTTTCCACCAACAGTGTTAGATATGTGGTTTCCATTTCAATCAAGGTTTTTCTCTACCTGAGATGTAAATAAGGACTTGTGGTATGTCACAGCTTCTAATGTGTATTTTGACCTCACAATCAATGAAACCCTCAAAATGGGAAATTTGGTCAAATAAGGATGTTGTCTTTCTTTTGTTGCAAATGATTTATCCCATCTTTATCCAAACTCCAATTAAAAAACACTCCAGAATTCATAAACAAATAGTTGCATGCTCGAAAGGATGCATTTCCCCTATCATGGGAGAGTTAAATACCAATATGTTAATATCTCTATTATCCTAGCAACCTTCTTATCCAAGTCTAATACATACAGTCACATTATGCTGGTCTTCCAAAACACCCATGAGATCCTTTGTGGCCCACTGGCAGGGATATAAACGCATATTTGTGAATCATTAAATCATGGGCTCCACATACAAACTCCGTGCACAGCAGTGAAGATCGTTATTAGTCTGTAGCATAGTTTGAAAACTCAAAAACTCAACTTGATATTAAACCCAAAGACTCGAATCGACTCGACTCAATATTTAATAATTAAATTAAGAAATGATTATGTTAATATTTAATGATATATGTTTGGAGTGGGATAAGTATATGAAAAAATGCTTCAAATTTCATTCACAGTGCATGGTGAGTTGGTCGTGAGATATGTGTTTCAACAGCTAGGTCATGTGTCCAAATCTTGCGTCCCACTTTTTAATTGTTGAAACAACCCATCACTCAATGAGGGACTCGGTTCAAGTCACGCCGAGTTGCATACAGTCTACTGAGTTAACGAGCTAACTCGACAAGTCTTACCAAGTCACAACCAAGAAAAAAATGCTTTCCGAAAAATAAAAATAAAAATAAAAATGCTTTACCAAAAAATAAAAATAAAAGCAAAAGCTTTCCAAAAAAGTCACAACCAAGTATAACCACATCGGTGAGCTTCTTTGTTGAGCCCAAAAATCTCGTTGAGTGAATTGACTGGTGGCGATTCAAGTCAGGTCACCATAGTTTAGAACTATGATCACTAGTAGAGAAACTGATCTCTATGAGTGTACCTGCTTTTTCTCTTCAAATGCCCAGGTTGAATCAAGGGATAGAGAGAACCAGGAAAGGGTGGATTTGACAAGAAAATCGCCTAGGCTATTCAGGGTTTAGATATGTTTCAGGTTGATATTGCTTATTTCATAGTGTCAATCACCTACAATCAGATTTACCGATTGTACAACCCATTTCCTTTTATGACTGAACTTCGGTTCCAACTTTTGCCCTTGGGGAGAAAATGCTTCTAAAAATGTTTTGCAGATCACCCTAAAACTGGTTGTGGGTGAACAGTTTTCTTTATTACAATGGCAAGTCAACAAAAGAGAAACACTGAGCCTATTCTTTCGAACTATGATCACAGGAATATTTGCGATAACGAAATTTCTATGTTCATTCCTCATTGCTGAGTTAACCACAGAAACAATAACAAGATGTACGATGTGTATAGGATATTAGATATCTCAAGGGTGTGATTATGGAACAAGATCTACCATTAGAAAAGGACTAAAGCAACCACAAAAATGAATTATTTTTATCTCAATGTGTTGCCATAAAATAAATACTGAAATGTGAAAACATCCATAAAAATTGATAAGAATTACCTAAGGAGATGGGGCAAATTCAAGTTGTGGCTGCCGTTGACTCACTCTCATGTATAAGCCCTGTAACAACAAAAGAAACTGTTTAAAACATACTTTTATCTATTTGATGCCATTCATGTGTACAAAAACAGATAAACCCATCTACAGTTTCTTCAAAGAAATTCCTTTGCTTTCAAGTTAAATTATTCTTGAATCTTTAGCAATGCTCAAAAATGATCTGTATCTTTTCGAACCTACCATGCTGTCAAATGTTCAGGTCTTGAATAGGGTCACTGGTAATTGAATACATCCTGACGTATTGCAATGTGATAGGTTGGGACTTTAGCCATTGGAATTGGGTTTTTTTCAATAATCCAAACCTCAGCCAATCGTCAATCTCAGCAAAGCCAGACAAAAAACGTGAGCTTTCTCGAGAAAAAGTCCACTCGAAAGGCTGAAAAGTTAGTGGTTAAATCTCCCTCTTCCATTTTTCAGCTGGGAGTGTGGTGAAGTGACTGGGCACATTGATTTTGTTTGGGCGGGCTAGACCAGAAGGGGGGCATCCAATTTCAAGGAAGAGGACCCAAATTTCAAATGGTTGGAATAATCTAATGTACGATATTTTTTTTTGTTGTATAAACGGTTTGGACAATTGGAAGAGATCCAGATTTTGAAGGTTAAAGTAACAAGGTATCACATTGAAATACATCAGTATGCATTCGAGCAAACCAGAACTGGTAAAGATAAAAATAGAACTCAAGATGATGGTAAGGAAAGACAGATGCATTCCAATTCAGCTAGTGTCTGTGTGCAACAGTGCAGGGGTCCCAACATGCGGGATATTTACAGGTCTGGATATATGCATGGTGGAAAATCCAGCACATGATTGCTCTTAGGTGACAAGGCATATACATTTGTTGTATGAATAGTAGCACCAGTAGTCATGCTGATGTTTTGACCAGGAACAAGCTCGAAGTTCATGTGCTGCAGAAAAATCGCAAGTGCTACAATCGCTTCCAACAAAGCAAACTGATCACCAACACACTTGCGTGGCCCTCCACTGAATGGAATGAATCTACAACACAATGTTCTTCAAGTTAGAATCCAACAGTAATGAACTGCTATAAAGATGGAATTGGTTAATTGCTCCTGCCAAGCATATTTCCTAGGAAACATGCTTGGATATACTTTGTGCATTATATTGGAAGAACTGGCTTCAAATTGGGTCAGGGGGGCAACAAAAACGGAAAATTGGGAAGAACATTGGATCTGATGTCACCAACGTACTGTTGTACATGGTTACTTCAATTTCCCAAATGCAGGTGTTACATGCTGCCATTCTTTGAAAGATATAAAACAATGGCCCACCTGAAATCAGTGGTTGTCTCATTTGGCATGGGTTCTTCCATGTCAAATCTTTCAGGCACAAAATCTTCTGCTCTCTCCCAGACCTTGTACAACATAATCATGAAAGCAGAATAAACATATGAAGAACAGAATACTGATATTAGTTACATTTCTGCACACATGCACGCTTGATTTTATATATATATATATATATATATATATATATATATATATATATATATATATATATATATATATATATATATATATCACAATAGCCAGTTCTTATTTCTTGTTGAATTGGAATTTTCTCACATTCACATGCAAAATATACTCGCAATGAATGAAGCTAACTTTACTATATGCTGTCCTTTCCGTATGATGGAATTTTAGGAAGTGACATGATTCCTGTGTACATAAAAAGACAATCGGTTCCTCGAGTTTAGCATCTCAGTTGCTTGAGTACTGCTATAGTAGCATGAAGCATGAAGCGAAATGGCAATAGATTTGACATGGGAGAGGGGAAGAGTGTTTTTTAAAATGTTCACAAGTATAAAGCAGTCAGGAATTGTATCAGGGCGCAAGTACAAAGCGCGATTTGAAGCAGGAGTGACACCTTGATAGAAGGATCGTGCAAGTTAGGTTACATGTCATGCACCCAGGAGATCGATTCCAAGAGTGTGACCCAACTCTGTAAATAGTAACTTCATGTTTTTATTAGCATGGTTAATTATCTGATTTGATCACGAGATAGCAATTCTAATGACAAGGGAACCTTCTATGTGAATGTTGCTTGCCTGGAACTTGATGTTAAACAAAAGACAACGAACGAACATTCACTTGTTGTAACGTCCCGGAAAAATCCGCACAAAGACCCGAGTACCACCTCAGGCAGAAATCACTCAGGACCAAATCCTTTAGAAATTATACGAAATTAACCAAGTGCTAAACTAGATTAGCTGTGAAATTAGCTTGAACCACTTTAAATACGAACTGCAAGACCCAAAACTTGTAGAATCATTAACGCTACATTACCCTATAATTTAGGATAAATCTCTAAACCCAGTTGCTCTCGGGAGCACCTTGAAACTTCGTATCGAACCTGGACTGCGCGTCGAAAGTCCGATTACCGCGAAACTAAACGATTATGACTGCCTTGCTAGGTTTGACAACCATCTCAGAAATCAAATCCAGATAGTATCCAGAAACGCACAACTTGAGCCCGGAGCGAAGTGTGTGAGAAACGCGAATATCTTTAGGAAATGAACTAAAACTTAAGTAAATTGAGTCAGTTCGCTTGTAGGCCAAATCTAAGGATTCAGACCGTCAGAATCTGACCCAATTACACCCTTGGATCAGGGGAAATTTCAAACACATGTCAGTGTACTTGTGGCCCTGATCGAATACCAGTGACCGTTGAACTGAAACTGGTCCGCCACGGTCGATCTGTAAATCCGATCGGACCGAAAACTTAACTCAACCTAGATCCAATGCCAGGGAACTTAAGTCCGACCACGTGCAGAAAAGGGGCCTCCAGAAGTGCTCCGTTGGATCGAAACAGCCCCCATTTGGCTATAACCTAAGCATACCATGGCCCTGGGGCCATTTCGGTCAGTTCTGGGCCTATATAAGGACCTAAAACCCTCACTCTCTCATGTCATACGAATTTGCAACCCTGGGAGAGAGAAAAGAGGAAAGAGAGAAGGAAAGAGAGAGAAGGTAGAGAGAGAGTTGGAGTTGGTTCCTGGGATTCAATCCCGACGCTCCACGTGCTTAACCACTATTCTTGTATCGCTATATGGGCGATTCCGACGCCGTTCTTGGGTAAGAAAACCTAATCATAATCTGTTTTAGGGTTTCAAATAATGTAAGGGATGAAATAGTTAACCTATTTCATACTATAGGTTGTCGTTGTGCCGTAGACAAAGGCTTAGTGTTTAAACTAAGTTCGTTACGAGTCTATCGTCGAAAGGTGCGGACTATAAATGTTTAGGTTATGGTTTTCAAGGCTTTCAATGTTAGTTAATGATTTATGACTGACTTGATTACTATCACATGCTTAAATAAGATGTTTCCCGCGCTTTACACATATATATGAACTATGTTTGAATATAGTGTATTCTATGTGTTTGTTGATATGATTGAATGAGTATGGAATTTGGATTCGTACTTGCCATGATTATTCGTCGTGAATATATGGTTGTCATACGTGTGACAACTCCTTGATGAAAGGATTTGCCCTAACACCTGCTATAACCAACATACGTCACGTATGTTGAAGTGTGTAGTCTAATAAGTGCTTGTGAAAATGTCTGAAGGAATATGGAATTTGAATCTGTGCTTGCCATGATTATTAACTATGAATATATGCTTGTCGTGTATGTAGCAACTCCTTTGTAAAAGGGCTTGCCAGGATATATGTTATAACTAGTCTAATACATGTATGTTGAAATGTGTAGCCTAAGTGTTTGACAAAATGCCTGAATGAGAAAATGATCGTTTAAATGTAGGTAATGAGGGTGTTGAGGTAAGATTCTCAATCCCCTTATTTATGGTTACAGTTTCCTTTATGTAACCTACCTCACTACTATGTGTTTTATGGTTGAATGCCTATGTATGCTAACATGTATACTATGTGTTTGTTGAAATGCCCAAATGAGATTTATATTTGATTTTAGTTGTCACATGTTGTCTTTGGTTACTACATGCATATATAATTGCTTGAAGTGTGTTTGAGGCTATGATGTAGTCCAGGCAATCGGTAATGATTTACAATGGGTGACCGAATTAGTCTTGCCACATCTGATGTGTTCGATGAATCCGAGTCGTACGATGATTGTCGACAGTGGTACCATGTCGATTAATTCAGCGTACGCTCGTACCAGTCGAACTTATCAAGCAACCCGATTGACCCGATGTATGTTCACCATGTATGGACGCTACTGCTTGAATCTAAGATACCAAACTCACCACTGGAAAGCCCGTTTAACCTTGGCACCTCGATCCGCTAAGACTCATGAGCCGGACATGGTGGTATGGGACACCGTGGTCGAGCTGTCGGCCTACGTTGGGGCGACGAGCCTCCCCGTAGTGTCCAGTGAGCAACCCAAACTCGTGAGCCGAATATGGTGGTATGGGACACTGTATTCGAGCTGTTGGCCTACACTGATCAGGTGACGAGCCCTTTGTAGTGACCTCGAGTATGAAATAGGCCTACCCTGGTGCAGCCTGGTTGTGGTCCCCAGTCGGGTTGGCGACGAGTATTCGAAAATAGACTACCAGTTGGTAGGGTGTTGGTGGTAATGACCTATAACTTGCTTATCGTATGTGATTAACTAGGATTGACGACCCTAGATGGATTATTGTTTGGGTTAATGATATAAAGGGTGGTACCTTAGCTTCTCAAACCTGCTGTATGAATAATTCTAATTAAGAACTTGACTAATCACGTACATGCACCGCATTTGCATATGCTTTGGCGAGGAAGAGCACTTTCGGGAGTTTGTCATGCGCGCCGTGAGATGAAGACGCTGAGGGAGTGTAGGCGAGGGCATGCATCATTATAACATATCATCCTTACATTAACCAGAGTACTTAGGAATGTTGATTGTATTGTTTTATCATTACTGCTTGACTGAATTGATAACATGTTAACCTTTGCTTTATAGTACCACTGATTTGATCACTCTCACGTTCTGGGACGGTATTTTAAAACACCAACTAGACTCTGTTGTAGTTGCAGATAATGCCGAAGCTGACGAAGCAGAGCCTGACTTTTATGATGATGAGGAGTTCTCCTATATGCAACTTTCAGGAGGGTCTATGTAGACCATGTTCTGATCGACGGGGATTACTGGGAGGCTGACTAGACGATATTACACATTTTGTATATTTTGGAATTTTACATGTAATCAATTGACCTGGTAACATGATCATACTTAAGAGACTCACAATCACTTATATGCTTTATATACTTATCAGTCTTCCGCTTGCGTAATTCAATTGTTTGTGGAGTATGATATGTTGTTTTAGTATAATCTCACTCATGTTTAATGCATTAATACGGAAAACATTTAATCATCATTATCTATGTTGCATAAGTGATGTGTTAGAACTCGGGAGTTGGGCTCCTGCTCGACCCCCGATTTTCAGGGCGTTACACTTGTAGATCCCACTCTACACCGATATCTGACTGGAAATGCTACATATCTGACTAATTTTCCAGATATCACGTATTAGTTCGTTACCTTCGCTATGTTGTTCAGTTTATCAGATTTTTTATTATAGCATCATGGACAACTGAAAGCCTAAATCGATGCTAATTGGGCAGGTGATATTGAGGATTGGTGTCCTGATAGGAGCTTTTGTGCTTACCTCGGTGATTATCTTCTATCTTAGAAAAACAATATCTGATTGCACATTCCAGTATCACAGTTGAGTACAGGGCTAGAACAAGCTCCATCAAAGATTTTTTGGCTGACTATTATCTTGTGTTTTTTTCCACATCAACACTAGTCCACTACAATATGACACCATCTCTACATAACGAAATTAGTCGGTGGACATTTTAACCCCTACAATTACTCGTCGAGAGATTTGAGAGAGAGAGAGAGAGAGAGAGAGAGAGAGAGAGAGAGAGAGAGAGAGAGAGTATCGGTGTCTGGCCCTTCAACCAGGGGTATTTTTATCAATATCCATTTTTATAGCCTGCGGCTTTCTCTCCTCTGTATGTAGAGTGCACACAAATGCAACTTCTTAAGAGTGTCGTTAAACAAATTAAAAATATATATGTGGGACCCACCCATTGTGACGTATTTGCGAAATCCATTCCGTCCACCAGTTGCAGCAGCTCATGTTAGGATGTGAGCCCAAAACCGATGCATATCTAAAACTCAAGTGGCCCAAAGCACCAGAGACAGAGAGAAGGGGACCCCGACCCCCACCATTGAAATCACTCAGCGGTGAGGAAGTAGACGTGTTGATGGGAGCTCAAGACATAAATGCTGGAGAAGAAATGCAAAGATTTGTGAGCAGAGAGGCAAAGATCCAGTTGCATAGTAGTAGGGAAGGAAGACCTTACCAGGATGTCGTAACTACGAATCATGAAATGAAGACATGGAAGGAGCTTTTGGAAGGCAAGATGAGAGTAGTCATCAACAACTCAATAGCTGCCAAGAAGAACTCTGCCCAAGGCTTGCTTGGTTGGCAAGGTCGATTTTATGGCCGCCTAAGTCGAAGATATCTAAGAGGGTTAACAATCATTGGACGATCATGCTGCCCATCAGAGTGAAGAAGATAAGACTGTGATTCTGTCTTGATAATGTTACAAGTGGTGTCAAAGATGGGCAGACTACAGGAACACCAGAACCCAGTGGAAGGTCCATGTGATGTGGTTTCTGGCTGCTCAACCAGGACAGTGCGAATGAAAGTCTGGGGTCTCCCTCTCCATGCATGTGACATCAACACCATCAAAGATACTGACTCGTGCATAGATATGGTGCTGGATATGGATTTGAGGACAGCTTGCAGGGAGGAAACGGAATTAGGAATAATCAAGATCTGAACCAATAGAACTTCCCTGTTAAGACATTCATCCTGTCAATTATTAAAGGGCAGACCTTCCCGGTAAAGGTCAGATAGGAGGGAGAGTCCTTTGACTTTCTAAGAGAGAAGGAAAAGGAAAGACAAAAATCATAAATCAGCAAAGGGCAGAAAATCCGGCAGGTAGGGTTCATGAGCATCAATAAATGGAGAGGCTCGCACATAGACGATGATGGTGAAGTGGCATGGGAGATGTCCAGCGGGGCAATGAAAAGGACCAATCATCCAATGGCAAGGTTTCATCTTAACTGTATGTGGAAGTGGAGGCCTATGTTAGTTGGTTTGGTGGCAAGGAGAAAGAAGGGGCAAGCAGGAAAGGCCAGCAGGGGTGATTATGAGTCTCATCAAGGAGCATCAGTAACACGGAGGTACTCGGACACGAGTCAGTGGGAATGGGGAGATCAAAAGAACTAAACACAGGTTGATGCATGATGGCGAGCTGTCCCTTTAAAAAAGAGAAGCATATCATGAGATAAGGCAGAACAGGATTCATGTAGCCAACCCCAGTTAATCAGGATAAGGCGTAGATGATGGTGATGATGATGATGAGGTAATGGGAGAGGATGCTATTTTTATTAAATTTTATTCCAGAAATTGATGAGGCGATAGAAATCACAGACAAGGCCAATAAGTCTTTCTTAAGGGTTAGAGGCCAATCTGTCTTGTCAGTGCTGTTTACAAAATTCTGGCAAAGGTCCTTTCTGAAAGATTTAGAGAGGTGATAGGATTATATGTTGATCTAAAGAGGCATTTGTTAAGGAGAGGGAGATTCTTAAAACCATCCTAGTGGCAAATGACTGCTTCAACCAGAGAGCGAGATGTAGTGAAGTAGATATCCTGTGTAAATTAAAAATTGAAAAAGCATATGACATGTTGATCGGGGGTTCTTGCTCCTTGTGGCTTACAATTTGTTACATTGTTGTCAGATTTATGAGGAAAAAAAACTCCACTCCTTGAACATATACATTGAAATTGGTTTATTTTGAAGAAGGATTTAAATATTGGTATTGTATATGATCAGTTCAAGGTATTAAAAAACGGTTACGTAATGGCTGTTATGTAAAGGTAACAATGGGAACCATTAGGCGTTAGGGGGCCATAGCTGCCGTTATGGAAAAATGGCCCGTAACGGCCTGTTATGGAGCCGATATAGTCTGAAAAAAAAAACAAGAAGAAGAAGAAGAAGAAGAGAGAAAGAAAGGCTGCGGTAATTATGGTGGCCATTACGGCAACCGTAACTGCTATTGAGTACATTGGATATCACACCTTCAAGAATGGGAAATATTGAGGGATATATTGGGAAGTATCACGAGTAACACAGAAGTTTTGCAGTCAAAGGGAAACTTTAGGAAAATGAGGAAAATTTTCAGTTATAGTTCAGGGATGTTAAAAGACGAAAATTTTCAGTGATAGTTCAGGGATGTTAAAAGACACATGATTATACACTACCACTAATAATAATAATAATAATAATAATAATAATAATAATAATAATAATAATAATAACAATAACAATAACAATAACAATAACAATAACAACAATAATAATAATAAAGACACTGCATAATACTTTCCCATTGTCTAGGGGACAATACTACACATTTATGGCTATGAATGAAGCAATTATATTCAAAATGAGTTCATTCAAATGTCATACAATACAAGTATCGAAACAGACAATACAACAAAAAACTGAAACAAAACCAAATGGACTCACAAGGCAGCTTGAAGTCATCTCAGATCCACATGGAGATACAAGGGGAATGCCAAAAGAAAATTGGGGATATATTTTATTTTATTTTTATTTTTTGAATTTTTGAATTTTTTTTCCTAATTTATGCTGACTTACACTGTTTTGATCCAAAAAGTGCAATTTTGTAACTAGAGGTGTGGTGGAATAATGTGATAGTATCGATATCGCAATATATCAGCAAATATCAACGATATTATTGATATGTTGTAAAATATGTATGCTAGTCGTATGTCTTATTGCAACTCTTGGAAAAAAATGATACATCAGCCGATATCATCATTTACTTAAAACAACGATTATGAAGTGTAGAGCTCATATAATCTGAGCGCCCTAAATGTCAGAAATAATTTCCACAAGCCCAAAGATGAAAGAGAAAATATGAGATTTATTTCCTGTGACGTGTATAACTTGTTGTAAACCTCAAAATCTAAAAGGTCAACCCTCAATAATCTAATATGCTTCTAGTAAACCACACTAAAAATCCATCGATTTCAGCAGGTGAATCTCATTAGGAGTTTCTCAGAAGAAAGATAGCACATTTACCAATTGTTTTTTATCAACAAACATATTTTATTAATTGAAATAAAAGAGCTACTGCCCAAAAGAGAATCACAAAATGATACCTGAGAGGAGTGGTGGATATTATATACTGATATCATTATATCTTGGCCAGATTTAACCTTGTAATTTCCTGGAAGGACATCAGCAACTTGAGCGCGCCTTATCAAAACCTATAAATTATGGACTTATCAAAACCAAGAAGAAAAGTGTCAAGAGAAAGAGAGCATCAGACACTTAAAGGTAAATGCATGCAACCTACGGGAGGATGTGGGTAGAGGCGCATTGACTCATTTATACAACGTGTTAAATACTTAAGCTTTTTGACATCTTCGAAACTAGGAACTCTTCCTCGTAGAACTTTGTCAACCTCTAGTTGTGCTCTTGTCAAAGAGGATGGATTCTGCAAAAAAAAAAAAAAAAGATGCACGGAGGCAACAGTACTCATTTCAGGAAACTCATCAGACATCTCATTAGAGCAAGACTTAGTAGCAAAAGTATGAGAAGAAAAGCATGAAAGAGAATATGCAACATACGTCCAAGAAGCTCATACCAAAATCCAAAGACACTAAGGGTGTGTTTGGGCGGTGGGATTAGAAGAGATTAGGTGGGATGGGATTCAAAAAACATAATTATTACCCATGGCAGGGATTGTCCCCTGTTGCCATGGGATAAGATTAATTCCATGCTTTGTTGATAATACGGTGGTACATTGAATGGATATACCCACCATCATTTGAAATTACTGAGAATAACACACGTGTTATATCTAAACCGTTCATTTGTTTTGTAACCTCATTTTATGGCATGGGCCTAAAAATGAGGCAGATCCAAAACTTATGTGGCCCCAAAGAAGTTTTCAACAGTAAGTATTCAATCCCCGTTGCTTTCTATGGTGGGGTCCACTTGAGCTTTAGATTTACCTGATTTTTTGGCCCATGCTCTAAAATAATCTCGAAAAATGGGTGGACGGTGTGGATATAGCCCACACATCATGGTGGGACCTACACAACTTGCTAACATTGAGTGAAACTGGCACGGGACCCAATGCAATTCCATCTACAGCTTTTCCATTCTTCCCAAACATGGAGTGGATTTGGCACAGGACCAGATGCAATTCCATCCCACCTAATCCCTTCTAATCCCACTGCCCAAACACGCCCTAAATGTTCATTGTCAATGCAGTCATTCATGTAAGAACAACATCAAGAACCGAGGTCAAAATTTTAAAAAATGTTGACCTATTGCTTTGTACATTTCTTCATTCATACATTTACCACTACCAAAGAAAATAAGTTTTTCTCTAGATTTCTACAAAAAGGCATTATTTTTGTATTTTAGTTCTCATGTAATTTAGTACATGCTAAGGAATGATTTATAGATCATGGCATTCTTGAAATACTGTATATAGGAGAATTCCATTATCATCATTGGTATTCTAGAAAATCCCCTACAATATCTTTTTTTACTACATAAAATAATTGATAATAAGAGGAAAATATAAAGAGGGCCAATAAAACTAAAGGTACCTCAACAAGATTCTCGTACAATCATCAACTCCAAAACTACAAAAACCAATAGCATGCAGACAGGGATCCTAAGACAATTAATCCAAGGCCAAAGGCCCACAACTAGCAACAACGCAATCCAAAGAGACTAGACCCTGAGCATGAAGGCAGGCTCAACAAGCTAGCTGAATCAAAACTCTGCATATAGCCATTATTGTGTACCAGACAATAGACAGACTTATCCTCCATTCCTGCTGCCCATATGATTGAAATGAGCCATCTCAAAAGCTACTAGGGACCATGGACTAATAAGCAAAATGAACCAGTAGATCTAGTAATAGCAGCAGCCTGTACAGACTCATCTAGAAGCTGGAACTGACTAGAGCTGCTCATGGGTAATGTTTATCCCAAAGCCTTGAGCTGACCAATAACAAACCAGAAAAAGAACGACGACCACCTTCAAGCTGCAAAGCTATCAACGCAGTCCATAACACAGGCAGCCGAGGGTAGCAGAAAGTAGCTTATGTGATGCCAGCAACCACAACCGAAAATGCTAAAAAGACATCAGCTGCAAAAAATCTGCTGAATTTTGAAATAGCAGCAAACCAATGCTTCAGTCCAACATTGAACACATAGGTAGCAGATAAGATATGAAACATGGAATTTGGAAGCCAAATATCAGCATCTGACAGTAATATCTAGCTGTAATACCACCATGGGGAAAGAAGGAAAGAAGAACCATGGTCTGTGTGACAGCCATAATGGAAAAAAATGACCCATAACCATTGTTAACTGCCTATTATGCCTCATGTAAAGGCTGTAATAGCCTTGTAATGGTCTGTTGCGGGGCAGATACAGGTTTTTTTTTTTTTTTTTAAAAAAAAAAAAAAAAAAAAAAAAAAAAAAAACAGAGAGAGAGGGGTAAGGATGGTGGCCGTTACAGCCACCGTTAAAATTAAAGGTGGGGAAAGTCAACCATGGGTTGCTGAAGCAATGACTGTGGCTAGATAAGAATGTTTAGAGGTGTTGAACATCTCCTACAGAGGAGCGAACATTAATTTATTAATTGGCTAGAGCAAAATGGGGCGTTGAGGACTTTGTTGTGGTTTCTCACCCTCCAAATCTCACGAGCAATGACCAGAAAAGAAACAATATCGACAACTAAATTCTGGTGGGTGTGTTGAAAGCCTTCTAACCAGGATTCAAATAAGTGGAAGAGAGATGAGAGGGAGGGTGGCCCAAGGACTTTTAGAGACATCAGCATAGTGAGCCCAAAATAAGGAGGACATAGGGCACAATGCGAACAGATGAGATTCTGTTTGTTCACTAGATAAACAGAAAGAAAAGAAGGGAGGTACCAATGGATTTTGCATGTCTCAGTTGGGTCTTTCAGCAAAATAAACAAAACAGAAAAGGACAAGAGAGGTGAATTGATGAGTTCCAAATCCATTCAGCCCATCGTACCAGATCATGAAGAAAATGGCATTCATTCCAACCATCTTTACACAAGAGGTTCCTGTCTTAGTAAGGTTGGCAAACTCGGGACTCAGACTCAGTTTGACCCACCTACAAATCTTGACTCGGGTGAGTGAACACGGTGACTTAGAAGAGTCGTGCTTTACAGAATTGGGGCCCATTATTCCCTGTCAGTGATTCAGACCATTAGTACAATGCCCATATCCATACCATTAATATAATGGGCCTTATCATGATGGCCCATGCACAATATCCTGTGTATCAAATAATGCGCCATGTGATGGTTTATATGCAGGTTTATAAATTGTACACATTCCATACAGTAACCCAAATTAACATACCAAATTGTGGGACCTACCTGAAATAGGTCATCATTCAAAATTCACATTGACTTAATGCTCCTAACCTCTAATTAGTTTGCATTTATTTGTTGAATGCCAACCATTTATTATTTTTTGTTATGCCATCAGTAAATGCTGACCAATCTGATAGTTGGGAAATCAACTCTGTGTTATTGTCTATTTATAAGACATCTAAACTGGGACCCACCACTTGGACGGTTTGATTTAAGTTACGTATACTACATGTTTGCAATGTCTTAGTGCATAAGCATCATCTATAATGTTCTGCCGAGTATCAGTGCTTCTCTCCTTTTTTAGGGGTTAAATGATAAAGTCTCAACCGAAAAAAACATGGCAGCTTACCAAAATGAAAACGAAAGCAGTGATAGCGAGTGTGAGCTGAGCAGAAAAAATCAAAGAGAACTAGAGCAGCAACAGGAAAAGCAGAGTAGAAGAAGAAAACAAGGGAAGAGGCTTGCTTTTGCATGAAATTAGGTTTTGGTGGAGATTGCAACTTGACCGATGCATCTTCCGTCGATTCCATACAAATCGAGGATCGATAGTCAATTCGAGTTGCAGAGAATCGGCATGGCCAAATTTCTTCCTTGAATATAGCATATTTTTCTCATTTGATTGTTTGCATCTTGCATTCCGATTACTCATCCTAATGTAGGACAATGGAAACTATCCTAGGTTGCAAGATGAGAGATCAATTAACACATTAATTTCAGTAATCAACTTGTAAAATCCAACATAGCCACATAATATATTCGGAAATTCATATATATATATATATATTTTAAGGCAACGAACTGAAAATCCATTAAAAAAGGGGAACAAACAAAAGAAAAGAAAACAGAAACAAGAGGAACAGAACTGTTGAGATAGCAGAAAGCATCTAACTACCTAGAAAACTAAGATCAACACTACTCAAATCCTTTACATTAATAGCCCATTCTAAAACCATTTTTTTAGCCCTAGCCCTCACCGCTTTAGCAGTAGACGATCTGTCATTGAAGCATCTTTTGTTTCTTTCTTTCCAAACCGCCCACCAAATCTCAAGAATGGTCATACCCAGATCTTCAATTTGTTTTTTCCAAGCTTGACCCCATTCCACACCATCAACATCTTCGCAGCGGACTCCGGAACACACCAGGAGAGCAAAAAAAGCTCGCAGAAATGAGAGAAGATGGAAGAAATAAAGGAGCAGTGAACCAACAAATGGTTCACGGATTCCGCCTGACACATGCAACACAGGCAAATGTTGACGATCTGCATGCCTCTCTTAGACAAATTATCAATAGTTAGAATTCTATTCTGAGCCGCTAACCACCCGAAACATCTGAACTTAGGAGGAGCGTGATATTTCCAAACAAAAGGAGTCGCATCAGACGGAGACCTGTCCGCAGAGTAAATAGCAGCATAGAGGGACCTGACTGAGAACGCCTCGGACTTCTCAAGCAGCCACTCAATACTGTCTAGCAGCGAGGAGATGATCTTAGATTTGAAGATGTAATCGTGCAGTGCCATCTATTCCTCCACCTCGCCGTCATGGAGGTTTCTGATGCAAGTTATGTCCCAAACAAAGTGGGCCGAAGTGAAGTAGCCACATCTATTAATAAGGATGTCTCTGTCAGGAGAGAGCCGATAGATTTGCGGAAAAGAGAATTTGAGAGGCTTTTCCCCAAGCCATAGATCTTCCTAGAATCGAGTAGCTGAACCATTGCCCAACACATACCTACTGTTAGCAATAATGGGATTTTTGGCCTTAAGAATTCCTTTCCAGATGTGGGACGCCTTGTAATACGAACTATCTTTAGGCCACCAATTCCCATGAGATGCACCATACTTGCATTTAACTATCGAAGTCCAGAGGGCATCCTTTTCCGATGCAAATCGCCAAGCCCATTTACCCAACAGCGCGGAATTCAGTAACTTCAGAATCTTCACATTCGCACCTCCCTCGCTAAAAGCTTTGCACACTTGTGTCCATTCAAGCAGATGAAACTTACTCTGATTTTCTTTACCAAACCACAAGAACTCCCTTCGAGTTTTTTCCATAGTCTTAAGCACCGACCCCGGGCATCTGAATAATGACATGAAATAGAGGGGGAGACTGGATAGAGCTGCTTTGATCAGCGTCATTTCCAGGAAGCCAGGTACTTTTGAAATTTACTGGTGACCCTATCCCACATGCTCTTCGGCGGGGAGCCCACGGATAGGGGCAGACCAACAAAATAAGTTGGGAAGGACTCGATACGGCAACCGAGCATGGAAGCAAATTTCTGAAGAGACTTCTGCGGGACATTAACTCCAAGTAACTTCGATTTGTTCAAATTGATCCTTAGACCCGATACCGCTTCAAAACAACGTAGAGTAATGAGGAGGTGCTCGATTTTCTCATCTGAGGCTTCAGAGAATATAAGAGTATCATTGGTGAACTATATATGGGTTAGGGGCTCTGATAATCCTGGCATCGTAATGCCACAAAGGAGGCCTTGTTCCTAACCTTTTTTTAACATTTGGGACAGAGCCTCTCCCACGATGAGAAATAGGAAAGGGGAGAGAGGATCCCCCTGTCACAATCCTCTGGAGCTTCGGAAAAAACCAAAAGGCGATCCAGTTAAAATGACAAAGAAGTGAGTTGATCCAATGCAAGCAGCGATCCAACTTCTCCACTTGACCCCAAAGCCCATCCGACCTAGCATATAGGAGAGGAAGTCTTAGTCCACATGATCGTAGGCCTTGGCAACATCCAGCTTACAGAAGACAGCTTTATGCCTCGACTTATGATAGGTGTGCAGTACTTCATTGGCAATAAGAGCACCATCCGTGATCTGTCTGCCTCTGATGAAGGCATTCTGATTGCTGGATATGAGACTTCCGATGACTTTAGACAAACGAACGGATAATATTTTTGCCAAAATTTTATAGGGATTCCCTATAAGACTGATCGGCCTGAATTGGGCAAATTTCTAAATTCCGCCACTATTCGGAAATTCGTATTTATAACACGAAGATTATCATATACATGGTGCACAAAAATATAAATTAGTTTAAGAGTGGCCCCCTTGGAAGTAGAGACTTCAAATCTAGCGTGGGTAGTGCAACAACTACCTGGATAAATGATGATGCAATCAAAATTCTGATTTGGGAAAAGTTTCACAAAAATTTAGATTTTCATTAGGGTTTTGGGTTCATGGATGGAGATTGAGGATTGGGGTTTTTTTAGGGATTCAAAAGATCGAGGGATTAGGGAGGTTTGGAGGAAAATCAAAGAGGGAACACCCCAAACGGGGGCCCACACGTGGCTGCCCGTACGGACGCACGTGCTTGCGTGCGTGTGCACGTGCTAGTCCACATGTGTCTACCTAAAGGGGAAGAAAGAGAGAGGATTGAGTGGGGTTTTGATGGGTTTAGAAGATTGTAATGGAAGGGAAAAGAGGAAGACGAGAAGAATAAGAATACTTTTCGAAGAAGAGAAAGAAGAAAGATGTACTTTAGGAAATCTACCACCAAATAAGCTTCTACCCTTCCACAATTCAATTGGAAGGGAGGGTTTCTCATATACCCTAAAACACAAGGAGGAAAATTTCTTCACACAAGAGAGCTTCTTTCTTTTTTCTTTCTTCTCAATAACACCACTGGGGTTGGACCTCCAACCCCCCCTCCCCCCCTTGTACTTTTATAAATAATAATCCAGAAGAATTACAGCATTGTCATTCACTAAAACACTTGTTAGTTCACTGATTCTTGCACCCTATTTGTCAATCACGTGAGACATTGTGTCATTTAGTCGGTTGAGCCTTTAGAAAGTGAAGATCGAAGATACAAGCGAAGATGGAGCATCGAGGAGAAAAGAACAGGCAAATGAGGTGCATTGGTGACCCTAACCCTTAACCCAAAACAACTCATATACCTCTATATGATCTTGACCTAATAGAAATACCTAATTGATCATCCCTTATTCTTAGGAGACCAAGAAAAACATGATAAAGAAGGCTAGAAGATGTGCGAAGCTGCCGTGTAAAAGACAACCCAAAACAGTAGTTTTCGATGAGTCTTCGATGGCATCAAAGGCTTGCTCGATGGCATTGATCGAGAGTCAGAACTATCCAGCAAGATTTGGCATTTTGTTCTGATTTTCTTGATAGCATCGAGGTACCTTCGATGGCATCAAAGTATAAGTTTGATGACAAAGAAGTACCCTTCGATGACATCAATTGAGAGACAGAATCGTCCAACAAGAAATCGGATTTATTTCTGACTTTATCGATGGCATGGAGGACACGTTCGATGACATCGAAGGACATTCGATGACATCGGAAATGATCCAGATATGTCCAGTGACAAATCAACATAAACGTCTGGATTCATCGATGACATCGAAGAAACCTTTGATAACATCAAAAGATCCGTTTTATGCCCGTTTGTTAACCGTTAAAGCTCAAACTTTTTATAAAGGGGAATAAGTTCTTAGGCATTTTGATGGGTTTTTGGAGCAACAGAAGGTAGGATGATTCCATATTCATATCCCTCATCCCTAGCCTCTATTTCATGGAGTTCTAACCACTCTTCCTTGAGATTCACACTCATACGAGGATTCCAACCTCTACATTGAATATGTGCTTGAACCCTTCCATTTTCTAGAGATTAGACTTAAGCAATCTTGGACCCATCTAATTGAATCCCTTATGAAAAGCTACTTCCAACTAGTTGTAGGAGATTCAACCAACCTCCCATCATCTTAGTCACCTCAGGGGAGCATCATATGCAAGGTGGTTGATTGTGAAGTTGAAGCCTTTGCAAAGAAGCGACATCATGATCGGGGAGCTAATTAAAGCACGGGAGAGTGCCGATCAAGCTACCCAAGAAGGCGCTACAAAAGGGGCTCAATCCGACAAGTTGTCAATTATAAGAGTCCAAGTTTACTCTCTTTCCTTGTGTAGGATTGAGGGTAAGAGTTTGTAGACCCAAACTCGAACTAGGTTCTTGTGTAGGACCTTGGCCTTTGTGTAGGGCCTAAATCCTAGGTTCTTGTGTAGGACATTGACTCTAGTGTGGAGTCTAAATTTCCAGGTTCTTATGTAGGACATTGGCTCTAGCGTAGGGCCTAAATCTTCGGGTTCTTGTGTAGGACCTTGGCTCGGGAGTAGAGCCTAAATGACCGGGTTCTTGTGTATGACCATGGCTCTTGCGTAGGGCTTAAAACCTCAAGTTTTTGTGTAGGACTTTGGCTCTTTTGTAGAGTCTAAATTTTACAAGTCTTGTGTAGGGATATAAAGGTTTGAGGTGAACCTGATTTAAAACATTCAATAGTGAAATCCGATACACTCATGGGTTGAGTGCATTCACCAGGAGTGAAGTAGGCAAGTAGCCGAACAACTATATATGATTGGGTTTAGGATTGTCTTTTACACAATTATTTAATTATGCTTGTGAGTTTGAATGTTTTACATTATGCATGCATGATTAGATGAATGCTTAGTGATTGATAGGTAGAACATCCCACACACACGTATAAACTATCTTGATATAGACTAGTTGCTTATTTGCACATCATTTGTAGTCTATGTGATTAGACCCTCTATTAGCTTAGAAGCCTTCGAGTTGAATTGTCTTGCTTAGTTTAATTGTTAATTAGTTTAAGTTAGGTAATTATTGTTTTAAATAGGAATAATTTTTAAATAGGCCTTAACCACCCCCCCTCTCTGCTCTCTAAGACATAACCTTCATTCCTTAGCTCTGTCAAGCTTCCACTAGCACAACCGTGGTAATCTCATTATGCCACATGCACAATTTCACTTATTATCAATATCAACCATCAAATAAATCCTAAAAATAACATCAAGAAAGCAAGATCAAAGTCCAAGGAGCCCAAATTTTGAAGATTTGGTGGCCCGATGGCCTGATCGACAAGATCCAATGGTTGGATCAACACGAAAAAAAAAAAATCTTATGACTAAAATAGTCTCCTAAGCAACCCACATGCATTATCCCAAAGTAGGGTCTTTTTGATGCACGTCCAATGCATGTGAGGTTTTCAAAATGGCCCGGCGAACCCCATCTGGAACTTGTCTCTCATGTATAAAGAAAGTTGTACTGATGTGGGTGGTCATCTCTGTCTCTAGTACACCCGAGCAACTCCTCTGATGTCCCCATCACATCCCCCCTCGACCGAAAAAGCAGTAATAACAGGACAGCACCAAAAGTAGCAGAATTAGGAAGAAGAGAAGGAAGAAGATAAAGGTAGAGGAGAAAGAAGAAGGAAAAAAAGGTGGAGGAAGAGGAGAAGAAGAGTCATGACTCTCCAGGGTTTACTGACTTGTTTGAGTCACCGAGTCAGGGGAGAACTCAAAAAAAGTAGGACAATTCATGTCCTATTATATCCCCACCTAGTCCACACCACTTTTGACTCAGTATGGCATAAAAAATAGGTCGACTTGAGCAAGTACTAAGTCAACTCGCCGAGTTGGCAAACCTTAGTCTTTAGACCCTCTTATCAGATATGGGTTGTTTTATGGCCCAGCCCACTACAACCTATCTATGTTTAGGACATGGGTATTCTTTCGTTTGTTACTAATGGCATTATTATAATTATTGAAAACATGTTAACGAACAAGAGAGACCCATGCATGAACCCTCATCTCTCCTTTTCTCTTCCTCCTTTTATTCTTTCTCCTCTTTTTTTTTTTTTTTTCTCCTTCTCCTTTATCAATCTTGCCACATGGTGTCAGAGCAAGATCGATTCGAGAATTGATCTCTTCAATCAACTCACCCATTCCCTTTTTTTTGGGTGACTTTTTAAAGTTGTTGGGGGCTGATCTACACGAACTCTCTTCTAACCACCATATGGTAGGTCATTGAATTGTATATCATTAGTGCGTGTGAGGCCCACTTTCTTATAACACCATTGTGATAGACAAGAGTTCGCCATCATGCATGTGTGGTCAGGTTTGCATGTGGACAGATCTGAGATCTAAAATGTTTGTGCTAGTTGCGTATGGCAAGGAAGAACAAGTGTACATGTGAAGTTTTTCGATCAAGCAGTGCTATCAAGTGATCACGTTTGTTGATTTAAATGGTTTTCTGAAAAACATTGTTGGGTAAGTTAAACACTCTTCCCTTGTGTATTTGATCCTGCCTACATCAATGGATATCAAGGATGACGCCAAGACTAGTCTTTTGCCGCCATTTGAGTCGTTGAACTTTCGGATTACATAGACTAAACTCAATCGAACAAATTACTTGTAATGGGCCACATCAATAGAGGTCTTCGTCATGAGAAAAAGGAAATTAAAGTATTTGATGACTCCCAAACCAGACTAAAGTTGAATAGAATATCAAGATTTGGTGGCAGGAGATGCTGAAATTAGAGCATTGTTATGGAATAGTATGGAGCCTCGGATTAGTGTGAATATTATCTTTTTCAAGATAGCTAAGGAAGTTTGCGATAATTTGAGAGAGAGATCCATTCAGGTGAAAAGAATTTAAATCAGATCTATAAGTTACTACAGAATATCTTCGCTCTTCAATGGAGAGATAAGAGCATTGAAGAGTATTATTCAGCTTTGTGAGTCATGTGAGAAGAACTAAACACATACTGGTCCCTATCTACCAATTATGAGACCGAGACGGCAGAAAGAGGAATTTCATGTTGCTAAGTTCGTCACTAGTCGTCATTGTGAGTTCGAGCCTTTCCAAGCACAGATCCTTGGAAGCAGTGAGATCCCATCCATCATTGTAGCATTCACTCACCTTCAACGTGCAGTTAATGTACCAAGTTCGCCATCATCAAATTGTTCTGCATTTGTTTCTGCATCCAGTAGAGAAAATGGAGGAAATCATGGCCATGGTACTTGTTTTGATGGTATAGATTCAAGAGGAGGTCACTTTGGAGGTAGAAATACTTAAGGAGGCAGTGGTATAGATTTCGTGGTAATCGGCAATGCACTCATTCTAGTCTTAGTAACCATACATCTAATACATGTTGGGACCTTACTAGTAAGTCTACTTGAGAAAATCAAGTTTGTTCTTCTAATGATGGTGTTGGGACCTTACTAGTAAGTCTTCTTTGTCAATATATGTGAGTGTTGAGTCTGTTAGTCAAGTGAGCCCTAAGTTGAAGACATCAAGCCCAAGACTAATCAAAGATGAAGGCATACGATCGTTGATGCAGGACATGAAATTCAAATATGATGTGCGAGATTTCAGGCTTAAGATCACGTTAGTTTAGAAACAATTACACAAATTTCATATCCCACATGAAAGTCCAAACATTCAATTAAGGGAAATCTATGCGAGTCCAGGCCTAAATTTGATGCAAGACATGAAATTTAAATATGATATGCAAGATTTCAGGCTTAGATCACACTAATTCAGAAACAATAACATAAAAATTCCACATCCCACACAAAAGTTCAAACATTCAACCAAGGGGAATCTGTGCGGGTCCAGGCCTACATAGGCTATGACTGGATCAGTAAAATTGTGAACCACATGATGCTCAATGGGAAATAGAAATCATCCACACATGCACAGTAATCAGTCCCTAATCCAAGGGATTCACCAATTTCAATTCAAGGAACCCTAGGGTGAGAAAATGGGCAAATAAATTAAGGATATGCAATCTAGGGTTAGGGTTTATGAAAAAACTGGTATGAGAGGGTAAAATAAGAAGAAAACATGAACCAGAAGGCAGTTCCCGCACGTGGACAACAACAATGGCCCAGACACACGTGCGTGTGATCATGGCCGCACGTGTGTGGGGCCAACTATTCAGAAAAAGGCCACCTTGGCCCTGGTCGGCCAGGGATGGACTCCAAAACCCGCAAATCTCAGCTCAATCCGATGCACGGTTTGTGCGTGGTGCTCCGCTGAAGTTTCAGCTCTCCTGCAGTGCTAGATTCTGGAAATCTGCTGTAGAAAGAAAAACGGCTGCAACTATTGATAGATTTGCAGATGGAATGCTTGTAGGAGAAGAAACATATGGATGGAAGAAGATGGGGGCGAATCGGGATAGGTGTGACTTCGCACCATGGTAGTTAGCCCTTCGAAAAGGGACGGCTTCGCACCCACTTGAATTTTTCTACGACTCAAAACTCAGAGAGTAGAAAAAACCACGCGGGAATTTTTTATTTCTTCAATGAATCAAAAGAACTATAAGGGATGCCTATTTATAAGAAAATCCAGTAGAGAATGATTTGATGATGATAATGTGAAGAAGAGATGAGAATATTGAGAGAGAGAAGAAGAAGAATGAGAGTTTGGGAGAGATGATGTGTTGGGCTTACTTGCCTAACACATAATATTTTATTATAATAAAGCAAATAGTACACTGCAGGAGAAGAGTGAAGTGTGCACATGTACACGATACACTAGCATTCTCTATACTCCCCCTTAAGTTGGAGCATAGATGTTGATCATGCCCAACTTGTCACGAACACGATGAAGAGCATCTCGACTCAAAGACTTTATAAGAAAATCAGCAAGTTGATCCCTAGATCGAACAAAAGGAGTGACGATTTCCTTAGAAGCAACTTTCTCCAGAATAAAGTGACAATCGACTTCAATATGCTTGGTTCGCTCATGGAAAACTGGGTTACGAGCAATATGGATGGCCGCTTGGTTGTCACAGTGAAGAGGAATAGGATCCGAAAGAGGATAGTCAAGTTCTTCAAGAAGGTTGCAAAGTCACACGAGTGGTTGCTTTTTGCTCTTCCAGGTTACAAGATTGCACGATATTCTGCTTCAGCCGAGGACCGGGGCAACAACTGGCTGCTTTTTGCTCTTCCAGGTTATAAGATTGCCACCTAGGAAGGTACAAAAGCCGGATGTAGAGCGGCGATCAAAAGTACTACCATCATAATCAACATCGGAATAGCCAGAAAGATGAAGATGACCATGCAACTGAAAGTGGAGGTCAAGACCCGGGGCTGATTTTAAATACCGAAGTATGCGGTAGAAAGCCGTGAGGTGGGAAGTACGGGGAGCTTGCATGAATTGGCTAACAACCCCCACCGCGAATGAGAGATCTGGGTGAGTAATAGTCAGGTAAATAAGTCGGCCTACAAGTAGTCAATACATCTCGGGATCAGTAAGGAGAGCACCATCATCTGGTCGAAGCTTCTCTGAAGTATCCATGAGAGTGGTAGCAGGCTTGCACCCTAACATGCCGGTCTCCATGAGAAGATCAAGCGCATATTTTCGTTGTGACAAGACCAATCTGGATGATGAGCGAGCAACTTCAATTCCGAGGAAGTAACGAAGAGGACCAAGATCCTTGATCTCAAACTTCGTCTTCAAAAAATCTTTGACCTCCCTCATTCCAACAGAATCACTACCGGACAGAACAATATAATCCACATAGACAATGAGAACCATGACGCCCGTCGATCGACGACATATAAAGAGAGAATGATCGGCATGACTACGAACAAAGCCAAACTCCAAGAGAGCCTGACTAAATTTTTCGAACCATGCACGCGGGGATTGTTTGAGTCCATAAAGAGCTTTCTTCAACCGACATACAAGGGCAGGGTTGTGAGAAGCAACAAAGCCAGGAGGTTGATGCATGTAAACTTCCTCTGTAAGATCCCCATGGAGAAATGCATTCTTAACATCAAGCTGAAACAAGGGCCATGATAAATTAACGGCCAAGGAGAGCACAATGCGAATCGAATTAAGCTTAGCCACCGGAGAGAATGTCTCAAAGTAATCCACGGCATGAGTCTGTGTGTAACCTTTAGCAACAAGATGTGCTTTATAGCGATCAATTGAGCCGTCTGGAAGAAACTTGATCATATAAACCCATCGACAACCAACAGGTTGATGGCCTAAAGGAAGTGGCACAAGGTCCCAAGTGTGATTCTTCTCAAGAGTAGACATTTCTTCAATCATCGCCTTTGTCCAATCAGGACTCTGAAGAGCATGTGAGAGAGATGTAGGAATAGTCTATGATGAAAGGGAAGCTGCAAACGACTGAAAAGACGGTGAAAGATGATCATATGAAACGAAATTACTAATGGGGTGTTGAGTACAAGATCGTGACCCTTTGCACAAGGCAATGGGAAGATCTAAACTCGAGGTAGGAGAGTCACCTGAGCCAACATCCAAAGTGAGCGGAAGGGTGGATGGCTGAGCATGTGAGGATTTATCTCGACAATGATACACCCGCAGAGGCTTGGGCTCACCCATATCACCAACAGGATGCTGAATAGAGGGGAGGGGAGTTGTCCCACGATCACTAGTGGAAAGAGGAGAAGAGTTATACTCCCCCTGACTCGCAAGAGGATCACAGAGGGATCGGCCTGGAGTGGAGAAAAAAGAAATATCCTCAAAGAAGGTTACATCGGCAAAGACATTTCTTGCGAGTCAATGGGTCAAAGCATTTATACCATTTCTGACCCCGAGTATACCCTAAAAAGACACATTTAATTACCCTGGGGCTAAGTTTATCATTATTCCCATCCAAAATTTGAACAAAGCATGTACAACTAAAAACTTTAGGTGGGAGAGGAAATGGATTATCATGAGGATACAATGTAGTAAATGAAGATTTGTAAGGAAAAATACGTGAGGGTATACGATTAATAAGAAAAATAGCAGTGAGAAGAGCATTACCCCAAAAATGTTTAGGTAGATGCATACCAAGCAGAAGGGTGCGAGCAACTTCAAGAAGATGATAATTCTTTCGTTCTACAATACCATTTTGTTGAGGGGTGCGAGCACATGACATCCTAGACAAAATGCCACGTTCCTGCAAGAAAGACAGAAAGGCAGTAGACATGTATTCCCCCCCATTATCAGAATGGAGGGATTTGATGGAACAATGAAATTGAGTGCACACTTCATGATAAAACACTTTAAACGCATCAAACACTTCACTTTTAGATTTCAAAAGACAAATCCAAGTCATGCGGGAATAATAATCAATAAAGGTAACAAAATATCTAAATCCACAAGTCGAGGTAACTGGAGCAGGTCCCCAGACATCCGAATGAACCAGAAGAAAAGTTTGAGATTTCCTCCCAGAAGAGTTAGGAGGAAATGTAGCACGATGATGTTTAGACAATTCACAAATATCAAAGCATAATGTTTTAGTGACAAGTAAAGAGGGAATCAAAAGTCTCAATCTAGCAATGGATGGGTGGCCTAAGCGGCAATGCCACCGAGTCATGGACTCGATCTAGAGAAAGGGTACTAGAAGCGGCAATGGGTGTATCATCGAGAAGATAAACGCCTCTTCGCTCATGCCCCCCACCAATTACTCTCTTCGTCTGTAGGTCTTGAAACAAACAATAAGAAGGGAAGAAGGTAATGGAACAATTGAATGATTTAGTAAGAGAGCTAACAGACAATAAGTTTAATGGAAAACGAGGCACATGCAAGACTGAGGACAAAGATAAGGAAGAAGAGAGGGATGGAACCAATCCCAGAGATGGGAGATTGGGTTCCATCTGTGACTGTGACATACTGAGTGGGAGTAGAAGGAGAATAAGAAGAAAAGAATTGACACTTACCAGTCATATGGGAGGAAGCTCCAGAGTCGATGACCCAAGAGGAAGGAGAGGATGACGCAAGAAGGGCAGTACCTGACTGGGCCGAAGCTGCGTGAGAAGACTCAGGAATATCACGAATGTGAAGCCGCATAAGGGCATCATATGCGACCCGAGAAATAATAAGAGACTCCCCTGAAGTAGACTGCTCAGCTGTCGAGGTGGAAAACTGTCTCAGAAGCAACCGTGGATGCAACATAAGCAGCAACATACGTAGGACGACCATGTAGCTGCCAACAATAATCAATCGTGTGATTAGTTCCAATGCAATATGAACAAATGCGGGAACCATAACGTCCTCGTCCACGTCCACCATGACCACGAAGACTACGGCCGTCACGACTGCAATCTCCCTTGCGGCCTCTACCGCGACCACTAAAGCCAGAAATGCACCCCGAACTCAAGGATGGTGCCCGAAGACCAAGAGAGGACTAATCGCCAACAAGATGTGCCGAACGCTTGGGTGGCACAAATGAATGAGAAGGAAGAGTAGAGGCAGTAGCACGCTGACACATGGCATAGACTGTCGTCAATGGGGGGAAGAGGATCCTGCAAAACAACCTGATCTCGAACATGAAGGTAATCAGGACTCAACCCAGCTAGGAACTGCATGATACGAGTATCATCCCGCTGCTTATGAGCATGTTCATGATCCTCTTTACATTTGGAAGGAGGAGGCTGATACATATCCAACTCATCCCACATACCCCGAAGTGTCGAATAGTAATCTTTTAAGGATCTGGAGTTTTGTTGGAACCGACCAATTTCTTGAAATAAGCTGGAATACCCGTGAAAAATTCTGAGATTCCGAGAACATATCATGAAGTGTATCCTAAATACCTTTAGCCGAGGATAAAAACATCACTGAGTGGCTAATCAAGGAATCCATACTATTCAACAACCATGCAATAACTTAATAATTCTCCTTTGTCCAAGACTTGTAGGTAACATCTGTAGAGTTTGGGGGATCATCCAAAATATACGACAACTTGTCACGGGCTCCTAAAAATACTTTTATAGATTGTGCCCATTGAAGATAGTTGTCACCATTCAACTTAGTGGAGGTAATCTGCAAGGGGTTGGATTCAAGAGACCCTATACCAAGAGATGAGGGCCCTTTGTCAGCCATAGGAGAGTCCAAGAGAGATAAACCTATGCCAAGAGATCCCCTACGCCAAGAAAGATTGATTCAAACAACTCTATCTCACTCAATCCTTCAAGATACTAAGAGATAAACCTCAAACAAATATCAATCATCCAAAATATCATGAAACGCAGTCAAAAAAGCCCTAACCGAGTGAAAAACGGCCCAGCCGCACATCCGTTTGAGGTTTAAAACCTCTCAAAGATTGATCTTAAGTAAAAAAATCCACCATGGGTAGCTTGGGAGGAAGATTTCAGTCCACCTTGATGAAAGAAACCAAAGAAAAGCTTACCGATTTGAGGTAGATCGAAGAAAAACGGAAGATGGGCTCGATTTTCGAATTTCTCTATTTCGCCCAAAATACTATAAAAGGAAGTCCAATAAATTCTGAAAAAATCATGACAAATCTTCTAAAATCAAGATCTATCAAACCCCTAAACTTTTAGCTCAACCGGAGTTCATGTGTCCGTACAACGCTGACGTAGTCGTACGGCTGCTGACGTCTGCAAGGTGACGTGTCGCCTCTCAATCTGTTGGATGCGGAATGCCTGGATCTAAGCTTTGATACCAAGTAGAGAATGATTTGATGATGATAATGTGAAGAAGAGATGAGAATATTGAGAGAGAGAAGAAGAAGAAAGAGAGTTTGGGAGAGATGATGTGTTAGGCTTACTTGCCCTAACACAAATATTTTATTATAATAAAGCATATAATACACTGCAGGAGAAGAGTGAAGCATGCACATACACACGATACACTAGCATTCTCTATAAACCCTATACCCAAAACTCACGCCATGTGCGCAACCTATTACTTGGCGATGAAGTAAACTAAAATAAAAACCAATCAAAGAAATCTAAAGCATTCATGATGTTCTAAATAATATAAATAAGCAAAACCTAAAGTATGAACTTAATCCGACTAGTGGACCACGATCATGAGATCCCATGATGGGTTTTTCTTGACTATCAGGCCCACTCTTTGAATCCAAAACTCCGTCTTCTAACTAAGATGCTCTCCTTGGACGTCGTCATCGAGTCAGATCGACGGTGGAGCCCTCCCTCTCCTTCCGTACGTGCCTAGGAGGCGGCGTGCGTGCGTGCGCGTGCGCGCGTGATGTCCCCATTAATTCTCCCCGGCTACGAAGATTTCGCCACTGGCGAAATAGAGCTCCTGAACCACTCCAGGATGCCAGGATCAAGTCTCTAAAGCTCTTCCTTAGTGAGCCACATGTTGTCCGAAACTGGGCGTGACTTCCATTTAACCAGGTACTTCTGAAACCCGCCGTCCGACGTTGAAACTATCTGATGGTCCAGGATATCCTCGATTTCCTCTCTGGGTGTGTGAAGACTAGATATGGGAAGTAAAGGCTGGGAAAATGGGCCGAGACGGGTAGTTATGGGACGTAGAGGCTGAGAAAATGGGTCGGGAAGGGTAGGTATGGGAGGTAGAGGCTGGAAAAATGGGTCGGGAGGGGGCCATGGATCAAGGGAAGGTCTGGGGAATTAGGATGGTTAGGCAAAAAACTGGACAATGCATCAAATTGCCCCTTGAAATGCAACTAAATCCTCCACATTGAATGTGGAACTAATTCCCATGGAGGGTGGAAGATTTGCCACATACGCATTGAGATCGTTTCGTTTTATAATTTTGAAGGGTCCAGCGCTACGCCCGTGTAACTTACGAATGGCCCCCGGAGGATACCGCTCAGGCCTAATGCGGACCATCACAGAGTCCCTTACATTAAATTCCTTCAAACATTTATGTTGGTCTATAGAAAATTTGTAATGTTCATTACTAGTAGTGATCTTCTGCCTGATTTCTTGATGCCAAGAATGAATGTGATGCACAAAAGACTTTGCAGGCTCTAACGGTAGGACAGTGACATAGGGACAAGATCAATAGGTTTCTCAGGTTTATAACTAGTAACGACTTCATAAGGGCTGAGACCTGTGGACCTATCGACAGAACTATTAAATGCAAACTCGGTTGTAAGTATTACGGTGTCCCATGTTCTAGTGTGTTCTATATCCCTCCTAAGGGGAGACTCATCCGGTAAATCATCAGGACAGACATCACGAAACTCATCCACTACTATAATGGCCTCAGTGGGTAACTCTACACTAGCCTCTGGTGTACTCTCTCCAACCACAAGGCCGCATATGTTGTACCCCTCAAAATAGTGGTCTTGATGTCCCTCATGGGATGGGTGCACGGGTGCACGCCCATAACTGATTCCTTGGCCAATTCCATTCATTGGTCTATCCTCTTGGCCATCTACCTGAGATTGGACAACCACTCCAATGATGAGGTTTGTCCCGGCGAAGGCCTTTAGTTGGGTAATGCGCACATCAAATTGATCAAAGCGTTGGTCTATATGTTGTTCCCAACGCTTACCCAAAGACTCGATCTGTTGGGACAGTTTGTTTAATGACTCTAGCAATTGCTCCATGTTTAGTGTAGGGTGCAAGCCAAAACCATGACCCGTACGTGTGGGCATACACTTGCTAACTCCACCTAACGACTTTCTATGACGACTATATGCAACTAAATAGGACTAAATGATCCTATGAGACTCTACTAAAAATCCAGCAATATAGTTGTCGAAATAAGGGAATAACAGAAAGTTACAGCAATGTGAATTGCTAACTTCCTGCTAACAAAAATTTCAGCAACTAATATCAGGGACTACGGACTTCTAACAGCTATATGTGATGAAGTGGATGCATGAAGGACTCAAACAAACCCTAACATGTAATGTATTCCCCTACAAGAACCCTAAGCTCTAATACCAAATTTGATGTTGGACATGAAATTTAAATATGATATGCAAGATTTCAGGCTTAGATCACACTAATTCAGAAACAATAATATAAAAATTCCACATCCCACACAAAAGTTCAAACATTCAAGTAAGGGGAATCTGTGCGGGTCCAGGCCTACACAGGCTAGGACTGGATCAGTAAAATTATGGACCAAACGATGCTCAATGGGAAATAGAAATCATCTACACATGCACAGTAACCAGTCCCTAATCTAAGGGATTCACCAATTTCAATTCAAGGAACCCTAGGGTGAGAAAAGGGGTAAATAAATTAAGGATAATGCAATCTAGGGTTAGGGTTTATGAAAAAACTGGTATGAAAGGGTAAAATACGAAGAAAACCTGAACCGGAAGGCAGTTCCTGCACGCGGACAGCAACAATGGCCCAGACGCATGTGCGTGTGATCACGGCCACACGTGTGTGGGGCCCACTATTAAGAAAAAGACCACCTTGGCCCAAGTCGGCCAAGGATGGACTCCAAAACTCCCAAATCCTAGCTCAATCCGATGCACAGTTTGTGCGTGGTGCTCCATCAAAGTTTCAGCCTCCTACAGGGCCATATTCTGAAAATCCGTTGTAGAGAGAAAAACGGCTGCAACTATTGATGGATTTGCAGATGGAATGCTTGTATGAGAAGAGAAATATGGATGGAAGAAGATGGAGGCGAATCGGGATAGATGTGGCTTCGCACCGCGGTAGTTAGCCCTTCGAAAAGGGAGGGCTTCGCACCCACTTGAATTTTTCCACAACTCAAAACTCAAAGAGTAGGAAAAAAAAAAACACTCGGGAATTTTTTATTTCTTCAATGAATCAAAAGAACAAGGGGTGCCTATTTATAAGAAAACCCTATACCCAAAACTTGCACCATGTGCACAACCTATTACTTGGCGATGAAGTACACTACAATAAAAACCAATTAAAGAAATCTAAAACATTCATGATGTTCTAAATAATATAAGCAAAACATAAAGTATGAACTTAATCTGACTAGTGGGCCACGATCATGAGATCCCATGATGAGCTTTTCTTGACTATCGGGCCCACTCTTTGAATCCAAAACTCCGTCTTCTAATTAGAAGGCCCTTCCTGGACATCGTCATCGAGCCAAATCGACGGTGGGGGCTTCTCTCTCCTTCCGTACGTGCGTAGGGGGCGGCGTGCTTGCGCGTGTGCGCGTGATGTCCCCATCAATCGTGCTTAACAGGTAAACTAAGCTTCATCAACCCAAAACAAACCCTGACAGGTATATGCCCCCATAAGAACCTAACTTATCCTAAACAACTTTAAAAAAATCTTCTAGTAAGTTTGAGTTACTAGCACTTTGAGTATTGAAGAAAGTATAAAGGAAACAGGTAAATCATATACTCTGTAAATTGCATTGAGCTACAATCGAGGACATATTCGATGTCATCGAACATCATTCGATTGCATCGAATACATGTCATATTGTCCAGCAACAAATAAAAACATGTTGGGAATTGTCGATTACATCAAATGATGTTCGATGACATCGAAACTTATGTTTCGATGACATCGAACACATTTCAATTGCATCGACCTTGGACTTACTTCTTCCAAAATCCAAATATACTCTAAGTACTCCTCGATGTAATCGAACCATTTTTTATGGCATCGAGAGTAAGTTATCGATGGCGTCGAAAACTGCTTGATTATATCGGAACTAACTCCAGTTTGTCCAGCAAGCTTTCATGGAAAATCTAATTTTCTTCAAGCACATCGAAGACCTTTCAATGTCATCGAAATTCAAATCTTAATGCATCGAAGGACTGATCGATGGAATCAAACAAGGGACAAAACTGTCGAGCAACCCGTGTATTTTTCAAAAAGGAATCTCGATGGCATCGAGACATCCCTCGATGGCATCGAAGTGCATGTCGATGACATCGAAGGATGCTCAATGAGATCGGATAGAATTTGTCCTACACCCAATTGAATATCTTGTGTAGAAAGTCGATGACATCGAAGGATGCTCGATGAGATCAGATAGAATTTGTCCTACACCCAATTGAATATCTTGTGTAGGAAGTCGATGCGATCGAAGAAGGTTCGATGACATCGAAATTCAAATTTCGATGACATCGAATATCCTTCGATGGCATCAACAATGTCAAATTTCTGCCCATTTTTTGACCGTTCGGATTTCAACTTTACAAATACACATGGCTTGTTTCTTGTAAAATGAGGTAGAATCTAAAAGAGTTTCAGCGAGTTGCTTCAAGAGTTAATACCATCTTCCTCATTCCCTCTTTTACATTAGAGTTCATGATTCAATCTTCGGCATAAGCATTTACTCAAACATCTTCATTGCTTAGATTGAATTATGAACTCTAGCATTCAATGAGTTTCCAACAGCACTCATCATAGGAAAATCTTTGTGTTGGAACTCTTGAATGCATAACTCATGAGAATCTTCTCTATGTGTTTAAATCATATCATCTAAATACAGAAAAACAACCAAACCCTAAACCTCACAACCTCGGAACATTGATCGAAGCATCAGAAGCGGTTGCGGTTCAAGGGAGTTGAAGACTCTTCATCAACGTTGAAGATCATCTTCAGATTGTGCGAGAAAGTGACTCACTCACTAATCTGTAAGTATAAGGAGTCCATTGAGTCTGAAGCCCTTTCCTTGTGTAGGATTGGAATTCAGAGTTTGAGTGACAAACTCGCCAAGACCTCTTTGTAGGCCTCCGACGGGAGAATACATTGTCCTTGTGTAGGACGTGTTGCCTTGTGTATGCATAGGTTGCCTTGTGTAGGCTCCTAGTTGTGTCCTTGTGTAGGCACCTAAGGCAACCTTGTGTAGGTCCCTTAGTTAACCTGTTGTAGGTTGTGAAGGTTCATGGTTAACCTGATTTAAAACCATTGAATAGTGAAATCCAGTACACTCTAGGAGAGAGTGCATCTGCCGGGAGTGGAGTAGGCACGTTGTATGCCCACTTGGCAAGTGAGGTCACACCTAAGGTTATTATGGAGATCCCACATGAGGTTACACCCAAGGGTAGTGTAGAGTTACCATCTGAGGTGAGTCCGGTATTGGAGGAGTCTAGTGTTGCTATTCTGGAGGACATACCGGATGAGCTTACACCTATGCGGGACATTTGCGCATTGACTCTACTAAACCTTCATCACGATCAAATGAGTCTCGGTAAGGAAGTGGATTTGGAAAGACAAGTAGATGAGCCTAGGACCCCTATAAATTGCGTACCCATGTTTGTGTTTCATAGGCCTTTAGAGTCTGCACATGCATCTACACAACATATGCATACAAAATGATTGCTGACTCACACCATAGGTTTAAAGAGTTTGTTATGGGTGATGAAGCAATGATTAAAATACATCCAAAAAGGTTTCCATTGAGAACCATAAAAAAATTACAAGCCCATACCACTGGACCATATAAAATCTTGAAAATACTGGGTTCGAATGCTTACTTGATAAATCTTCCAACTAACATGGGTATCAATTCCACATTTAATGTGGAAGATTTTGTACCGTTTCATGGACCTTCCCCTAACCCTCACATGAACTTTGATGATGATGCCCCTGACCTGTCTCATAACCCATGTCCATTACTTGACCCCTCTTCTCAACCTTTACCATCCGTACCATCCATACCTATGAGAAGAGAAGAGATAGAGGATATCTTAGATGAAGAAGCGGTTTCCACATGACATGGCGGTTACCACGAGTACCTTGTCAAGTGGAAGGGCAAAACAAAGTCAGACAGGACATAGATCACAAAAGCAAAGCTTTAGCGACGAGACTTGGATCTCCTCAAGCATCACCACAGCTTTATTTTGCCAAAGGCGAAATCTCTTCAGCCGAGGGGAATTGATGGGGACATCAGAGGACCTACTCGAGTGTACTAGAGACGGATATGACCACCCATATCAGCGTAACTTTGTGGATGGGAGACAAGTTCCAGATGGGGCCCGTCGAGCCATTTTGAAGACCCCATACACATTGGACGTGCATCAGGAAGACCCCACTTTGGGATGTTGCATGTGGGCTGCTTAGGAGTTTATTTTAGCCATAGGATTTCTATTTCGTGTCGATCCGACTGTTGGATCTTATCAATCAAGCCATCGAGCCACTAGATCTTTTAGATTTGGGCCCCTTGGACTCTGATCTTACATTCTTTATGTTTTTTGTTATTTTTAGGATTTATTTGATGGTTGAGATTGATAATAAATGTTTTAGTTTTCTTATTTTGGATGATGGGTCACTTCACTTAAGTGGCATAGTTGTAATTATGCTGAATTTTTAATTATAAAAGCATAGGAGGGGTGGAGTTCCAACCTTAGTGGTGTTAATGAGAAGAAAGAAAAAAGAGAGCTCTCTTGTATGAAGGAATTTTCCTCCTTGTGTTTTAGGGTATGTGAGAAACCCTTCCTTCCAATTGAATTGTGGAAGGGTAGAAGCTTGTTTGGTGGTGGATTTCCTAAAGTACATCCTTCTTTTTTCTCTTCTTCGAAAGGTATTCTTATTCTTCTTCTCGTCTTCTTCTTTTCCCTTCCATTACAACCTTCTAAACCATATATCTTCAATTTTCTATTTTCCCCAATTTCTAAAAACCCTAATTCCAAAATCCTCAATTCTATGAACATTAATTTTTCCAAATTTCAGATTTTCCCCTTCACCCTAATCATAAAACCTACAAATTTGTCCCTTGAGTGGGGAACGTGCCTATGTTAAATTGAAAGTTCTATCCTTCCATCGAGCCTAGTTTTAATTGATTTATATGATTTCTTAGTATGCAGGCATGTGATTTAGGTTAAATCAAATTTTATTTCCTATTGTTTACTCTTAATTAATTGGTGGGTTAGCATCTTTTGTTAATTGAATTACTTTATGGACTCTTTCATAATCTCCATGTTGCATGCTAGCATTAAATCATGTGTCCTGCATCATAATGTCTCCATGACGGTAAGGATGTTAGCATGCCCAACTCTTGATCTTCTTTTTTTTTTCTTTTTTCCTTTTATATTTGTCAGCAAAATTGTTGACTTTCTTGAAGTTGAATTTGCAATTTGATTGAATTCACACATATTTCAATGCAATCATTTCAATTTAACTATTGAAGCAGCATTAAGGCTCTCTACAGCTTTCAAATTGCATCATTTTTGTATTACCATGTACGAGGTTTGGATTTACACAACAAATAAACTACTAAAATTTTCCCACAACAAAAAAAGGAGGCAAATATTGTAGCATATAGATGCAAGCTGCATTTAGGTTCTCTGCAGCTTTCAAATTGCATCATTTTTGCATTACCATGTACGAGGTTTGGACTTACACACCAACAAATAAACTAGCAAAATTTTCCCACAACAGGAAAAAAAAAAAAAAAAAAAAAGACGTAAATATTGTAACATATAGATGGCATTGGTACCTTACTCAGAAGATATAATGTCCAGGTCAAGACTGAACCAGTTGTCTCATGGCCAGCAACTAACATCGACAGAAGGTCATCTCGCAACTGCACATTAGAAACCTGAAAGAAATTGAAATTTCAAATTGGGCATGATCAGGTAATGAAAAAAAAAAATGAAAACAAAAACCGAAAAACCAACATCAGATCAAAGCTAAATTAAACAAATTGAAATCAAGTAATTCCTGGAAAATATAGAAGTGGGAAGTGATGATATTCATAAAGGAATTTTATGTTGCATCTCACAGAGGTTTGTTAGATTGCATGAGACTCTCTCCATACACACGTACATGCAAAACACGTCTTTTTATTAAAAAATACTTTTTGTTAGCTTGTTAGTACACCCACTATCAGATCACACTTCACTGTTAGCCACCCCCACTAGGGAATCGATGCCAAGACCTCAGTGTTGAAACGAGGAATCTTTCACTCAGTCTGCCACCTGAGCTATGGATCTGGGTATGCAAAACACATGTCAACCTTGCAAGCTTATGGAGTATCTAAGCAGTCATGATGTAGCTCCTAAGCCCCCACCATGACCATGACATATGCGGAAGCAGTTCTACTCATCAGGCAGGTTAGATGACACGACCCATCTGTAGATTGGCCTCATTTTTCATAACCATTCAAATTCTAAGCCATGGTGGGATGATTAGCATTATCTACTAAAAGCGACTTTTTGGAACCATGAGCTGTTAATCCTCGGAATCACCGTTCACAAGACTTATGGGGAACTCAAAACAATTACAAGAAAAAGAACAAAATATAAAGAGAGTTTCCTATGCCGAGAGTGAGTTCGACTATGGATGTTTACTTTAAGAGACGGCAGTGAGGGAGTGAAATTAGTATAGAGAATGCTAGTGTATTGTATTGTGTATTGTGTGTGGTTAGTGGGCCCTTTTAGTGTAAGTGCATGTGCACACTTCCCTATTCTCCTGCGGTGTACTATATGCTTTATCATAATAAAATACTATGTGTTAGGGCAAGCAAGCCTAACACATCATCTCTCCCAAACTCTCCTCCTTCTTCTTCTCTCTTAATATTCTCCTCTCTTCTTCACATTATCTTCATCAAATCATTCTCTACTTGGTATCAAAGTAAAGATCCAGGCATTCCGCATCCAACAGGTTGAGAGGCTACACGTCACCTTGCTGACGTCAGTGTTGTACGGACGTATGGACTCCGTTTGAGCTAAAAGTTTAGGGGTTTGATAGATCTTGATTTTAGAAGATTTGTCATGATTTTTTCAGAATTTATTGGACCTCATTTCATGGTATTTTGGGCGAAATAGAGAAATTCGAAAATTGGTCCCGGATTCCGTTTTTCTTTGATCTACCTCAAATCGGTAAGTTCTTCTTTGGTTTCTTTGCTCAAGATGGACCGAAATCTTCCTCCTAAGCTATCCATGGTGAATTTTTTTTTACTTAAAATCAATGTTTGAGAGGTTTTTAACCTCAAATGGGCGTGCGGCTGGGCCGTTTTTCACTCGGTCAGGCCTTTTTTTATTGTGTTTCATGGTATTTTGGATTATTGATATTTGTTTGAGGTTTATCTCTTGTTATCTTGAAGGATTGAGTGAGATAGAGTTGTTTGAATCAATCTTTCTTGGCATATGGGGTCTCTTGGCATAGGTTTATTTCTCTTGGACTACTATGACTAACAAAGGGCCCTCATCTCTTGGCATAGAGTCTCTTAGAATCCAACCCCTTGCAGATTACCTCCATTAAGTTGAATGGTGACAACCATCTTCAATGGGCACAATCTGTAAAAGTATTTTTAGGAGCCAATGACAAGTTGTCGTACATTTTGGATGATCCCCCAAGCTCTACAGATGTTACCTACAAGTCTTGGACAAAGGAGAATTATCAAGTTATTGCATGGTTGTTGAATAGCATGGATTCCTCAATTAGCCACTCAATGATGTTTTTATCCTTGGCTAAAGGCATTTGGGATACGGTTCATGATATGTTCTCGGAATCTCAAAATTTTTCATGGGTATTCCAGCTTATTCAAGAAATTGGTCGGTTTCATCAAAACTCCAGATCCTTAAAAGACTACTATTCGACGCTTCGGGGTATGTAGGATGAGTTGGATATGTATCAGCCTCTTCCTTCCAAATGTAAAGAGGATCATGAACATGCTCATAAGCAACGGGATGATACTCGTATCATGCAATTCCTCGCTGGTTTGAGTTTTGATTATCTTCACGTTCGCGATCAGGTTGTTATGCAGGATCTTCTTCCCCCATTGACGACAGTCTATGTCATGTGTCAGCGTGTTATGGTCTCTACTCCATTTGTGCCACCCGAGCGTTCGGCACATCTTGTTGGCGATCAGTCCTCCCTTGATCTTCGGGTACCATCCTTGAGCTCAGGGCGCATTTCTGTTTTTGGTGGTCGTGGTAGAGGCCGCGAGGGAGATCGCAGTCGTGGCGGCCGTAGTCTTCGTGGTCGTGGTGGACATGGACGAGAACGTGATGGTTCCCGCATTTGTTCACATTGCGGTGGAACTAATCACACTGTTGATTATTGTTGGTGGCTACATGGTCGTCCTACGTATGTCGTTGCTTCTGTTGCTGCCACTGCTGCTTCTAAGACACAGTCTTTCACCCCGACAGCTGAGCAGTCTACTTCAGGGGAGTCTTATCATTTCTCGGGCGGCATATGATGCCCTTATGCGGCTTCACATTCGGGATATTCTTGAGCCTTCTCACGCAGCTTCGGCCCAATCAGGTACTGCCCTTCTTGCATCATCCTCTCCTACCTCTTGGGTCATTGACTCTGGAGCTTCCTCTCATATGACTGGTAAGTTGCAATTCTTTTCTTCTTATTCTCCTTCTTCTCCCACTCAGTATGTCACAGTCGCAGATGGAACCCAATCTCCCATCTCTGGGATTGGTTCCATCCCTCTCTCTTCTTCCTTGTCTTTGTCCTCCGTATTGCATGTGCCTCGTTTTCTATTAAACTTATTGTCTGTTAGCTCTCTTACTAAATCACTCAATTGTTCCATCACCTTCTTTCCTTCTGATTGTTTGTTTCAGGACCTACAGACGAAGAGAGTGATTGGTGGGGGGCATGAGCGACGAGGCGTTTATCTTCTCGATGATACACCTGTTGCCAGTGTTTAAATTATCGGCGAAATTATCGAATTATCGCCGATAATTTCGGTATCGCTAGAGTTGCGACACCGAAACTCCCTTTTTTCGTTTCTCTTCCTAATATCGCCGATTTTTTAGCGATTTTATCGATTTTTTGCGAAAAGTCCAGTTGTCACTCAGTGTTTGCAATATCGGCCGATATATTTGCCGATAGTGTCGGTATCGCAGTCCAACGATACGAAACACGTCGGAAGAAATATTCCGAAAAAATTGGAAACGAGAGAGAGAGAGAGAGAGAGAGAAACTTTCAATAGGGTGGATTTCCGCACCTGTAAAGAAAATCTCGATTCCCTTTTCTTCTTTCTTCTATTAGATTGTTAACGGAATTGATTTAGGAAGAAAATGAGAAAAAAAAAAAAAAAAATCCAGAGAAGTCCGGAGATTTGGGGAAGAATCTAGGGTTCCAGGGTCTCTCGGATGAAAAATGGGTTCCAAGCCCTTTTTTATTGGGCGCGGATGCGTCGCTAACGGGTTGAGTAGCGAACTCGCTACTGAAGTGACGTCACCAAGTTATGTGGGTCCACCATGATGTATGTTTTGTATCCACACCGTCCATCCATTTTGAGAGACCATTTTAGGTCATGAGCCAAAGAATGATTCAAATCCGAATCTCGAGTGGACCCCACCACAGAAAAAGTGGAGAGAGTGACGCTCACCATTAAAAATTTCTAATGGCCACAAAAGTTTTCAATGAAGCTGATATTTGTGTTTTACCTTATTTAATGTTTGTGTTAACTTATGAACGGATTAGATCTCAAATAAACATTACGATGGACCTTAGGAAGGTTTCAACGGTGGGTGTAACTCACTCCACTATTTTTTGTGGTGGGGTCCATTATAGTTTTGGATCTACCTAATTCTTTGGATCATGCCTTAAAATGTTCTCTCCAAATGGATGGACGGTGTGGATACAACACATCATGATAGGATCCACATAACTTGGTGACGCCACTTCAGTAGCGAATCTCGCTGCTCAACCTGTCATATAGCTAATCCGCGTCCTTTTTCATCGGGCACGGAGGCACGTACGCATTTTTTCACACGTGTAGTGGGCCTCCAATCTGAACTGTTCATGTGATGTGGCATCCTATAAAACTCCCAGGAACCAAATTTTACCCTGATCTAAAACTCTGGTGGGCCATAGCAAAGAAAGATGCAAATCAAGGGAAAAAATTATTTTCTTTTATAATGGCCTACCGAAGTCTTATATGAAAGCAAAAGTTGAACCATAAAAGTTTCATGGAGTGCTGCATCACTTAGACCGTTCAGATTTTGGACTCACATCACATGTGATGAGTTCTCAGAAAATTCTCAGGTAACTCTGCTGCTGGGAAAATCTGCATTGGTGCGGATCAGGAGCCTAGAGATGGATGGTCTGTTAGGGCTCTGTAAGGCCCACCATGATATATTTGTTTTATCTACACCGTTCATCCATTTTGATATGTTATTCTAGGGAATGAGCCGAAAATGTAGCCAGATATGAGGCTCAAGTGGTCCACACCACAGGAAGTTGTGGTGGGAATGATATCCACCGTTGAAGCTTTCCTGGGGCCCATCATGATGTTTATTTTCCATCCAATTTGTTCATAAGGTCTAATAGACCTGGATGAAGGGAAAACATAAACATTAGCTTGCTCCAAAACTTATGTAGCCCCCGTAATTTTTTTAATGGTTGTCATTCAATGATCACTTTTTCATGTGGTGTGGTCCACCTAAGATTTGGATTTATTTCATTTTTTGGCCCATACCATAAAATGATTTGTCAAAATGAGTTAACGGTGTAGATACCAAATCATTTTAGCTTATTATCCAAAAAATAAGCACATCCAATTATCAAGTGGACCATACCAAAGGAAAAAGTGGTGATCGACGATTAATGGGCCACAAAAGTTCTGGATCAATCATATATTTGTTGTTTTCTTTGAGTTCATTTACTTTTACGTGTCTTAATTAATGTATGTCAGCTGCATTTGTAATATATAAACTTATTTTGATTGTTATTAAAGTGATTTTTTATGGCATTGCATGCTTTTTGGGTCCCATTAAATGAAAACTTATTATGTAATGTATTCTTTTCGCAATTTTTAATTCCTAAATATGTAAATATGTGTATTTAGCCATGTCTTGAAGTTTCACTGAAAAATTCCATCATTTTCCCCAAGTTTCCCCCCTTTTCCCTGCATTTCCGGTTATCGGCGATATTATCAGCGATAACGATATTATATCTTTATCTCTGGCCAGCGAAACTTGTAGCGATAACGACAACTCGAACACTGCCTGTTGCCGCTTCTAGTACCCTTTCTCTAGATTGAGGGTCCATGACTCAGTGGCATTGCCGCTTAGGCCACCCGTCCATTGCTAGATTGAGACTTTTGTTTCCCTCCTTATCTGTCATTAAACCATTATGCTATGATATTTGTGAATTCTCTAAACATCATCGTGCTACGTTTCCTCCTAGCTCTTCTGAGAGGAAATCTTAACCTTTTCTTCTGGTTCACTCGGATGTCTGGGGACCAGCTTCGGTTACCTCGACGTTTAGATTTAAATATTTTGTTACCTTTATTGATGATTATTCCCGCATGACTTGGATTTATCTTTTGAAATCTAAAAGCGAAGTGTTTGATGTGTTTAAAGTGTTTTATCATGAAGTGTGCACTCAATTTCATTGTTCCATCAAATCCCTCCATTCTGATAATGGGGGAGAATACATGTCTACTGCCTTTTTGTCCTTCTTGCAGGAACGTGATATTTTGTCTAGGACGTCATGTGCTCGCACTCCTCAACAAAATGGTATTGCAGAACGAAAGAATCGTCATCTTCTTGAAGTTGCTCGCATCCTTCTGCTTGGTATGCATCTACCCAAACATTTTTGGGGTGATGCTCTTTTAACTGCTACTTTTCTTATTAATCGTATACCCTCACGTATTCTGTCTTACAAATCTTCATTTACTATATTGTATCCTCATGATAATTCATTTCCTCTACCACCTAAAGTTTTTTGTTGTACATGCTTTATTCAAATTTTGGATGGGAGTAATGATAAACTTAGCCCCAGGGCGATTAAATGTGTCTTTATAGGGTATGCTCGAAGTCAGAAAGGGTATAAATGCTTTGACCCATTGACTCGCAACAAATATGTCTCTGCCGATGTCACCTTCTTTGAGGATCTTTCTTTTTTATCCTCTCCAGGCCGATCCCTCTATGATCCTCTTGCGAGTCAGGGGGAGTATGACTCTTATCCTCCTCTTTCCACTAGTGATCATGGGAAAACTCCTCTCCCCTCTATTCAGCATCCTGTTGGTGATATGGGTGAGCCTAAGCCTCTACAGATGTATCATCGTCGAGATAAATCTTCACAAGCTCAGCCATCCACCCTTCCGCTCACTTTGGATGTTGGTTCAGGTGACTCTCCTAACTCGAGTTTAGATCTTCCCATTGCCTTGCGCAAAGGGTCACGATCTTGTACTCAACACCCTATTAGTAATTTTGTTTCATATGATCATCTTTCACCGTCTTTTCAGTCGTTTGCAGCTTCCCTTTCATCACAGACTATTCCTAGATCTCTCTCACATGCTCTTCGTAGTCCTGATTGGACAAAAGCGATGATGGAAGAAATGTCTACTCTTGAGAAGAATCATACTTGGGATCTTGTGCCACTTCCTGTAGGCCATAAACCTGTTGGTTGTCGATGGGTTTATACAATCAAGTTTCTTCCAAATGACTCAATTGATCGCTATAAAGCCCGTCTTGTTGCTAAAGGTTACACACAGACTCATGGTGTGGATTACTTCGAGACATTCTCTCCAGTGGCTAAGCTTAATTCAATTCGCGTTGTGCTCTCCTTGGCCGTTAATTTATCATTGCCCTTGTTTCAGCTTGATGTTAAGAATGCATTTCTCCATGGGGATCTTGCAGAGGAAGTTTACACGCATCAACCTCCTGGCTTTGTTGCTTCTCACAACCCTACCCTTGTATGTCGGTTGAAGAAGGCTCTTTATGGACTCAAACAATCTCCACGTGCATGGTTCGAAAAATTTAGTCAGGCTCTCTTGGAGTTTGGCTTTGTTCGTAGTCATGCCGATCATTCTCTCTTTATATGTCGTCGATCGACGGGCATCATGGTTCTCATTGTCTATGTGGATGATATTGTTTTGTCCGATAGTGATTCTGCTGGAATGAGGGAGGTCAAAAATTTTTTTAAGACCAAGTTTGAGATCAAGGATCTTGGTCCTCTTCGCTACTTCCTCGGAATTGAAATTGCTCGCTCATCATTCAAATTGGTCTTGTCACAACGAAAATATGCGCTCAATCTTCTCATGGAGCCGACATGTTAGGGTACAAGCCTGCTACCACTCTCATGGATACTTCACAGAAGCTTCGACCAGATGATGGTGCTCTCCCTACTGATCCCGAGATGTATCGACGACTTGTAGGCCGGCTTATTTACCTGACTATTACTCGCCCAGATCTCTCATTTGCGGTGGGGGTTATTAGCCAATTCATGCAAGCTCCCCGTACTTCTCATCTCACGGCTGTCTACCGCATACTTCGGTATTTAAAATCAACCCCGGGTCTTGGCCTCCACTTTCAGTTGCATGGTCATCTTCATCTTTCGGGCTATTCCGATGCTGATTGTGCAGGTAGTACTTTTGATCGCTGCTCTACATCCGGCTTCTGTACCTTCCTAGGTGGCAATCTTATAACCTAGAAGAGCAAAAAGCAGCCAGTTGTTACCCGGTCCTCGGCTGAAGCAGAATATTGTGCTATGGCTCATGCGACGTGTGAACTCATGTGGCTTCGCAATCTTCTTGAAGAACTAGGCTATCCTCCTTCGGATCCTATTCCTCTTCACTGTGACAATCAAGCGGCCATCCATATTGCTCGTAACCCAGTTTTCCACGAGCGAACCAAGCATATTGAGGTCGACTGTCATATTATTCGGGAGAAAGTCGCTTCTAAGGAAATCGTCACTCCTTTTGTTCGATCTGGGGATCAACTTGCTAATGTTCTTACAAAGTCCTCGAGTCGAGATACTCTTCATCGTGTTCGTGACAAGTTGGGCATGATCAACATCTATGCTCCAACTTGAGGGAGAGTATAGAGAATGCTAGTGTATTGTATTGTGTATTGTGTGTGGTTAGTGGGCCCTTTTAGTGTAAGTGCATGTGCACACTTCCCTATTCTCCTGCGGTGTACTATATGCTTTATCATAATAAAATACTATGTGTTAGGGCAAGCAAGCCTAACACATCATCTCTCCCAAACTCTCCTCCTTCTTCTTCTCTCTTAATATTCTCATCTCTTCTTCACATTATCCTCATCAAATCATTCTCTACTATTAGGTCTCTGAAAATGTAGTGTAACTTAAAAGGAGAGAACATAGTTCTTTAGTAATAAATGATGAAAGAAGGAAAGTGGGATGTTGAGGAAGAAGTTCATGTTATGTGATGAGATGTTTGAGCGCATTAGGAAGGTTGAGAAAGAAGTTTTAAGGAGTGTCTAGAGGAAAAAGTCACTCATATAAGGAAACTTGGTGGTGAAATGATGAGGTCTGAAATGCTATTAGTGGGACAAATCATGTTTGAAGGCATGGAAAGGAACTAGAAATATGGAAAAATTAGAAAAATATAGAAACGCCAAAAAGAGTGCTAAGAAAGTAGTGAGAATAAATTTAAGGCATATGGTGATATGAACCAATAGATTGGGGACAATAGAATGTGAGAAAGATGCCTACCAACTTGCAAAAATAAGAGAGATAAGTGGTAGGGAGCTGCATCATGTTTGATTCATTAAGAGTGATGACGAAAGGGTATTGGTTTAGGACTATGAGGTCAATAAAAGGTGGAAAAGTTATCCCCACAACTTTTTAATGGGTCAACCACAGAGATAGCTTCAGGATAGAAGGAATCATAAACTCAAATGAGGCTTGAGACCATAGATACTTCCATGGGATAATGATATATGAACTAAAAGAAGATTTGAGAAAGATGAAGATAATAAAAGCCCTAGGAACATATGGTAAACAGTAGAGGTTTGAAAGTACCTAAGAAATATTGGTTTGTTGTGGTCAATGTTCATTATATCATTATTGTTACATGTATTGAAGACTTGGGATATGGAAGCATGTATAGATATCATTATCATGTTGCAGACAATGGGAACTGCATCACTGTCCAAGGGAGCCATCAAAACCATGGAATTTTCAATTAAACTTCATGAGATGTTAAAAGGCAGCTAACTAAGATAACTACAAAATTAAAACCAAGGTATTTTCGTAACAGTAATGGAGGGCATAATGGAATGGACTGAAACCATTACCATCCATAGCAATCATTTTTCCTTTTTTTTTTTTTTTTTTTTTTTTTTTACTTTTACCAAAAAAAAAAAAAAAATTCCAAAATTTTAGAGGATTTCAAATATATATTCTTTTCCAGTTTTGAACATCTTTATAATGCCCTGACAGTCCACTCTTTGGTAAGAATGTTGTTTCAGCCTGTCTGGTGATTTTATAAACCCAATAGGATTAGATTGAATGCAAAACTCGTATACTTAATTTCCTAAATATCTAATATCAATGACTCAATATAAATAAGATTATATGAGCACGAATAACATAATGAGACAATTATATAGATGAAATGTCAACTATAAAGTGACCTCATAAGTCAAAACATAAGTGATAAAAATTAAAATGATGTTTATGCCCAACGGACAAACATAAATATAAAAACATTACAATTTACACACCAATAAATGTCACTATCACCACTAGAATAAAAATCGTACTGCTTGTGGTTGCGCGACCTTAACATTGTCATCATTCGGCTGCAAATATGGAATGGGTGCCACATATCCACAGTAACCAAAGCCAAAGGGAAAGACTATGCCAATGAAAACCAATGATGACTAATCATGATCATCACTGACATTATGCATCTACTGTGTCAAACCTGAGTAAGAATATCCACCAGTGGCATAGTAGGCCCGTAGTCATAGCCAACACCATAGTTGTACTCGTATTGCTCATATTGCTGAGACTACAATGATGAATAACTCATATCTGAATCTATATATGCATATCCCTCATATCGACCTGCTCCATATGGATCATATCTAAGATTAGCCCAACAAAGAAGTGCCTTAACAGGCTAACTATACTGTCCATGGTCATATATCCATATCCATATCCATAAGCCATATGATGTCCTACTGTTCCATATCCTCTAGTGCCACTGGTGTCAGCCTCCGTGATGTTCATCCTCTAACTGATCGTATCATGAATCAATATATTCATAAGTCACCGCCTCTACTCCATTGATGCTCATTAGCGTTGACGCCTGTAAATGATTGTATCCCCATGTGCTCAACAACACCAGAAGCAAGACCAGCAACAAGTGCATCATCATCGTCATTGCCATCGTCTGTCTCGATTCCTCTGATGCTAGTGTACCAATTATATGAGGAGATCTTCCCTTTTCAAAAGAGGGATAAACCCCTTGGTGAATACTTCGCAAAATTAACTGGAATGTGGAAAGAGCTTTCCATATATCATCCTATAATGTCTGACATCACCCTCATGGAAAAACAGCAGGAAGATAAGAAAGTAATGAAACTTCTATCTGGACTACCAAAAGAGTACCAATCGGCAAAAGATCAAATTTAGGAGCTTCTATTACTTTAGTGGCAGAGGTTTATGCAAGGCTTCAGATAGTCTCATTGGCAAGCGAATTTGATAATGTTAATGTTAATGCATCTAATAAAACTGCATTTGCCTTTTCTTCCAGTTATTTTAGTTCTCATGGAGGCCATGGTGAACGTATTAGGTGTGGTGCTTCCCGTGGTAGATTCCCAAGCAAAGGTAGAGGTGGTCTTGGTGGTCGAGGAGACCGTGTGTGTACTCTTTGTGGCCTGACAAATCATATTGTGGACTTTTGTTGGGATCTTTATGGAAAACCCCCAAGGGCTAATCAAGCCCTTAAGGTAGAGGGCTAACAAACCGTCTCTACTACTTCAATTCTTTACCTTCCCATTCTCAACCCTTTTATCTCTACCTCATTTTCCTCTAAAAAAGTAAAATAGTATAAAAATAAAAATAAAAAATAAAAAACGAGCCCAAAAGCCCATCCCCTTTAGAAGACCATCCTGGTGAGAGACGAATGAGGAAAGAGAAGAGAGAGGATATAAGAGCTCCAAATATTCTCTTTAGGCACTAGTAAAGGGGCACACCTCAACCTTGAGGAACAACCTACCGATCCATGTACGGGCCTAAAGATGTGTTGTCGAAAAATCAGTACAAAATAAATATACAATTTTTCAAGCCAATCAATAGATTGGCCAATACTCACTAATTTATAAATTTTCCACATTAATTAACAATGAAAAACACATTTTCCAATATAAAAACAAAAAAAAAAAAAGGATTTTCCCAATTCCCCCCATTTTTACTTAAATGTTAATTTTTAGCCACAAATCTATGTCAATGCATGAGAATCAATGGACACTAATTTCCACTACAATCCACGGTAGCATATAAAGAAAAAAAATGAAGTTTATATGGATTTTTCGTCACATGTAAGTTCTAACTCATCTTCGTTTTAAGTTGAGATTTCTCCCCAAATCCAAACATTTATTCAACAAGAACAAAAATAAAAATAATAATAATAATAATAATAATTAATTAATTAAATGGAGTTTTTTTAGGTTTTTAAAAATTTTCATAATTTTTTGTCAATTTTTGCATGTTTATGGATGTTTCCCTAGTATCAGGGATATTATCGATGGTATTGTCCATAGCAAGGAACTTTTATAAGGGATTCTTCTTAAAGTATTGTTGATGTCAATAATATAGCCAAGTATCACAGTTATTATCGGAAATATTGACGACATCTGGAATTTTTTATACTTCCAGCAATTTTGGCACCACCAACTTGGGGATACCAATAATATCGATGATATTATCGATCATATCGACGATATTAACATTGGTTATAACACAAAGTTGTGCTTTGTGGGATAAAATGTCGGAAAGTCAAGGAACAATTAATAGGATGTGTAATAAAATGAGGACGATGAGATGGACAAGTGGCAAGATGAGGAAGGAATTAAAAATGAATGAGTTTGATGGAACTTAGGAGTAGAACCAATAGGTAATAAGATGAGGGAAAGTGTTACAAGACAATTAACCACTTACTCTAAAAGCTCAAACTAATAGAGCATGGCGAATCAATCCCTTTATCTCATAGCCCAGGCCCCACATCCCATGGGTTAGGTCCTCGGCCGAACCCTCCCATGGGCCCCAATAAACATGGGTTACGTTTCACACGAGCCACCCGCTTCACACGAGTGGCCCACCCCGAGTGTGCCCCTGCATCCCACAGGCCACCCCACTCGAGCCCGGTGTGAAAATGCCCCTGCATTAATAAATAGAGTTAGATGGTTTGGCGATGTGCAACAAAAGCATAAATAAACTGGTTAAGAGTAAGTTGGTTCAAGTTGAAGGTTCTAAAAGGGCAAAGGGGAAGAACCAAAAGGATGCGGGTGGAGGCTGTAAGAAAACATTTGAGAACTATGTTTTAATTGAGGGTATGGTCCTTGATAGAGTGGAATGACTTGTAATAAGATTGTTGTAGCTGATCCCAATTAGTTGGGAATTTGGATAAGGCTTTGATGATGATGATGATTATGAAAAAGTATTGTGCAGCTATTTCAAGCCACTTCTAGGAAAGTCATGCAAAGCACTTCTAGTTGCTAATGTTTGTTTGACAAATATAATCATAATAAATAACTGATTTTATTACCTTAAAGCTAGAGCCTACCACAGTACTAAATAACATGTCTGAGTAGTATATTTTAAACAGAAGCTGGATGCCAGCTCTACACCTGTCTTCACAAACTGAAACCAGATAGTGCAACTCCATTACGACCTCCACATTATTATTATTATTATTTTTCTGAGATTCCAAGATATGATCCCTAATAATGTTATTTTCAAGAGGATACAAAGTGACGGAATATAAAGTAGCACCTATTTAGGCTAACTAACATCAGCACTTGTTTGGTGAAGGTGGACAGTACCGCCACAATTTTATTACGAATAGAAAATCTGGATAAACCTAATGGAGGGGGTCAGGGAAACCTTATACCCGAAAAATCTATGAACAATGAATGACAAACTCGTAAACCCAAAACAAAATCTTTACCAAATCTTCCCATCCCATTAACATATAAGACTGAAAATTCCCTAACCTATCAATGACCATATAATACTATGATGTAGGATGATGGAAACTACCCTAAGATGCAAGATGAGATATCAATTTACACCCTCCGTCTCTGGTACACCTGAGTAGGTCCTCCGATGTCCCTATCATACTATAAATCCCGGCCTTGAAAGCATTTAATTTAGCTTTTGGTGGAAGCCGATTTCTATCATAAAAAAAAATACTTGGATACCTGGAATGCCTACATTGAGTTAACTGTCAAGTGAATACCTCAACCTCTTAAGCACCAACAGAATCATTAAAACAGACTATGAATACACCAATATTACAAATAACACATTGTAAAATAGCATTGAAGGACTAGATGTTCAGCAATTAACTATAATTTTCAAAGAAAATTGACAGACCTCTTCACGGCTAGCAAGTAAAAAACGAAGGATACTTGGATCTGTTTCATTCACATAATCTTCCCCTTCAATTCGTTCACCCTGAGATTCTACAATCTCTTTAGACCTAGCTATCAGTTCTTCAACAGTTCTCCTGATTATGGCAACTGCTTTTTCAGCCTTTATTTGCCTTGGAATTACCTTGCGCAAAATTTCAATCTGCTATATGAAATGGTATAAAAATCAAATAGCCAGGAATGAAAATAATCAAACTATTACAACCAGCAAAAAAATGACGAAAGCATATAGATAAAGCACATGCAAATGAATGAAGCTTTAAAGTTGAAATCCAATCAACAACTGATTCAAGAATATTATACATAGATGGCACACCAAGAGAACTAATGAGGCCATCAACCAGAACTTAGCTAACAGCACAAGCACATCTACATGGTGCAATATTTTAAGTATCATTATTGATGAATGCATCATACCCTTGGGGATACGGAAACATATCAGTATTTCATAGAAAAATCACATATTGAGAATGTATCACTGCCTGAAGGAACATTGGGAAAATGATGGAATTTTCTAATGAAGCTTCAGAGATGTTAAAAAGACATGATTACACAACACTTGAACACAAAACATAACAAAAAAAACAAGTATGCATAATAACTTTCCTATGTATAGGGTACCAAAATATGCATTGCCTGACAGAAGTGATACATTTATATACAAAATCGGCTCATATAATTCATAAATCATACAATCCAAGTACCAAAATACAAGAAAGATAATTGTATCAATTAGATATAGTTGATATTATTTTAGTGCATTTTGTAAAAAAAAAAAAAAAAAAAAAAAAAAAAAACTAATGTTCTATATAATAATAATAATAATAATTTCATTTTTTGAATAAAAACAAAAGAGTGTGACTGACATGTAGATCAACTTACTCATCAATGGACACACAGGAAACAGTGGGAATAATGATTTCCACCATTGAAACCTTGCTAGGCCCCCACAGTGATGTTTATTTGTCATCCAACCAGTTCATAAGATCAAAAAAACATGGATGAAGGGAAAACACAATTATAAACTTGATCCAAAATTTTTGTGGCCCTCAAGAATTTTCCAATGGTAGACGTTCAATTCGCATTGTTTCCCGTGGTGTGGTCCATTTGAGCTTTGGATATGCATCGTAAAATTATCTAGTAAAATGGATGGAAGGAGTGGATAAAATATATAAATCACAGTGGACTTCACAGAGTTTACTCAGTACACGCGTATTGAGTTACTACGCAATCCGCTTCCAGACGATGCGACCCTTACCGTGGGCCCCACATTGTTGTATGTATTTTGTATCCACACCGTCCATTCCTTTTTACAGATCATTTTAGGGTATTATAGGAAAAATGAAGCAGATCCAATTATCAGGTGGATCATGGAACATACCATAGGAAACAATGGTGATTGAATGGCCTACCATTAAAAACTTCTTAGGGCGCATCTTAATGTTTATGTAGTGTTTATTTGTCATCCAATTTGTTGATAAGGTACATAAGCCTGGATGAAGGGAGATTATAAATAATAATAATAATAATAATAAAATCAGCTTGATCCAAAACTTTTGTGGCCCATTAATGGTCAATCACCACTATTTCCTATGATATGGTCCACTTGATAATTGGATTTGCTTAATTTTTGGATAGTGTCGTGAAATGTTCTGGAAAAATGGATGGACGGTGTGGATATAGGATACATACATCAAGGTGAGCCCCACGATAAGGGCCGCACTATCTTGGGTGTGTCCAAGGTCTCACCTAATCCACTCCTTAGAGGGGAGACGATTGCATATCGGGTATTCGTAGGCTCTCTTGGGCATTGGGCCAACCGTGAATGTATGTGGTTTATCAACACCGTACATCCATTTTTCCAGCTCATTTCAGGGGTTAAGCGCAAAATTGAAGCATATCCAAAGCTCAAGTGGACCACACCACTAGAAACAGTGAGAATAATGATTTCGACTGTCGAAACCTTCTAAGGCCCACAGTGATGTTTATTTGTCGTCAAACATGTTCATAAGTCCATACAGACATGGATGAAGGTAAAACACAAAAAATTAGCTTGATCCAAAACTTTTGTGACCCCTAAGAATTTTTAAACGGTATACATTCAATTCACATTGTTTCCTGTGATGCAATCCAGTTGAGCTTTGGATATGCTTCATTGTTTAAATGAAGCCCTAAAATTATCTGATAAAATGGATGGACAGAGTGGATAAAATAAATAAATCATCGCGGGCCCCACGAAGTTTACTCAATACGCTCAGCTACTGAGTTACTCAGTACACAATCAAAGTTTTTAATGGTGGGATTCAATTACTGTTGTTTCCTTTGGTGTGGTCCACAAGATTTGGATCTACCTTGTTTTTGGTATCATGTCCTATAATGATATGATCAAACGGATGAATGGGGTGGATTTATCACTAGGATGATCGTGGGCCCCACACGGTAAGGATAACTCCCACTACCGTGTTCCCTAGATAACATCCTCTCCCCAGTCTGCACGAAGGACGCAAATTGCCTACTGGCATTGTTCGAAGGTGCTCTATGGGACCCACCATGATGTCTGTTTTTATCCACACCGTTCATTCATTTTTTCAGATCATTTTAAGACATGAGCCAAAAAATTAGGTAGATCCAAATCTCATGTGGACCACACCATAGGAATCACTGGTGATTGAACCCCACCACTAAAAACTTCTTTGGTGTCACACGTTTTGGATGAAGCTACTATTCATTTTTTCCTTTCATCCAGGCCTTTATGAGTTATGGCCTAACCAACAGGATGGATGACAAATAAACATTAAAGTGGCCCTACGAAGTTTTAATGTTGGACGTTCAATCACCACTGTTTCTTGTGGTGTGGTCCACTTGGATGAAGCTGATATTTATGTTTTCCCTTCATCCATAACCCAACTGTTTCTTGTGGTGTGGTCCACTTAAGCTTTGACAATCTAATCCATCCTTCATTATAGAGTTATATGCAATTTGTTTCGTTGTATCGGTATATAGTATCAATCGGGATCAAAATGTTGTCTGGATCGGTAAAGGGAGGAACAAGGGACATTGGGTGGAAACATGGACGGCCAGTGGAAGGGAATAAATATGGAGCCATATGTAACTACTATGGCCAAGTGATACGGAGTGGGGGAGTGTCTAGGCTGAAGGAACATTTGGCAGGGGGGTTCAAGAATCTGAAAAAATGCCCAAGTATAACAAAGTCAATGAGAGAGGAGATGAGAAGAGTGTTGGCTGAAGTGAAGTCACACAAGCTGCAGCAGAAGGATTGGGAGAGGGATCTGAGGGAGGAGCTATGAGGCACTAGACTGGGCCTAGGTGCTATCGACGAGCAAGATTACGACGACGACAAGTGAGAAGCTACGAGGCACTGGACAGGGCCCAGGTGCTATCGTCGAGCAAGATACCGTCGTTTCCATCCTGCATCCGATCTACAAAGTCCTACGAGCCGTAGATAATGAGATGTGGCCTTTGATGGGGTCAATGTATGAGTTTATGAGAATTATGAGAGAGGGGATAAAGATTGCAATCCCTAATTCACATCAGTGGATGATTGATATCATCAATGAACGATAGACCAGGACCCATGAGCATCCGCTCCACCAAGATGGTAAGTTTGTTACGTTTACATGTATTTTTTATCACTTGCACTTGTACTTTAAGCATCACTTTTGTTTGCATGTTAATGCAACTAAGTAAATAATATTTGGGATTCAACATACTACTTGAATCTCAAATTCCATCACAAACGTCGGCTCCATGAGAATAATGATTTGACTATGGCCATCCACGAGGTGTTCGGACGATTGTTCCCATAATTGATAGCGCAATCAGAATTCGGTAACCATGTAATGCAATTTGAGCAAATTTCGCCAATGGTAATTGATAAAATAAATCTTCTTCTTTATGGCCTCTAGAAATATGGGTGATTAAAAATAATGACATGTGAATCCGTGTTTACAGTTATTGCGTTTAGGAATGCTAGGGGTACATTCTCATCCGCACTAGCAAAAGCATCGACGGAAATGATGTTGTTGTGTGAGTATGGTTACATAATTAGGTAACTGCATTTTTCATTTAAACTTCAAACTAAAACAAGCTCCTCAAGGATATATAAGTGAGTGGTGGGCGATGTACAGAGTCAACACGCCTGCACTATAGTTATTGGCAGTCCGTGTTCTCGCACAGATTGTATCCTCTTCACCATGCGAGAGGAATTGGCGTACATAGTCACTCATACACACCAACAAGAGGAACAGGCTGGCATATGAGAAGTGGCAGAAGCTCATTTACTGCCACTACAATATGAAGTTAACAAAGAGGCAGTTGCGGGCAGACCAAGACATGGAGGAAAATCTGGACCCGCTCGACCTGTTGTCTATATGTACCATGGCACAAATAGGCGACGATGATGAGGACCCACTTTATGAGTGGGTCAAATCAACTGATTTAGATGATGTGGGGGGAGGCCCTGCTCCACAGGTAGCCAAAGGAGCAACATCTCTTAGTATAGATGTTGATCAGGTAGTAAGCCAACAGAGAGCAAATACAGACTCCTTTGAACCTTTGGTGAGGAGTTCGGCACGTTCCAATGAGGATGAGGAAGCATCTTTATAGCCCCCTCCCCATCATCAAGTCATAGTGAGTGATGATGATGATACTCAACCCCCACTCGACACTGGTCATAGGGACGACGACGACGATAGTGGCGATGAGGGAGGGGATGGAGGCACCAGCACTAATGAAGGTGGTACTAGTGGGGGCGGAGGTGGCAGTAGTGGGGGGTACACGACCAGTCAGAGCCAATGATCCGTTTGCCAATTCACTGAGGAGCAATATTTTGACCATGCCACTCAAGACGATGACCATGGATCTCATCCACCATCCAGGGTGAGAGCATCAGAGCCCACGTATATGTTCGAGCATCGTTCGAAGAAAGAAAGTCAGACACACTGCGGCTGATGCTCTCTCACACAACTTGTCATCCATGGACATCAATTTAGAGTGGAGGAGCTCCACTTCCATCACGCCTTATGAGCATGGGGGGATATCACGAGTATGGGCACGACAACTCAGACATTCAGTCACACTCGTCTACCCATAGATATGGGCAACTGGCAGATAGTTCTTCAAGTCACGACCCTTTGACATGAGGATATTCGGGATACCCGTATGACTGGCAACAATACTATTAGTGAGTCGGGGTTGGACTTGATCTGTTCCCTCATGACCCTACTCAGCAAATGTCGTCGATGTATGTCACGTAGTACCCACGTCTTGGTGTACTTGTACAATTCAGGGAGGACGACTATCAGAGGTACATAAGGGAGTTCCTCAATTGGTACGAGCAAAGGATGACCTGGAAACAGTACTACCAACATGTTGGGCAACAGTATTACGCCCAACTGCAACAAGATCCAGATGATGACTACAATCCACTTCGTCACTCCATGTGCAGATAACATACGGCTGAAAATGTGTACCTTTTTAATTCATTTACTTTTACATGTCTTAATTATTGTAAACTAGTTGCATTTGTAATATATAAACTCATTTTGGTTAATGTTGGAGTGATTTCTTACGCCAGCACATGCTTTTTGGACCCCATTAAATTAAAACTTATTATTTAATGCATTCTTTTTGCAATTTTTTCATTCCTGAATATACAAATATTTATTTTTAGGCATGTCCTAAAGTTTCACTGAAAAATTCCACTGTTTCCCCGCATTTCCAGTTATCGGCGATAACGACATTATATCTTTATCTCCGGCCACGAAACTTGTAGCGACACCAACAACTCGAACACTAGTTTCTACCAAATTTATACAAAACAAATGCCTACAAACAACCAAAACCAAAACCAAAAAAAAAAAAAAAACCAATCTCACTATATGGGTTTCAACCTGTTTCCACTCATGGAACCCAATTTCTCCACCCAAACTTTGATTTCTCTTAAAAGTTGTAACAACTCAAAAGAAGTTGCCTAAATCCTCTTATGAAGGGATTCCCTTAAAAAAATCCCACAAAAATATTTTTTTGAATTTTACAAAATCTCTTAGTTTTTCCCCCTCATGCACTATCTTGATATCACCGATCAAGAATGATCTAAACTTCCTCTATGGTACTTATCATGTCCCCGTAGTACAAGGTTACTAGTCATATTCTCGATATCATCGATCAAAAATGGCCTGGACTTCCTCTGTGGTACTTGTCATTATTGTCCCGTCAGCATCCTCCTACATCCCAGATTGCCTCCTTCCATTCAAAGAATCAATTATTAGACATCCTCATGAAGGTATCTAGTTGACACAAGTGTTCCAAATATTACCAATATTATCAATAATATCAAAGATATTAGCAGTATTGTTGGGTGGCCAATTCAGATAATGGGGTTAAAAAATAAAAATAAAAATAAAAAATCTACTTTTATTAGTGATAATATCGCCAATATTGCCAAAATATTGTCGATATATCGTTGACCCGCTGCCGCTAGTACAAGTATTATTTGTACCAATGATATTCTTGAAATTATCACCGATATAGGGGATATCTTTGAATGATTTTAAATTTTAGAAAATCAATTAAAAATCTGTTTATTTTTTTTATTGTTTCCTAATTATGTATATATTATGTGGGGATTCATGCATTGGGGCTGATTTGAAAAGATTGTTTCCAAAATCTTTGATTTTTCGCGATTTCTCCCAAATTGGTAAGATTTTTGTCGGGATTTCTCCCTAGGGTTGGTCGGTTTTACTATATAAAGGCATCCATGGGAGTTTTTTTATTAGGGGAAGGGTTTTTTTTTTTTTTGGTATTTTCCGAACACTTTTGAGGTGCAGCTCCACCGTTTTTGCCCCCCGGAGACTCTGGATATACACCACAATCTGGTGTATACCTATTGTGTTCCTTTCTCAATTTATAGATGTGTGTTGTGTCTATGCTAGCCTTTTTGTGATGTTTCCTGCTGGTTTTTTAGTTTTCCTTCCTTTCTGGACCTGCAACCCATTGTTTGGAGCTCGAGTTGTGCAGAAATTTGTCTTATATAATCTAGTGATTGTCCTTATTCTTTGCGATCTTCCATAAGCATCTTGTTGTTCAAACTTTTAGTTTATGTGGACCATACAGATGACAAAATCTCTTCCAGATCGGGTGCAGGGCCTTTGGATTCGCACCCCTTGTTGATTACCACAGTCAAGTTGGATGGTAATAATTATTTGCAATGGGCTCAATCTGTGAAGTTATTTTTGGGAGGAAGAGATAAGACTCACCTACATATTGGTTGATGCTCCAAACCCTCCAGACGGACATTACAAAACTTGGACCTTTGGAGCTTCTTTTGAGCTTAACAGTATGAATCACCGAACTGTATGAATCACCGAACCGTCTTCTTTGACGGGAAACCTAGACCTTTTGAGCTTGTCCACTCTAATGTTTGGGGTCCTACCCCTGTTATATCTCTTTTTGGATATAAATATTTTGTTACATTTATTGATGATTGTACTCACATGACATGAGTGTATCTTCTAAAGTGTAAACATGAAGTGTTTGATATGTTTAAAATCTTTTACAATGATGTGGTTACCCAATTTCAATGTCCTATCAAAGTTCTACACTCTGACAATAGGGGCGAGTACCTGTCGCATACCTTTCTGTCTTTCTTGCAACACCAAGGTATTTTATCTCGCACTTCATCTCCACAAACCCTTCAACAAAATAGTGTGGCTGAGCAAAAGAACCATCATCTTCTTGAAGTCACCCATGCTGTCTTACTTGGTATGAGTCTTTCTAAACATTTTTGGGATAATGCTTTGCTTACTGCTGTTTTTCTAATTAATTGTATTCCATCTCGAATGTTGTCTCACAAGTCTTCATTTGAAATTTTGCATCCCCACAATAAACCATTCCCTTTACCCCTTAAAGTTTTTAGATGCACATGCATTGTTCAAATTCTTGATGGCACTACTAACAAGTTAAGTCCACAGGCAACAAAGTGTGTCTTCTTAGGTTACTCTAGGTCATAAAAGGGGTACAAATGTTATGACCACCGGACCGGTAAGAGGGATGTATTTGTCGATGTGAAATTCTTTGAAGACATTTTGTACTTCTCTTATAAAGGGAGATCTTTACATAGTCCTCTTTCGAGTCAGGGGAAGCATATGCAATCTACCTTCATGCTCATTCATGTTTCGTCTTAATGATGCTCCCACTCCGTCTACCTCAAAACCCATTCTTGTGTATCATCGACGGACTAAATCCTCCACTACTCAGCCGCCCCTACTCTCATCCGCTTTTGTTGGTGGCTCAGGTATAAACACTTTACCTCTTGATGATGATCTTCCTATTGCCTCACGCAAGCCTCCACGCTCATGCACTAAGCATCATATTAGCAATTTTGTTTCATACCACCATCTTTCAGCTTCATTCCAGTCTTTTGCAGCTTTCATATCCTCCAATGTTACCCCGCGTAACTTGAAGGAAGTTATGAGTAGTCTCAATTGGATCTAGGCTATGATGGACGAAATGCGGGTGTTGGGAAAGAATAAGACTTGGGAGTTAGTTCCCTTACCTAAAGGCAAAGAGACAGTTGTCGGTGGGTCTATACCATCAAGTACCTTCCCGATGGTTCTATTAATCGGTATAAAGCACGATGAGTTGCAAAGGGTTATAATCAGGCATATGGCATAGATTACATTGAGACATTCTCTCATGTGGCCAAGCTTAACTTTGTTCGTGTGGTTATCTCCTTAGTGGTTAATTTATCTTTGCTCCTATTTCAACTCGATGTGAAGAATGTTATCTTGCCTAGAGATCTCGCCGTGGAGGTTTATATGGATAAGCCCCTAGGCTTTTCTATGGCTTCTAACAAACGCCTTGTGTGTCGCCTAAAGAAGTCCATTTACAGCCTTAAGCAGTCCCCACCTGCCTGGTTTCATAAATTCAGTCGTGCTCTCATGGATTTTGAATTTATTTGCAGTCACGTCGATCACTCCCCATTCATCTGTCATTGGCCTACTGGGATCATGGTGTTAATTGTGTATGTAGATGACATCAAAGATCTAGGAACTCTTCGGTATTTTCTGGGCATAGAAGTTGCTCGGTCTAAATCTGGAACTATGCTCTCTCTAAGGAAATATGCCCTTGATCTTCTTTCCAAGACTAGGATACTAGGATGTAAGCCTACTACCACACCCATAGATCTGTAAGTGCTTATACTTGAAGCACATTATAGTTTGTCACATTTCGTAGTCTTGTTAGGATCGCAAGCTCGACTGAAGACAAGTTATTAACTCGATCAAGCATCTGGAAAGAAGTCTCAACATCTCAAGGCAAGATCATTCATGGTTCGAAATTCAAAACACTTCGTATGAGTCTACCTTCAGGTAATATAAACCTAGTTTGACCATAAGTTAGGTGTATTTCACACATGCATAAATATAATCATATTTCATGTTAAATACACTCAAGTTAGGCCAGCCTGACGACTGGTTCGGCCAGCCTAACTAACTTGGCCAACCCTACAATATTTGGTAAAAAGGACAGATCTGAAAAGATCTTTTTGCGGTAGGTTCGGCCAGCTCGACCTAAGGTTCGGCCAGCCCAACGTGGGTTCGGTCAAGTTTCCAGCAATGGAACAGCCAACCGAACCACTTAGTCGGATTTTAGGCTAATTGGGCCAACCGAGCCACTTACTCGGCTAGCCGAACTTGGGCTTAGGCTAGCCGAATTTTTGAAAGATATTATCCTGCGAAATCTGAGTTCTGTTGGAACATGATCTTTGGAATTCGGCCAGCCGAACTGCACAGATCTTTGGCTATAAATAGAGGCTCTTTCTTACTCTTTAAGACACGAAAATACATAGATTCATATTGTATTGCAAAGAGAGAAAGTTCAAGCCTCCTTAAGTTATTTGTGTTATAATTCTTATTCTTGTTTTAGCTAATTCTCAAGTTAGATTAATCTGTTTTAATAGAGTAATCCATACTCTACTTTGAGAAAAGGGAGAATCGAATTTGCGGCAATGGGGCATCATTCATTTTATTAAAAATACATTAGATCCCTTTATTTCTTTTTGGGTTGAACTTATACGAAGGCTTCATCTACATCCCAAGAAGAAGATCGCTGCATTCAAGCTACAGTTACGACTTCGACTCACCAATCGAAGATAAGTACTGTCTATTCAATTATTTCAGTTTGGGTTTTTCTAAGATAGCCCGGAAATCTCAGCGGGTTTGTTTGTGGTGACCCCGTAAAAATCACAAAGTGGGTTTGATTGTGATAGCCCGTAAAAATCGCAATAACTGTATCAGGTTGTTAAGGTGACCCTGGAAAACCTTAAAATATGAAAGCCAAAATTGCGAGTGCAGTAATTTTGGGAGTGGAGTAGGTTGCATTGAGGCACCGAACCACTATAATTCTTTTGTGCATTGTGGTGATCAGTGTTCAAAATATCGGTATCGTGCAATGTATCGCAAGATACGTATCGGTTATCGCACAGGATATATCGTTTGTATCGCGTAATTTATCGCACTTTTTGGGAAACATTGGCAAAATGGTTGAATTTTTTTATGAAACTTCAGGAATTATTTAAAAAGACCTTAATTCACACTTTTAAATCATAAAATCTCAAAAAAGAAGTGCACATAATAAATTTCCTTTGTATAAGGTCCTAAGTTATGCGTTATTTGATTGAACTAAGGTAAATAGATTCAAATATGATGCATAACATTTATAAATGTATAAAGATATATATGAAAACATAACCGATGCATTGAAAAGCAAAAGATATAGTGAAATTGGAAAACATACCTATCAATGATCTGTGTATTCAATATCCAACCCGGCCATCCGTTTTTCCATATCATTTTAAGACATTATCCAAAAAATGAAGCAGATCCAATAATCAGGGGGACCATACCATAAGAAACAATGGTGATTGACCATTAGTGGGCCACAAAAGTTTTTGGATCAAGCTGATAATTGTTGTTTCCCTTCATTCAAACTTATATGGACTACGCAAGTGAAAACAGTTGGAATTGATGCTATCGTCCAAAACTTCTTAGAGCCACAAAAGGCTTTAATCAATTGATGCTACTGTAAAAAAACAATAGGGCCCACCTGGATGCATGCACGGCATATCCGCATTGTCCATTTGTTTTGCAACTTGATTTTAGGGGTTGGCCTAAACAACAAGGCAAATACAAATTTCAGGTAGATGTGGACCACTCCACATGAAATAGTGGTTATTGACCATTAAAAAATTTGTGGGCCACAAAATTTTTTGGATCAAGCTGATATTTGTTTTTTTCTTTTTTTTTTTCCTTTCATCCAAAGCCTGTGTTAACTTATCAACAGGTTGGATGGTCTTGATCCAAATATTAATTTTTTTGGGGCTACAAAATTTTTGGATCAAGTTAATATTTATGTTTTCTTATCCAGGTTTGTCAAACATTATGAATGGATTGGATGACAAATAAACCTCACAGTGGGCCCTAAGAAGCTTTAAAAGTGAATATCATTGCCATCATGGTTTCTTGTGGTGTGGTACACTTGAGCTTTACATCTGTCTTTTGGGCTCATGCCCTAAAATGACCTCTGAAAATGGATGGAACGGTGTGGATTGGCTGGTGTACCATACACCAGTGACCTGATTGGTGTGGGTACGTGTCATGCAAAAATGAGCATTGACTCTCCAGCGAGCTCGGGTTGTACAAACAGTTAAAAGGAGATCAAAGTTACATGGGCCCCACAATAATGTATTTATTATATCCACACCGTTCATCCATTTGGAGGGATTATTTTAGATTATGAGCCCAAAAATGAGTCATATCCAAAGCTCAAGTGGACCACACCACAAATAGCAATGAGACAATGATTCTCACTATTAAAATATTTGTAGGGCCCACCATGACATTTATTTTCCATCCAATTTGTTCACGAGGTCACAAAGACCTAGATGAAGAGGAAAAACAAATAGCATATTGATCCAAAGCTTCTGTGACCCCAAAAGGGTTTCAATGGTAGACGTTCAATCTCCCGCTGCCTTTTTCAGTGTGGTTGATCCTTTTATCTGTCTTATTTTTCGACTCAAGTGTTATGACGAGTATTCCAAATGGACTAACGGTTTGGATATAACATATACCTCATGATGGGACCCACAGAACTTGGTGACATCAACACACCATCCAAGTCTGTGGTGTGTGGTACACCAGCCCATCCGCTTCCCGTAAAAGGGACTTGAGGCCCTTTTTTTTCGAAGCAGAGAGGTTCCGGATCTCTCCCAAATCTTCGATTTTTTTAGATTTTGCCGAGGAATTCTCCGGATTCCACGGAGGATTGGTCGGATTTCGCCCAAATCTCTCCCGATTTCCCGATTTCTCTAAATTTCAACGGATTTTGCCTCCTAAATCAGAGATTTTGTTTGCGCTAACCTAATGCTTCAATTCGAATGGCCCATCAAATGCAGCTTCGATCAGGGATCTCCTCTACAGGTACCGAAATCTACCAGTTGAAAGTTTTTATTTTTTCTCTTTTTTTTCTTTTTTTTTTTCAGATAATGTTGTCCCAAAATCCAGGAGTTGGCTATATTAGCCCAGCTATTGTTGTTATACCAAATTTATTGAAAAAATAAATAAAATCCCGATAAAATGATAGTATCGTTGATATCGCATGATATTTAGGATGATATTAAGCGATATCGAACGATAATTGGCAATATTATGCGATATATCAATCGATACAAAGTATTCCGTAAATTTTTTCAATTTTTTAGTCTCCTTGGAAGGGTTTCGTATTGCTAGGCTGCGATACCGATAATATCGGCCGATATATCGGTCGATAGTATCGATATTTCGAACACAGGTGGTGATTGGGTAATGTTATTTGTGCATATATTGTGGTTTATTTATTCTAGCGATAAGTTTGATATTTTGATTTCAAAGACATCGTGAAATAAAGTTGTCCTACCTAAACATTTTTAGGTGAAAGGTTGTCCTACAAACTATTTGATATTAAGAATTCAATACTTTGCGCTATTGCATTTAATTGATTTATTATTCCGTATTATATCAAAATATTTGCCATTATACTATTCCAACCCCCCCCCCCCCCCCCCCCGATATCTATAGCTCCTCCTTTCAAAATCAAACTTAAAAATTAGTCATGATGATGGTGAGCTTCTCTTTGATCCTAGGATGTATCGGTGGTTGGTTGGCATGCTCATCTATCTCACTATTACTCGGCTAGATTTTTCGTATGTTGTGGGGGTTGTAAGTCAATTCATGCATTGTCCTTGAACCACACATTTGACTACAATATATCATATCTTCCGGCATCTCAAGTCCTCCCCAACAAAGGTTTACTTTTTCAATTGCATGGCCATCTTCATCTGTCTGGTTACTTTGATGCCAACTGTGCTAGAAGTTCATATGATCAACGTTCTACATCTGGGTACTGTACGTTCATAGGTGGCAACCTTGTCACTTGGAAGAGCAAGAAACAATCCGTCATGGCACAATCTTCTATCGAGGCTAAGTATCGGGTAATGGCTCATGTGACACGTGAACTTGTTTGGCTTCGAACCCTCTTACAGGAACTTGGTTATCCTACTTCAACTCCCATTCCTTTGCATTACGACAACCAGGCTTCCATTCACATTAAGCAATCCGATGTTCCATGAGCGCATGAAACACATTCAGATTGACTATCATTTCATTCAGGAAAAAGTTGCTACGAAGGAAATTTCTACTCCTTTTTGCTCCAGGGACTAGTTGGTTGATGTTCTTACCAAACCTCTTAGCGGGGATGCTCTTCTTCGCATCTCTAACAAGTTGGGCATGATCAATATCTATGCTCCAACTTGAGGGGGAGTATAGAGAGTTACAGGGATGATGTAGATTATGTACTTTTATACGTTCCTTTATATATGTTTTTGTGTGTGCATGTGATGTAAGACATGATTTAATGCTAGCATGCAATGTGGAGATTATGAAAGAGTCCGTAAAGTAATTCAACTAAAAAAAGATGCTAACCCACCAAGTAATTAAGAGTAAACAGTAGGATATAAAATCTAATTCAACTTAAATCACATGCCCGCATGTTAAAAAATCACATAAATCAATTAAAACTAGGCCCGATGGAAGGATAGAACTTCCGATTTAGCATAGGCACGTTCCACAGTTAATGGACAAATTTGTAGGTTTTATGATTAGGGTTAAGAAGGAAAAATTTTGAAATTTGGAAAACTAGGGGTTCATGGGAATTGAGGATTTTGGAATTAGGGTTTTTGAAATTGGGGGAAATAGAAAATTGGGGATCTAGGGTTTAGGGTAGGGTTATGGATGGGGAATCAATGGGTTTTGATGGGGGGAGAAATGGGAAATCAAAGGATTGAGCAATTGTCCATACGGTCAGCCTAGAGGCTCGCACATGTGGGTCATTGGCTAAGGTTTTTGGGTCCTCAATGGTTGATTCGGTTGGGGTTAAAGTTGGATAATGAAAAGTTGAAGAAAAAAATGATTTGGATGGTCTTGGATAGGAAGGGAAGAAGAGAGATGAAGTTTTTGGAAAAGTACTTCTTTTGGATAGAAAGGAAGAGAGAAGGAAGATGATAAATGGAAGCTCTGCACCTCCGTTGAATGGGGAATGGAATCACACCACACCCAAGCTCTAAATCACATAAAGAAGAGAAAACACAGCTTTTTTTTCAAAATAATGGCATTAGAGCTTCAAACACCCATCTTTTTCTTTTATACTCTCAGAAAAGACCTTTTACAAAAAGACGCTCACATATAAGATTCTCAACATAATGATGCTTAATAAATTAAAAGTTGTTCCTAACTCCCTAATCTCAACACAAATATAAGGTATACAAAAAATAACAAGCATGTAAACAATCTAAACAACTAAACTATTTTGTGGCCCATGGGTGTCCACGATCGAGATGTCCGATGATGATGATCCAACGGTCCGATCATTGTCTCCACGCAATTAAATGGTCCAATTTGTCCATCAAGCTCCTATATGCATCCCACGTGCATCTTCCTAGTGTGGGGTCTGCAAAGATGCATGAACATGCACGTGGGGTCTTCAACGTGGCTAAAAATGTGAATTGGGTCAAGTGGGCCCCATGTAATGGTCGTCTAACCATAAGGAGACTAGCTCAACCTTCCTCCTATAGTATGGTGCTTAGATGTCCTCATCAGCATGTTTACCGTGTTTGGAGCTCCTGTGAAGTACCTTATTGTAACTTTAGTATTATAATAAAAAGGGTGTGTGTGGGGTTGGTTACCCTAATACACACAACTCACGCATTCTCCAAACCTCATCTCTCTCTCTCTCTCTCTCTCTCTCTCTCTCTCTCTCTCTCTCTCTTACATTCCTTTCATCTTCTACCTCGAATCTTCACTCCTCTACTACCATATGTACTTTGGCACTCCTTTGTATCCTGTTTTAGGTTCAATATATCAATAAGATGCAAGTCAATTATATGTCCTCTTTTCCATTCTATTTCCAACCTTTTTTTCTCTCTACCATGAACTAAAGTATTATAAGGATATTCTTGTACTTTATCCTAAGAGGGTAATCTCATAATCGATAATCTAAAAGCTTCCTAGGAAGTAAATATTTTGCGTTGATTAGGAACTTCTTTGTAAGCTTGATAATATTTCTAAGAAGGTATTCTCATAATCGATAATCTAGAAGCTTCCTAGGAAGTAAATATTTTGCGTTGATTAGGAACTTCTTTGTAAGCTTGATAATATTTCTACGAAGGTATTCTCATAATCGATAATCTAGAAGCTTCCTAGGAAGTAAATATTTTGCGTTGATTAGGAACTTCTTTGTAAGCTTCATAAGATTTCTAAGAGGGTATTCTCATAATCGATAATCTAGAAACTTCCTGATGCAGGACATGAAAATTAACTATGATATGCAAGATCAAACTAATCCAGAAACATTCACATAAAATTTCCAAATCCCACACAAAAGTTCAAACATTCAAGGGGAATCTGTGCGGGTCCAGGCCTACACATGTTAGGGTTGGATCAATAGAAATTATAAGCCAAAAGATACTCAAAATGAGGTAAAACTCATCCACACATGCACAGTAATCAGTCCTTAATCCAAGAGATTACTAGTTTCAATTCAGAAAACCCTAGGATTAGAAAAGGGGCAAACGAATTGAAAATAATGCAATCTAGGGTTAAGATTATGGAAAATAGGTATGACAGAGATAAAATAGGCGAAAATTCTGAACCTGGCAACAATCCACGCGCGCGGGCAGCGGGCCAGGCCTGACGCACGTGTGCAGGGGCCTAGCTGCACGTGCGAGGGGGCCCTGAATGCGGAAAATGTCTCCTTGGCTCTGGTCGGCCAGGGGAGGGCTTCAAAACCCCCGAGTTTCGTGTTGATTGGATGCGCGGTTTGTACGTGGTGCTCCGCCGAAGTTTCAGCTCTCCTGCAGGGCCAGATCCTGAAAATCGGCTGTTGGGAGAAGAACTGCTGCAAAAGCTGACGGATTCGAAGCGAGGATTGTTGTAGAAGGTGAGAAGAATGGGTGATAGGAGATAGGGGCGGATTGGGATAGATGTGGCTTCGCAGCACGGTAGTTAGCCCTTCGATGAAGGGAGGGCTTCACAACCAATTGGATTTCCACGACTCAAGAACTCAAGAGTAGAAAAATGCAGGAATTTTTATTAATATTCAATGAGAAAAAGAACTACAAGGGTTGCCTATTTATAAGAAAACCCTATACCCCAAAACTCGCGCCATGTGCGCAACCTATTACTTGGCGATAAAGTAATAAAAAATAATAACTAATCAAAATAATCTAAACCACCCATGATATTCTAAATAACAATAATAAGCAAAACCTAAAATACGAGATTAATTGGACTAGTGGGCCACGATCATGAGAACCCATGATGGGCTTTACTTGACTATTGGGCCCACTCCAACGAACCAAAACTCAGTCTTATAACTAGAATGCTCTCCCTGGACGTCGTCATTGAGCCAGATTGACGGTGGGGCCCTCCTTACATACGTGCGTAGGGGGCAGCGTGCGTGTGCGTGTGCGCGTGATGTCCTCATCAACTCTCCCCGGCTACGAAGATTTCGCCACTGGCTAAACAAAACTCCTGAACCACTATAGGATGTCAGGATCAAGTCTCTGAAGCTCCTCCTCAGTGAGTCACGTATTGTCTGACACTAGGCGTGACTTTCATTTAACCAGGTACTTCTGAAATCCGCCGTCCGACGTTGATACTATCTGATGGTCCAGAATACTCTTTATTTACTCTCTAGGTATAGGAAGGTTAGGTATGGGAGGTAGAGGCTGGGAAGAAAGGTCGAGAAGAGGCCATGGATCAAGGGACAAATCTGGGGAATCAAGATAGGTGGTCGAAGGGTCGGACAAAGTATCAGCGGTCCCTTAAATGTAACTAGATCCTCTACATTGAATGTGGAACTAATTCCCATGGAAGGTGGAAGATCTACCTCATATGCACTGAGGCTGTTTCGTTTTATAATTTTGAAGGGACTAGCGCTACGCGCGTGTAATTTACGAACAGCCCCCCGAAGATACCACTCGGGCCTAATGCGGACCATCACAGAGTCCCCAATATTGAATTCCTTGAAACGTTTATGATGGTCTGCAGAAAATTTGTAATGTTCATTACTAGTAATGATCTTTCGCCTAATTTCTTGATGCAATGAATGAATGTGATGCGCAAAGGACTCTGCAGACTCTGATGACCTATAGGACGGTGACATAGGGACAAGATCAATAGGCTTCCTAGGCTTAACCAGTAATGACTTCAAAAGAACTTAGACCTGTGGACCTATTGACAGAACTATTGAATGCAAACTCGGCTATAGGTAGTATGGTGTCCCATGTCCTGGTGTGCTCCCCTACTAACATCTGAGCAAATTCCCTAGGCTCCTATTAACCACCTCAGTCTGACCATCGGTCTGAGGGTGGTAGGCAGACGAAAATTGGAGCCTAGTATTCATCATGTGTTATAGCGTCTTCCAAAAGTAACTCATGAATCGCACGTCACAGTCAAACACTATGGTTTTTGGTAACCCATGCAGTTTGACGACCTCACTAAAGAACAGCTTCGCAACATGAGATGCGTCTAAGGTCTTAAAACAAGGAATCAAGTGGACCATTTTAGAAAAACGGTCCATGACAACAAATATGAAATTGTGTTTCCGAATAGTCTTGGGGAGTCCAAGCACGAAATCCATACTAATGTCGTGCCAATGGATGAATGGAACTGGCAAAGGTGTGTATAATCCTATATTTTGTTTCTTTTGCTTTGCCAGTTAACAAGTACGACACTGCCCTATAATTCTGGTCACGTCTCGCTTGAGGCTTCGCCAATGAAACCCTATCCTCCACTAGGGCAATGATCTTGTCTCGATCGAAATGACCCGCGACCCCTCCTAAATGTAACTCCCAGACAAGAATATCGCGGAGGGAGGTGCGTGGTATGCACAAGCAGTCACTCCTAAACAAATACCTGTCTAAAATCAAGTACTCACTGCTAGCTCCTGACGGACTCTCTAACAACGACATGTACACAACTCCAAAATCTAGACACGAAATAATCTTCTTTGATGCGCTCGAGGCCCATGACTTCAACACTCATGGAATTGAGTAACGCGACTCGACGACTCAACGCGTCGGCAGACTTATTCTCTACACCGACCTTGTGCTTAAGCACAAAAATGTACTCATGAAGGAATTGAACCCACTTGGCGTGCGTAGGATTTAATTTCTTCTGAGAGTTCAGATATCGCAAGGCCTTGTGATCTGAGAATAAGACTAATTCTTGCGGCAATAGGTAATGACGCCAATGGCACAGTGATTGCACTACCGCATAGAACTCTTTGTCATAGTTGGAATATTTTTGTTTTGCCTCATTCAGTTTCTTACTAAAAAAGGCCACAGGACGCCCTTCCTGACTAAGTACTCCTCCTATGCCGACTCCTGACGCGTCACATGCGACTTCAAAAGCTTTCGAAAAATCCGAAAGTCGTATGACTGGATCTTCGGTCATCTTGACCTTTATCCCCTTGAAGGCCTTCGAGGCTGCCTTTGTCCATTGAAACTCTCCTTTTTTTATGCAATCCGTGATGGGAGCCATAATGGAACTGAAACCTCGAATGAACCGCCTATAGAAGGTGGCTAAGCCGTGAAAGTTGCGTGCCTCATGAATATTGCGGGGTTCAGGCCAATTGACTATAGCCTTGACCTTCTCGGGATCCGCCGATACGCCCTCAGCTGACACAATAAAGCCTAAGAAGATAACACTACTAGACAACTTTAGGTTGGCGTACAATTTCTCGGCTCTAAGGATCCCACAAACTTGCCTCAAATGGTTAAGGTGTTGTTCCTTGGTCATGCTATAAATCAAGATATCATCGAAGTATACGACCAGGAACTTACCCATGAAGGGCCTCAACACTTGGGTCATCACACGCATGAAGGTGCTTGGGGCGTTAGTTAACCCAAAAGGCATAACTAGCCACTCATATAGCTCATCCTTTATCTTGAAGGTCGTCTTCAACTCATCACCAAGGCGTACACGGATTTGGTGATAACCACTTTTGAGGTCAATCTTTGAGAAGATAATAGCATTGGCTATCATATCCAACATGTCATCAAGACGCGGTATGGGAAACTGATACTTGACTGTGATTTTTTAATGGCCCTACTATCAACACGCATCTTCCGTGTGTCATCCTTCTTAGGTGTAAGAAAGGCAGGCATGACACACAGGCTCATGCTCTCTCGAATGAAACCCTTCTTTAGGAGTTCATCAATCTGCCTCTTCAACTCAACGTGCTCCTTTGGGTTTATTCTGTAATGCGGGAAGTTTGGTAGAGTCGCCCCAGAGATCAAATCAATGGCATGTTGTATATCCCTCATAGGGGGAAGCTCATTTGGTAGATTATAGGAAAGACATCACGAAACTCATGCACTACCTGAACAGCCTTAGTAGGTAACTCTACGCTAGCCTCTGGTACACTCTCGCTAGCCACAAGGGCGTATACCATCAAGCATGCCTCCCTTTCTCGCTCAAAGTCCTCATTTAGAATATGGAGTGGTTTGGACTTCGACTTCGACTCCTTCAATTCTTTTGAACCACTCGCACCACTCTGTGTGGTGGACTCCTTTCCAGTCATGTTCTTGGGTGGCGGTGGATTTAGCTTGACCTTCTTGCCTTTGAACCAGAATATACACACATTTGAACAACCAAATATGTTAACATCCCTGTCATAGAGCCACGGTCTACCCAAAATAATATGGCCAACATCCATGGGAACAACATCACACCAGAGTGTCTTTATAAGATCCAAACTGAATAGGAACAAGATAATGGTGTGAAACTGGAATGGAAGTTTCATCAACCCAGGACACTCTATAGGGTTGAGGATGGGCTTCAAACTTCAAGCCCAAACGGCTCACAGTGCTAGTCGATGCCACATTGACACAACTACCACTATCTACGATCATCTTACAACTTTTTTCTCCACATTTTGCATAAGTATAGAAGATCATGTTGCAGCGCCAGTCATCAGTGTTCTTGGCTTGAGCCAAAGCGCAACGCACAATTTACGAGGGTTGCAGACTCTTGCGCTCCCTCTTCCTCATCACTAGGGGTCTCCACGGGCTCATATTCTTCCTCTTCACCGTCAGTCTCTGGGGGAACTACTTCTACTTGCCCATCGATAAGGAATACTTTGGTGCCCTCTCGTGCCGCACTGGTGGGCAAAGTGACCAAACCCTTAACACCTAAAACACATAGTTGCCCTACTTCCACGTGAGCTAGACCCAGCAATTTCTTTACCCATATCATCCTTGGGCCTAAGTTGAAAACTGTTAGAAGGTTTGTTTTGGTACCCAGTGTTAGGTTTAGCCCCAGAGGAGTTGGCCTTAGCACTAAGATCGCGAAACTCAAACCGCCTTCCCACAGATGCCTTGAGGTATTGCTCGACGCCTAACACTACTTGATACAACTGTTCAATAGTGTCTATGTCTTTGGCGAACAATTCTCTCCTAATGTCAAGACGGAGGCCCATTTTAAAACGAGCAAGGGTAGTACGGGGTCCTCATCAACCTTGCAACGGGTCAATTACTCTTCGAACTTCTCAATATATTCAGCAACACTCATGGAACCCAGTCGAAGAGATTGTCATTCCTCAATCAACCGTAGGTGATAAGAGAAAGGGAGATACTTCTCCTTAAGCGTTTCCTTCATTTCTCCTTAATGGACTATTGGGAGCTCCCTCGCTCTTTCTTTCTTTCGCTCTACCGTCGCCCAAAACCTCTTTGCTTGGCCCACAAGCTTCATCTTGGCGAATCAGACTCGACGAGCATCCAACATGTCGTACCACTCAAAATAGTGGTCCATATCCACCAACCAATCTAAAAAGGCTTTAGGGTCCAAGTGGCCATCAAACATAGGGGCATCTACTCTAACTCCCTTAAGGAGTTGCGCATCTGGGTCATATTGATCATGATGTCCCTCACGGGGTGGGGGCAAGGGTGCGCGGCCATGGCCAATTCCTTGAAAACCTTCATTCCTTGATTTAACCTTCAGACCACCTGCCTGAGATTGGGCATCTTCCCCAATGGCGGGGTTTGCCCCGAAGGAAGTCTCTAGTTGGGTAATGCGTACATTAAATTACTCAAAGCGTTGGTCCATACGTTGTTCCAAGCGCTTACCTAAAGACTCAACCTGCTGGGTTAACTTGTTCACTGATTCTTGCAATTGCTCCATGTTTAGTGTAGGGTGCAAGCCAAAACCATGACCCGTACATGTGGGCATACAACTGTTAACTTCACCTAAGGACCTTCTACTACGACTATATGCAACTAAATGGGACTAAATGATCCTATGAGACTCTATATGAAGGAAACTACACAATGCTACCAAAATCCAGCGATATAGTTGTCAAAATAAGGGGATAATAGAAGGTTACAACAATGTGAATTGCTTACTTCCTGATAACAGAAATTTCAGCAACTAATATCAGGAACTACGGACTTCTAAATAGCTATATATGATGAAACTGGATGAATGATGGACTTAACAAACTAACCCTAAACATGTAATGCATTCCCCTATAAGAACCCTAAGCTCTGATACCAAATTTGATGCAGGACGTGAAAATTAACTATGATATGCAAGATCTCAAGCCTTAGATCAAACTAATTCAGAAACATTCACATAAAATTTCCACATCGCACACAAAAGTTCAAACATTCAAGCAAGGGGAATCTGTGTGGGTCCAGGCCTACACATGTTAGGGCTAGATCAATAGAAATTATAAGTCAAACGATACTCAAAGGAAGGTAAAACTCATCCACACATGCACAGTAACCAGTCCTTAATCCAAGAGATTATCAGTTTCAATTCAGAGAACCCTAGGATTAGAAAAGGGGCAAACAAATTGAAAATAATGCAATATAGGGTTAGGGTAATGGAAAATAGGTATGAGAGAGATAAAATAGGCAGAAATTCTAAACCTGCCGACAGTCCACAAGCGCTGACAGCGGGCCAGGCCTAACTCACGTGCGCAGCGGCCTGACCGCACGTGCGAGGGGGCCCGAATGCGGAAAACACCTCCTTGGCTCTGGTCAGCCAGGGGAGGGCTTCAAAACCCCCGAGTTTCGTGTCGATCGGATGCGTTGTCTGTGCGTAGTGCTCTGCCGAAGTTTCAACCCTCCTACAGGGCCAGATTCTGAAAATCGGTTGTAGGGAGAAGAACTGCTGCAAAAGCTGACGGATTCGAAGCGAGGATGGTTGTAGAATGTGAGAAGAATGGGTGATAGGAGAGAGGGGCAGAGCGGGATAGATGTGGCTTCGCACCACGGCAGTTAGCCCTTCGATGAAGGGAGGGCTTCGCACCCAATTGTATTTCCACAACTCAAGAACTCAGAGTAGAAAAACGCATGAATTTCTATTAATCTTCAATGAGGAAAAGAACTACAAGGGGTGTCTATTCATAAGAAAACCCTATACCCCAAAACTCGCGCCATGTGTGCAACCTATTACTTGGCGATAAAGTAATCAAAAATAATAACTAGTCAAAATAATCTAAACCGCCCATGATATTCTAAATAACAATAATAAGCAAAACCTAAAATATGAGATTAATTAGACTAGTGGGCCACGATCGTGAGAACCTATGATGGGCTTTACTTGACTATCGAGCACACTCCAACGAACCAAAACTCAGTCTTCTAACTAGGAGACCCTCCCTAGACGTCGTCATCGAGCCAGATCGATGGTGGGACCCTCCTTACATAAGTTAGTAGGGGGGGCGGCGTGCATGTGCGTGTGCGCGTGATGTCCCCATCACTTCCTAGGAAGTAAACAATTTACTTTGATTACGAACTTCTTTGTAAGCTTGATAAGATTTCTAAAATCTTCCAAGATAGACATGAGAAATGTATATATACTACACTTCTATATGGATTCTAACCATTCAATTTAGAAAATTATAAGCTTTAAGGTTCATTTCAACCACTATACCATCCAAGTAAATGACCACGAATAGATCTAAGTAGTCTAGTTTCTTCTCCATAAGCGTGAAGAACATGGGAGGAGAGTTGGAATCCAAGGTATCACGAAAACCTGAATGCTCTAAACCTCGTGACACGGTATCTAGAATTCATTTCCTTCCATGATCTGCACCTTTTTTTTTAGTACCCCGAACAACTGAATCCAGATCAAAGTAGTGTACACCTCCTAATCATGGTGTGTCGTAAAGGCCGTAACGGCCGTAACAGCCGTTATGGAAAAAAAATGACCCGTAATTGTCGTTAGCGACACATTACATCCCCTATAAAGGCCATAATAGCCCCGTAATGGTCTATTATGGGACATATAGGTTTTTCATACTTTTTAATCAACATTACGGGGTAGATACTGGTTTTTCGGGGGATTTTTCAATAAATAAAAAATAAAAAAGAGAGACCGTAACGGCCGTTACGAGGCCGTAACAGCCGTTATGCCCCGTATCGTAAAGGTAACAGTGGTGGCCGTTACGGCCACTGTTACCATTACAGAACACCTTGCTCCTAATGTCAAACAAGTCTGCTGTGAAAGGGCAACGTACTTAATGTTGACAATCACCTTGTTCAACATCTGATACTAGATGTGTAGTCGTGAGCTCCCAACATGCTTTTGTAACAATACTAGGGCTCCATGTGGTGCTTTGGATGGTGATCTAGCCTATATGCAATAAGATGCTTGAGTTGCCTCCTCAACTTTGCCAACTTAAGTGATTGATGCGGACATCAGTGGTGCACCCTTTAGAGTGTACCAGAGGAGGAGGCGTAGCCAACAGAGTACCAGAGCGAAGGAATTGATGTAGATGGACGATGGGTCCATCGAGCCCACTTTCTGACGTGCTACGAGTCCAAGAGCGGCACGACCGAACCCCGACCATAGATCCATGGGTCGGATTTCACACCCTACCACACTGGTGTTTTAATTTTAGAATTTTTTATTCTTTTTCTTATTTCAGGAGCTTTATTACAACTTTCTTTATTTTTCGTCTTTTTGTTATTTTTCTTATTTCCAGGGGCTTTAGTGCACTTTTACTTTTTCCATAGTTTATATATACTATGTGAGAAACTCTATTTTCATTATTATTGAATGAATAGAAAATCATCTCTTTTCTTCCTCTTTATTCAAGAGAATAGGGTTTCAGGATTGGCCTTTAGGTGTTGAGGATTCCACCCCGATTTCAAGTTTCCCTCTTTCGAAGATCTTCAAGGTGCAGGAAAAGGTAAGAATCATCCTTCTTTTCTTTTGACGACAAAAGGACCTATACCTTCTTCATCTCGAACCCCTCATCCTTCACCCCTTTCATTCCTCTCTGTATATCCCCTTTCTAGTTCGAACGGAAAGAGGGATGGTTAGTCAGTAGAATTAGATCCAAGCTTAATCGTGGACTGACTTATGCCAGATCTGGGATATCCTCATATCCCGAGGTCCTCCCTTTTTACTGTTTACGTGATCTTATGCTAAGGGGCATGATCCTGACGAAATAACGTCATCTTTGTGTTGAGATTTACCTAATCCCTTTGATTGGAAACAGTTAGTTAATTGGTGTATTTATTTGAATATTCTTTAACCTAATTATACATGCATCTAGGGTTAGGTCATCACATGTCCCTGCATCAGTGATGTTATCTTGTATGAGGCCAATGCAAGTGGCCTTGCTCCCTACCCAACTTAGTGTGATAGTTTATCTCCATCCATGGTAGTAGCTTCTTCAGCAACTTCCTTGGCATGACATCCTTGAAAACTCCAAGGACCTTTTTCTCTTTTGGATATGCTCCCCAACCACACTCCTTTTACTGCCAATAAAGACTGCACATGTGGCATCTCCCTTCTTGAAACCCTTCATTAGCTATAAGGCAAAGATAGTCGCAACCTTGGCCTTCCCTATGTGCACCACAGGGACCATGTTGGAAGACATCCATCATGTAAACCATACTGAGGAAGAGATTGAATCATGCTGAAAATAAATGCCTATAATAAATTTAAAGATGTTCACTAGAATGGCGGAGAAACTCGTCTTGCCAATCCACCCACCAATACATAGTTCAAAGTTCCCGACCATGTGAATGGGCTTGGCTTCTAAGTTGACTACCTTCATTCTGCTAGAGTCCTTCACCATCTACCCACATCACCTCATTAGAGATAATACCCCCATGTCCACAATGGCTCGAGAGCGCTTCCTATGACGTGCATGTCCATGTACATCAACTCCCTCCTAAGTGGTTTACCCTCAACCAATTATCCCTTTAAGTCACCCCAATTAATTGGGATAAAGCTTAGATGATGATGATGATGAACCAATTGCCTCTCTAGCACATTAAGCAACCTAATCGCCACTACCATCCTTAGCTACTCGCCTTCATTACTGGTTTGGACTAACTTAGGGTCTTACTTTGTGGGCACTCAGCTCTACGGCCACCATCACATGTGGAAGAGAATGAGCAAGAATGTGTTGTTTTATGTGTTTTATTCTTCACTCCTATACACCTATGATATAACGTGGAAAGGATATATTAAGGTTGTTTGGGGTTTAGAATGATATAAATCAAGTTTGGATAGATGACAGATAACAAGGCCTCTCTTTTCTTCATACATTGGTTTCTTTTCTTCTCCTCTCTCCTTATCTTTTCTTGTTATCGTGACCATGGATTTAAAGTTCAAACACGGTGATGGCATTAGAGTGCACCTTTGGGTGACTTCTAGTCTCCGTTGTAATTATCTTCATGCCACCACCAGTTCACCACTACCATTTCCACATTGTACCATCTACATCTCCACCTACCAAACATCATCAACCCATCCACTGGCCCTTCAGTCCATGGGACCACTCTCCATGCCACCAACATCCACCAATGGATGCCATAGCAACCACCTACAGATGAGCAACTCCCATTGGCAACCAGCAGCCACCAGTGGACCACTAATGGCCACTAGCAAAAAGTATATAACGGCGCTTCAGTCCATGGGAACACTCTCCATGCCACCAACATCCACCGATGGATGCTATAGCAACCACCTAAGATGAACAACTCCCATTGGCAACCACCAGCAGCCACCGGTGGACCACTAATGGCCACTAGCAAAAAGTATGTAACTGTATCAACTCACGTATCAGGCAGCTTGATGGGAAATAGAATGCAGATTCCGTATCAGCCAATACAGCGCTGTAACAGCTTCTTTTTTTCTTTTTCTTTTTTTTCTTTTTTTTTTTTTTTTTTTTTTGGGGGGGGGGGGGGGGGGGGGGGGGGATTCACGTGTACTTGATGGTATAAAAGACAGACATTCTCACACATTCCCTTACACATTAAGCAACCCAAGCTCTCTTTTGGCTCATGGGTTTTAAACCTTGTGACGAAAAGTACCTTGTTGCTGTAACTACGCTGCCCATGGCTGAAGTCCATCCATGAAGAAGCGCTTCGTTTATCCTTTATGTCAACTGTTCCACGACATTTTTTGCCAAATTTTCTTAAGACTAAATGCCACCAAGTACCCCACATTCTCATAACGGAATTGCAACTTCAACTCCTTGAGGGCCTCCCACATGTTTGAATAGTACAAAGACCCCTTCCAATTTCACCATCTCCTACTCCATCAAAGCATTGCGTCTCCAGTGAGGTACATTTGGAAGCATGCTCATCGTGCAACTAGGAAGCCTTGAATTACTGCTTCATTGTCAAGTTCTCCGACTCCTTAGCATCCCATATGTCATTGAAGACAGATCAGGGATGGTTTGGTGCCATCCCTTGGAGTAGGCCCACTATTGGCAGTGACCTTCTCCAAGACGATGACCGTTACACGTAGCTGTTTGCAACTCTAAGATCCTCGATTCCCTTTCCAAATGCCTCATGGATCCCGGTCACCTAGGCAGCTAGGCCATGAGTATTCTTCATTTCACTCTTTGAGCTTCTTGACTATCTTGAAAGGCTCTTATTGGGGATTCTCTGTTCCCATCTCTTTTCCATCAATCATGGCAAGCTCCTGACCACCAATGTGATTCTCCAAAGACAAAAAAGTCCATGGACCTCGAGTTAGTGGACTTGCCCTACTTGGCTTGGACTCAATGCGGCTCTCAGCACGCTTAATCATAATGAACTCTAACACCAACATGATACCTATGAAACTGACTTGCTCTTATAATTGTCACAGACTTGTTATATCCGTGGCCTCCTTACCCGTGCAGCACTCACACAATGCCCCAAAGCTACCAAGTGCACAAGTGAATGTTATGCCAAAGAACTTGGTTAGATACTGAAGAAACACAATAGGGAATGGAAAAGAACTTGCAATGTACCAAGAAAAGAAGGTAATTACTTTTGGGGTGTTCCTGAGGAATCTGGAGCAATGAGTCCAAAATGAGCAGAGCTCACCTATATATAGACCATAGAACCTTCTAGTATCCTATACAAATGGCTTAATTATGACACTTGGCATTCATTAGACGACCCCCCTAAAACTTCTAGACAACAATGCACAAGTCTAGCTAAAATTACCTAAAGAACTCTAGAATCTTCCAAAGATCCCCACACATTATTACAAGGGTCAGTGTGCTCAAGAGTCTTCTACACTCCATTATGTACAAGCCTTCCTACAACATACATGTAGAACTAAAACTGGATAATTTCATGGCCATATATAGAGAATCAACGTATGATGAAGGAAAAATTAATAGATATTAAAAACATTAGTAAATATGTATACCATAACCCAGAATTAGGCAATGTAGCTCCAAAATATCTACTTTGTCAACTAGAAACATGAAAATCACTCAAGGTTGTAAACTCCAAAGCTTTTTGTTTGACTTCTTAAAATTTGACAAATATGTCAGGGATCAAAGGAAACAAGAAATGAATTTTCATAAAAACCTGCCTTCCAATATGGCAGAATGTCAGTGGAACGGGCCTCTGCCTCTTTTAGTGCAGTGTATACTGCATCAATAACGGGGCTATCTGAAGTAAGTGAATCGAAATTGTAGTTGAACAATGACAAACCTATCACATCTAAAGTTAATTGAGAAAATCTTTCCTCCATGTTCACAGCTGCACCACTCAAGGCATCTGGCTTCAACTTCTCCACTAATCTCTCAGCACATTTGCAGAACACCCTATCAACTATCACAGACAAATATTTTTTGTGAAGAGATGGAACAACAGCCCTACGTCTCACCTGCAACAACAAGTCAACTGTGTTACTGAAAAAAGGATAACCTGAAGGTAGATAAGATGAATCAACATGGTACGATAAAATAGAAGATACCATCTCAACTACATTAACATCTACAGCAATGCAATCGGATCAGCTTAACAAAAAAAAAAAAAAAAAAAATCTATGGACTACTCATCAGATGGACTGATTCTATAAGAACAGTTTAGAATAACACGCGGCAGAAACAAACAATGTTATCAACTTTTATACCAATTGACTAACAGGTAAAAAGTCAAGAGCAGATCATACATGTCATTAGGACCCTTTCTTCTCTATTCATCGGAGTGAGCCCACGATAGAACACACTAGTATTTTTACAAACCTTGAAGAAAGTAATGGTAAATGATAAGTTTAACTAGCTGACAAGTGGTTAATCTTAGAAACTATCCTCTGGGTGACTGTACTGAATTCTTCATTTAGGACCATTGTTTGCTGAAATATCACAGTTGAGTAGTTGAAAATTTCCATAAGTTGGCCATTATATGTGAATGAATACATAATAGAGAAATCCACACTTTCAAACACCTCTGTTCTTTTTTCTTTTTCTTTTTTCTATGGATCACTTACAAACACCACTTCAAAATACTCCAGTACCATGGATTCCATATTCTTTATGGCTCTACTAATGCACATACATGGAAAGTGAGACATATTATGTCCACAAGACAACATCATTCATCATAAGCTCTTGCAACTTGTCAGAAATTAACAGAGTTCCTCAAGCGTACTTGCTAGAAATTAAATTGGGCAGCAGAAACATGCTTTTTAATTCTCAGATTTGTGTCAGTTAGCATAATCCAAAGATGTTCAACATGGAAACTGGTTAGACAACTTGATATTTGGACACAAATTAGCTGGGCCAAAATTTGTTACTCAGACTAGTCAACCTAGTGACTTGAGAAATTTTCATAAATTTTGATCAAACATAATTGAAAACAGAAATAGATGAAAATTGGGATAGGATAAGAAATTACACAAATAATAATAATAATAAGAGTTTCACAATTTTTTTAAGAGAAAACATTTATATGCATTAAAGCGATGCCTCTGGTTATAACATGCAATAGAACTATAATCATCACTATCATCATCATAACCATGTCCTGGTTATCTGGGGTTGGCTTCAAAAATCCTATTTAAACAGGAATTCTCATGAATGCTTGGTCACAATTCGACAACAGGCTTCCTACCTAACATCAACCTTCCTTTCACTGAGCTGGTAATAGGTTGGCGAAATCACTACAAGGCAAAGTTGAAATGCATTATTACTATCGTTGTCATTATTATTATTATTTAGACAATCAAAATGACATTGTAACAATTTTTTCTCAAAAGTAGTAAACCAAGACTGTCTTCAATGGCCATCAAAGTTGCAACTACTTTCAAATGATAAATTGATCAACATGGTTAGAAGCAATGCCAAAGCCATAGACACAACATAAATTATGTGGACACTCATCCACCGGCTTGAAATCAAACTCCCTGGAGTCATGCTGAGATGACTCAACCAAGTTGGTATGTAACCTGGATTATTACTTCTTATTCCTATCATTGTCATAATTATTATTTTAGACATTTCAAATGATAAAATGATTAGATTGTTAGATGCACCATCAAAGCCATACACAACAATATAACATATTTGCAATGGTTTGGACAGTTATCTCCACTGGCTTGAAATCAAACTCCATTAAGTCACGCTGAGTTGACTTAACCAAGTTGGTATGGAAATTGGTTGAGTTTGGCTAAATATGGGTGAATTCTTGTCCTTAGTTTTTTTTCTAAGGTTAATGGAATTTTATTAGAAGCCTGCACGCAAAAAGCAAAACATGAAAAGAATACAAAAACGAGAGAAAAAATACCCACACAGGGCCACACCCAAACTACCCCTTACAACCAGCTAATTTCCAAGCCAACCCTTTAACTTAGTTCACTATCGCCTCAATTAATCTAGAAGAGTCTTTAAAGCGACACCTATTCCTCTCGCTGCATAAAGACCACCATACAGCCAGAAGTGCCATTAGCCAAGAAACTTTATTTCCTCTTCCCCTGTGGCCTCAGTGCCATGCCCAAAGGAAATCTCTAACCCAACCCAACATCACCCAAGTCAAATCAAAATCCACCAGAAAATGATACCGCACAGAGAGGGTGAAAGGGCATAAGATAAACAAATGGTCAATTGTCTCGTCATCTTGCAAACACAAGCAACATGTGTTTGGAATAGGCATTGATCTTTTTTGAAGATTATCAATCGTGAGCACACATTTCCTTCCAACCAACCAGGTGAAAGTCGTGGCCTTAGGCGGAATGCCATAGAACCAGAAGTGGTATGCATGACCCCCCTGAGATTGAGAATCGCCGGACCTGATTAAATTGTATAAGGATTTGACCGAAAATTGACCCAAACTATGTGCAGACTAGATCATGGAATCAGCAACCCCCGTGGGATGAATGTTTTGTAGCCGGCCCAAAAGTCTAATAATCTCACATCCAAGAGACCCCATCTGCAAGGCGAACCCCAAGCCACGGCAGTGCCACAGACAGAGTAGTTGCCAATCACTTTTAGATCTTCCGCAAGAGCGAGACGGGCCAAATTAGGAAAATCAACATGAAGAGGAGAGTCACCGCACCAAACATCTTCCTAAAATTTGATTTTGGATCTGTCCCCAACGACAAAAGAGATCCCTTGCCAAAACTTATCCCTAACTGACACAACCGCTTTCTAGATGTTCGACACTCTGTACACGGAGGACCTCCTCGTTTCCCAACCACCATCTCGCAAGCAATATTTAGAAGCAACACTTTGGGCCAAAAGCTTTCTTCCATTCCAAACCTCTGCAGCCATTTACCAAGAAGGGCCAAATTCATGTCGCCAAGACTCCTCAAACCTACCCCACCTTGAGACATTGGCTTGCAAACTTCCTCCCATTTTAGTAAGCAGAACTTATTGGTGTCTTTAGAACCCTTCCAAAGGAAATCCCTTCTAAGTCTGTTAAGCCTTTCCCGAACTGCTTTCAGACACTTAAACAAGGACATGAAAAACACTAGCATATTGGCAAAAGTTGTTTTGATAAGGATTAATCTACCCCCTAAGGAGATGCAACGACTTTTCCAGTTTTAGAGATTCTATTCAACTCTTTTGATCACCCTATCCCATAGGTGAATGGCTGGTTTGCCAATGCACAACGGGAGACCCACGTACGTGGATGGGAATGAACCCGCCCTACACCTTAAGTATGACACAAACACCTCAAGTTTAAAGAGATTAATCCCCAACATTTCGCTTTTCGCCCTATTAATCTTCAAGCTTGAAATTGCCTCAAAGCAAATCTCCACTTTCCACAAGTCCTTTATCATTGGAACCTCTGCTTCACAAAAGATGATCGTGTCATCTTCAAACTGCAAATGAGAAATCATGCTTCCTATATTGGCCACCCTAAAGCCCCTAATAAGGTCTTCCTCTTGGGCTTTGGCAAGCAATCAACTAAAAGATTCCCCTTTCAGAAGAAACAAGTATGAAGAGAGAGGGTCCCCCTACCTAAGGCCTTTAGAAGACTTAAAGAAGCCTTTGGGGGAAACATTCACAAGCACTGAAAATGAAGGCAAAGAGATACAAATCTACATCCATTTCTTCCATGTTACTTTGCAACCAAATCTACCCAACATATAGTCTAAGAAGGCCCAGTTAACATGGTCATAGGCTTTCAACATCCAACTTGCAAATAATGCCCAACTTCTTCTCCTTGAAGAGGGAGTCAATGCACTCGTGAGCTATAAGCGTTGTATCAAGGAATTGTCTCTCCCACAAAGGCCCCCTGATTTATAGAAATAATGCTTCCCAAGACTCCTTTGAATCTCAAAGCAAGCACCTTCACCAAAATCTTGTACGAACTCCCTATAAGGCTTATCGGCATAAAATCTTTAAGGCCTTCTACTCCTTCCACCTTGGGGATTAAATCAATAAAAGATGCTCCTAATTCTCGAGGTATCCTCCCATTTTTGGAAAATTCGAAAATAAAATCCATTACATCCTCCTTCACGACATTCCAAAAAACCTGAAAGAATGTCATGGGGTAGCCATCGAGACCTGGGGCTTTGTCTCTTCACAGACTGTCAATTGCCTCTTTGACCTCAAACTCAAATGTTCGCCTTTTTAACCACTCGGCCAAGTCTTCCGATATGCATTCGAAATGAAGGTAGACACCTCGGCCGAACCCAGTCTTTTTTGGATAAGAGCTTTTGATAATAGTCCACTATTGCCATGCACACTTGTTTCTTCTTGTCAAATCGAGATCCATCCACCGTCAGAGGTTAGATCGAGCCCTAGCAGATGCCATGCCGTGAAAGAACCTTGTATTCTTGTCACCCTCCATCAGCCAAAGAGCCCATGATCTTTACCTCTATTTAATTTCCTCCATTCCTAGAAGCTTCTCGTACTCAGTCGAAAGGGCAGAGCGTGGATCAGATCCCCCTCTTCTTCCTTCAAATCCAGATCATGAAGCTCATCCAAAATTGTATCCATCTCAACCTCTTTAGCCCCGAAAACATCCCTATTCCAAGTCTTCAATTTGTCCTTTAGAAGCTTCATTTTTTTATGAAGCCTAGATTCAGTTGTCCCATTCACCTATACACCCCGTTTGGAACTTGGATTTGGTGGTAAATGAGTGTATTTCAAATCCAAATAGCTGCTTTTTGCATTTGGTAGCCTTGGCTTTGGAGGTAAATGGAATCAGAGGCATTTCAAATCCACCATTTTAGCGTGTTTTGAAATCTCAACAAAAGGTTGAGATTCCATCGTAATCCAAAGGAAATGCCTTTGTTGCCTTACTTTTAAGGGCAAGAGAGTCGCACACGTCACAAAAGTGTCTCTAGGCTACTAATCTACTGGACACATGGCAAGTTGATGATACCCCAAAACAATCCAATTATTGGCTGCAACACTAAAATCAAATCAATAGAATGATCTGAACCATCTAAATGTTGGACATTTAAAAGATATCGATGAGTCGCTTGTTTGCAATCCTTGCATTTGTGGCCCACCTAAGGCTCGAAATTTCCTCTTCTTTTTTTTGCCAACATATATATTTTAATGGGCTTATTACAATCATTCTATTAAATATCACATATGTATACTAATTTGGTATATGAAAGTTGATTTAATTAATCAAATCTAAGCCTTGTGCATATACTGAAGAATTCCAATGCCCTCCAAATACAAGCTCCAAAACGGAAGATTTGGATTCTGGTGTATTTATACCAAACACAGATGAGGATTCGGAATCACTGTGATTCCAATGTAATTGTGATTTGGATTCCAATGCATTCCAAATCCAAGCTCCCAAACGGGCCCATGGAGACCTCCACCAATTCTCGACCAAATCGGTAAAGCCCTTTGTCTCCAACCATGCCAATTTAAACCTAAAGGGCTTTGAGCCCTAGCTTTCTGCATACACTTGAAGAAGAATGGATCTATGATCTAAAATAGGTTTAGGCATTCCAGAAACCTAAACAATTGGTAATATGTCCATCCATTTTGGGGAAGCAAGGAATTTGTCTATTGTCGATAAAATGGGGACTTAGCCCCCGACATAGAAATGTCCACCAAGTCGAATCTCTAAAGCCACTCAGCAAATTCTTTCATGCATCTGGTTAAGCAAGAAGCTGGAGATAGTCCATATATGAACCGAGAGATGTTAAAATCCCCTCCTGTACACCATGGGAGACCCCATTTTGCTGGAATCATCATCATCTCTTCCCAAAAATCAGCCCTCTGATCATATTTACACAAATCGTACACCCTCGAGAAGAGCCATCTAAAACCAATAGAAACTTCAACCAAAACTATTGAAATGGAATATTAACCACACCAGTGTTCCTCTTTCTTCCAGATATCCGCGTTCCATGCCTCCAGGATACCTCTTGAGGAACCGTGAGCATCTAGAGAAACAAAAACCTTTAACTTTTAGCCTCAAATATATAATTGAGATCAGACCTGACAAATAACAAGAGCTTGGTTTCTTGAACTGTAATTATTTGGGCTTTGGATTTCTTGCAAATTGCCTTGATTTGGAGTCATTTTTACCTACACCCCAACCCCCTCACGTTCCAACTAAGAATACTAATTGGAAAACGAACCTCTCCCTTCTACCCTTCGCTGGACCTGCTACCTGCTCCTAGCCTCGTAGTTGATCGTAGCAGGCAGCCTAATCAATTCCCTTTGACTTCTTAGATTGCGCCTCTGAGAGTGTTTGATGACTGAAGCACCACTCTGTTCAATAAATTGGATCAATGCAATCGCATCATCATCGTTCGCTTAGAATACATTCCCAACTCCCCCCCCCCCCCCCCCCCCCCCCCCCCCCCCCCCCCCCCAATCGATGGCATCTTTCATCCAATCGAGCTCCTCATCCAACAGGCCTTTGTCGATTGATTCACCTACAATTAACATAGCCTCTCTAACATTCGGTCCATCGTAAAAATTAAAATAATAATAATAATAACCATTGGCCTACCCTCTTTCCATTGCAGCTTGTAACGGGGTTACATCCAACATCTCCATAACTTCATCCCCCAAGGAACCCCCTTCCCTGATTCCTAAGAATTCTTCTTGTGGTAGGGCAAACGTCAAATGTTCTTCTTTAAGACCAACCCTTGTCGAATAAAGTTCTTTTTCACATTGGGGTGGAGTCACATCCCTCACCATTTATGGAGGATTCTGATCGGAGTGGTCAACATTCTCCGTCGCCCTTAGAGAAGAAGAGTAAGGTAGAGAATTTTGTCTGAAGAGAACCTCATACAGGCCTCCTCTGTTATAGGGGAGAAATAGTTTCTTACCTAAGCGAAGAAGAGTAATATCGAGAGGTGAGTCACGTGCAAAGGCTGCTTCTCATGCCGTGCCATTGACACGTCTTGGAACTCCTGTCAGGGAATAAACACATGTTGAAGATTGTGGCGCACCATCGCACCATCCCTCATTAGAGTCATGCTTGTCTTGACATGTGGCGGGAGAAGATGGAGCCTCCGACCCTACGGGCCCACTTACCTTTCCACATTACTCTTTCTATGCTGAGGAGGGGACATCCGTTTCTTTAAGAGAATGTAAAGTTGCCTCACTGAGGCCACACATCACCAACTCGTTACCATGAATAGAGGTTTAGGTCTGGGCCAAGACCACACCCTGCTGCATAGCCACCATTGTCCCTGAGCCAAGGGGAGGGACGTTGCTTCATACCAAAGTTAACTCCGAACCGACCCCATTACTTCAAATAGATTCAAATCTGCCACACGTGTTGATAGAGCTCGCACGAAAGATGAATCTTTGTCATCTAAAACGTAATTGCAAGGTGTCATAGCGGTAGAGAATGATTTGATGATAATAATGTGAAAAAAAGAGGAGAAGATTGAGAGAGAAGAAGAAGAGACCAAGATCCTTGATCTCAAACTTGGTCTTCAAAAATTCTTTGACCTCCCTCATTCCAGCAGAATCACTACCGGACAGAACAATATCATCCACATAGACAATGAGAACCATGATGCCTGTTGAATCGACGACATATAAAGAGAGAATGATCGGCATGACTACGAACAAAGTCGAACTCCAAGAGAGCCTGACTAAATTTTTCGAACCATGCACGTGGGGATTGTTTGAGTCCATAAAGAGCCTTCTTCAACAGACATAAACAATGCCAGGAGGTTGATGCATGTAAACTTCCTCTGCAAGATCCCCATGGAGAAATGCATTCTTAATATCAAGTTGAAACAAGGGCCACGATAAATTAACGGCCAAGGAGATCACAACGCGAATTGAATTAAGCTTAGCCATCGGAGAGAATGTCTCGAAGTAATCCACACCATGAGTCTGTGTGTAATTCTTAGCAACAAGACGGGCTTTGTAGCGATCGATGGAGCCGTCTAGAAGAAACTTGATCGTATAAACCCATCAACATCCAACAGGTTTATGGCCTAAAGGAAGTGGCACAAGGTCCCAAGTATGATTCTTCTCAAGAGCAAACATTTCTTCTATCATCGCCTTCATCCAGTCAGGACTTTGAAGAGCATATGAGAGAGATCGAGGAATAGTCTATGATGAAAGGGAAGCTGTAAATGACTGAAAAGACGGTGAAAGATGATCATATGAAATGAAATTACTAATGGGGTGTTGAGTACAAGATCGTGACCATTTGCGCAAGGCAATGGGGAGATCTAAACTCGAGGTAGGAGAGTAGGAGGGTCACCTGAGCCAACATCCAAAGCGAGCGGAAGGGTGGATGGCTGAGCGTGTGAAGATTTATCTCGACGATGATACACCCGCAGAAGCTTAGGCTCACCCAAATCACCAACAGGATGCCAAATGGAGGGGAGAGGAGTTTCCCCAAGATCACTAGTGGAAAGAGGAAGAGGATAAGAGTAATACTCCCCCTAACTCGCAAGAGGATCACAGAGGGATTGGCCTGGAGCTGAGAAAAAAGAAATATCCTAAAAGAAGGTTACATCGAAAGAAACATATTTCTTGCAAGTCAATGGGTCAAAACATTTATACCCTTTTTGACTCCGAGTATACCCTAGAAAGACACATTTAATTGCCTTGGGGCTAATTTTATCATTACTTCCATCCAAAATTTAAACAAAGCATGTGCAACCAAAAACTTTAGGTGGTAGAGGAAATGGATTATCATGAGGATACAAAATAGTAAATAAAGATTTGTAAGACAGGATATGTGAGGGTATACGATTAATAAGAAACGTAGCAGTTAGAAGACCATCACCCCAAAAACGTTTAGGTAGATGCATACCAAGCAGAAGGGTGCGAGTAACTTCAAGAAGATGACGATTCTTTCGTTCTGCAATGTTATTTTGTTGAGGTGTGCAAGCACACGACGTCCTATACAAAATACCATGTTCCTGCAAGATGGACAGAAAGGCAGTAGACATGTATTTCCCCCATTATCAGAATGGAGGGTTTCGATGAAACATCGAAATTAAGTGCACACTTCATGATAAAACACTTTAAACACATCAAACACTTCACTTTTAGATTTCAAAAGATAAATCCAAGTCATGCGTGAATAATCATCAATAAAGGTAACAAAATATCTAAATCCAAAAGTGGAGGTAACCGGAGCTAGTCCCCAGACATCCGAGTGAACTAGAAGAAAAGGTTGAGATTTCCTCCCAAAAGAGCTAGGAGGAAACGTAGCACGATGATGTTTAGACAATTCACAAATATCATAGCATGACGGTTTAGTGACAAATAAGGAGAGAAACAAAATTCTCAATCTAGCTATTGATGGGTGGCTTAAGCAGCAGTGCCACCGAGTCATGGACTCTCGATCCAGACAAAGGGTACTAGAAGCGGCAACGGGTGTATCATCGAGAAAATAAACACTTCCTCGCTCATGCCCCCCACCAATCACTCTCTTCGTCTGTAAGTCTTAAAACAAAAAATAAGAAGGGAAGAAGGTAATGGAACAGTTTAATGATTTGGTAAGAGAGCTAACAGACAATAAGTTTAATGGAAAACAAGGCACATGGAAGACTGAGGACAGAGACAAGAAAGAAGAAAGAGTGATGGAACCAATCCCAGAGATGGGAGTTTGGGTTCCATCTGCGACTGTGACATACTGAGTGTGAAGAGAAGGAGAATAAGAAGAAAAAAATTAAGACTTACCAGTCATATGGGAGGAAGCTGCAGAGTCTATGACCCAGGAGGTAGGAGAGGATGGCGCAAGAAGAGCAATACCTAACTGGGCCGAAGCTGCCTGAGATGGCTCAGGAATATCACAAATGTGAAGCTGCATAAGGGCATCATATGCAGCCTGAGAAATGATAAGAGACTCCCCTGAAGTAGACTACTCAGCTATCGGCGTGGAAGACTATCTCAAGAGCAACTATGGATGCAACAGAAGCGGCGGCATACGTAGGATGACCATGTATCTGCCAGTAATAATCAACGAAGTGATTAGTTCCACCGCAATGTGAACAAATGCGAGAACCATCACGTCATCTTCCACATCCGCCACAACCACGAAGACTACAGCCGCCATGACTGCGATCTCCCTCGCGGCCTCTACCACGACCACCAAAACCAGAAATGCACCCTGACTCAAGGACGGTACCCGAAGGCCAAGAGAGGACTGATCGCCAGCAAGATGTGCTGAACACTCGGGTGGCACAAATGAATGAGAAGAAAGAGTAGAGATAGTGGCACGCTGACACATGGCATAGACTGTCATCAATGGGGGAAAATGATCCTGCATAACAACCTGATCTCGAACATAAAGATAATCAAAATTCAACCCAGCTAGGAACTGCATGATACGAGTATCATCCCGCTACATATGGGCATGTTCATGATCCTCTTTACACTTGGAAGGAAGAGGCTGATATATATCCAACTCATCCCACATACCCCGAAGCGTTGAATAGTAATCTTTTAATGATCTGGAGTTTTGTTGGAACCGAGTAATTTCTTGAATAAGCTAGAATACCCATGAAAAATTCTGAGATTCTGATATCATATCATGAAGCGTATCCCAAATGCCTTTAGCCGAGGATAAAAACATCACTGAGTGGCTAATCGAGGAATCCATACAATTCAGCAACCATGCAATAACTTGATAATTCTCCTTTGTCCAAGACTTGTAAGTAACATCTGTAGAGCTTGGGGGATCATCCAAAATATACGACAACTTCTCATGGGCTCCAAAGATTACTTTTACAGATTGTGCCCATTGAAGATAGTTGTCACCATTCAACTTAGTGGAGGTAATCTGCAAGGGGTTGGATTCAAGAGACCCTGTAACAAGATATGAGGGCCCTTTGTCAGCCATAGGAAAGTCCAAGAGAGATAAACCTATGCCAAGAAGGATTGATTCAAACAACTCTATCTCACTCAGTCCTTCAAGATAATAAGAGATAAACCTCAAACAAATAGCAATCATCCAAAATACCATGAAACTCAGTCAAAAAAGGCCCAACCAAGTGAAAAACAGCCCAGTTGCACGTCCGTTTGAGGTTAAAAACCTCTCAAACATTAATCTTAAGTAAAAAAAAAAAAATCCTCCATGGGTAGCTTGGGAGGAAGATTTCAGTCCATCTTGAGCAAAGAAACCAAAGAAAAGCTTACCGATTTGAGGTAGATCGAAGAAAAACGGAAGATGGGCCCGATTTTTTAATTTCTCTATTTTGCCCAAAATACCATGAAAGGAGGTCCAAAAAATTCTTAAAAAATCATGACAAATCCTCTAAAATCAAGATCTATCAAACCCCCTAAACTTTTAGCTCAAACGGAGTCCATGTGTCCGTATAACGCTGACATCAACAAGGTGACGTGTCGCCTCTCAATCGGTTGGATGCGAAATGCCTGGATCTAAGCTCTAATACCAAGTAGTGAATGATTTGATGATAATAATGTGAAGAAAGGAGGAGAAGATTGAGAGAGGAGGAGAGTTTGGGAAAGGTGTTGTGTTAGGCTTGCTTGCCTTAACACATAATATTTTATTATAATAGAGCATAATGTACACTGCAGGAGAAGAGGGAAGCGTGCACATGCACTTACACTAAAAGGGCCACTAACCACATACACAATACACTAGCATTCTCTATAATAGCCTTAATCGATACTCCCACAGAACATCTAATCTCTCCCGATGGTTGAGAACGCTCCACTTGTCCCATCTCTCTCTCCCCCCGTTCATCTGGGATGCACACAACGTCGCCTCTCCTTTCAGTGCTCCATCTTTCCTGCAATCCCGACAGTTGCCTTCTCTGCGGCTCCACTCCCCATACTTGCATAGCAAGCCCCGTGAAGCTTCCTTTTCCACTTTCATCCAGAGAGAGAGAGATCTCTCCCACCCTAGGAGGAATGAATTCCAGTGTCGACGTTGCTCTTTTTCTTCTGATACACAACCAAGTAGCATTGATTTCCTCCCTGACTTCAATCACTTCATCGATGGCCATAACCTCACCTATACATCCTCTAAGAACTAGCAAGAATTCTTTGTTCCACAGTTCGATTGGTATCCCCCAAATCAGAAACCACCTAATCTCACATCCAAGTGGAGATTCGTCCTCCCACCTTCAAATCGATACAATTGGATCGTCATTGAACATCACAGTTGCCATGATCATTTTATTGATATTAGTCCCTGGTTTCACCAAGATCCACAGATTTGTGGCTGAGAGCAGTTTGATCTTGTATTCCCAATCGTCCAATTTCCAAAAGGCCTTTAAGCAGACCCTCGTCTGCGAGAGTAGAGCCCCTTGCTTTGTCAATGCCACGACTGACCATTGGAGCCAAGATTTCCGTTTCTCCACCATATAGACGAGTCGATGCAGATCTCCATTCTCTCTACCACGGGATTCTTCCATACCCATCTTTCTAAAGTTAGGTCCTCCTCTTCTGCTCCTATCACCTTAACATTGTCGTTTGTCTAGAGTTCAAGCATCCTTTTACCAAAAGCAACCTCTGCATACAAGACGGGGCCTTGCCCCTACTACCGACTCACCATTACTCGTCTTTAGTTACAAGAATTGTTTGCCCAAGTGTTGCTCCCACTTTAAACTCCCACTCCCGCTAACACTTTATCGAGAGGAATCTATGCATTTTGCCTTTGTTGTCTCGTGTATGTGTACACCTTTTTCTATGATATGCAGCATTCATGGTTTGCAATTCAGTATCGTATCAACCGACATGGCCATACCAAGGTGTCCCGTATCGGTATCGGTTGGCGTAACGGTGACCTCCAAAACCGATACGGATACGGGGGTGTAACGGCGATACGAGGGCGTAACGGCCCGTAACGGCGCAAAAAATTTTTTTTGCCAAAAAAATATGAAAAAATATGGATTAAATCCGGAATATTCTAAGCATTCCAAATATGCATTCATTTATAAATTGGAACATGGTTATGGTGGTGTAACGGTACACTCTTTGGTGAGAAGTTGTATCGGACTGTCTGATGAATTTATGAACCAGATAACCTAAATTTGACTACAAAATTCATATATTTAATTTTCTAACTATCTACTATCAATGATAGATATATTAGAATGAATGTAATATGAAAATATCTTACATTAGGTGTTTGCAATTATTTTTGAGGAATTTCTCGAACAAACCTGTGCTGCTATGCACGTGACTGTGATTCCTGTCTATAACCTGTCATCCTCAAGTCAATAATATTAAAAAAAATAATAATAAATTAGTAGTGTCTGATATACTCCCCTGCAACTTGATTAAGGATTACTTGATTGGTTGTCAGGGGAGCTATTTTAAATACAAGTTCGGCAGTGTCAAGTGTGTGCATGACTGCATGGCTTCTTGCAATAATACTGCTGTGAGCTGTCTGCTGCAAATACTTACCTTAATACAAATATATACTCACAATCACAAGTCACCACCAAAATGAAAATCTGCTTTTTTGTGGTTGCTCGACCTCCACATCATCGTCATCATCACCATCAGGCTGAGGCTGTCAAATAGGTGTAGATGCTGCATATCCATAATATCCAGTGCCAGAAGGAAATACTAGATCAACGAAACCAGAGGATGACTGATCCTGACTAGGCAATGACTCTGACCCCGAGTAAGGATATCCACCAGTGCCCGTCGAATAGCCATACTGGTGCCCATACTCAGGCTGTTGAGAATCTTGAGATTGAGAGTGCGTCTGCTCTGATGAGTAACTTGGATTTGGATCTGGATATCTATAATCATATGGATATTGATCGGGAGGGCTACTCCAGCATGAATGTGATGGAACAGGCTCAATATAACCACCATAATCATAATCCAATTGACCATAAGAATATCCATCATAATAACCAAGACATGAGCCTGCTGATGTTCCGGACCTCCCGGTCCCCGTGCACCACTAGATGTACCCTCCTCCGGCTGGCTGTATCGTGACTCGGTACACTCGTAAGTCCGACCTCGTGTACCACGTCGTCGATGTTCATCGCCATCACGATCTGTAGACGGTTATATAGGGGGGTAAGCAACACCAGAAGTGTCAGCACCAGGGGCAGGGGGGTCGTCATCATCTGACACGGTCACGCTACCACTGCTTGTACTCTTTTGTTGATCTTGAGCCGTATCCGTACGTGGCATAAACGTTGCCCCTCTTACTGGGTCCAACACATCTGCACGACTCTCTTGTTGCGCTCTGCGTATTTCTAGGTCATCAATTTCCAATTCTTCACTATCCTCTTCAATTTGCTTTTCCCTTGTTTCCAACCAAGGTAGAAGTGGGTCATCCTCATCATAAATATTGTCCAAGTTTATTGGACAGTAGTCTCCGTCATCAGCAGCTGTAATGCTCCTATGATGTCGTCGCATTCTTAGTTTTATATTGTAGTGCATGAAGACAAGTCTATCTAATGTTCTAGTATGCAATCTATTCCTATTCTTTGAATGAATGAGCGCAAAACAACTCCAATTCCTTTCGCAACTAGAGAAAGACGTTGTCTGGCTCAAAACTTTTACTGCAATTTTTTGGAGAGCCTTCGTACTCTCTCCGAAATTAATCCACCATTCGGCCGGTTGCAACCTAGATACTGCATGCTGTGCAAGAGCATCTCCAAAGCTACCAAGGCGATTTCCAAATGTATCTAATTCATTCAACGCCTTTATTTGCAGATCTAAGTCAGGCTCTAATCTCTTTATCACATTTTTTAGCCCGACACGAACTTCATCATCCGCAACAAATGATTGGGCATATCTATACCTAGGATTTAAGTAGTAACCTGCTGCATAAAGATCGTGATGGAGTTGCTTTGTCCATCTCTTGTCAATCATCTTCCAATAAGTCTCCCGACTTCTACAATCACGTTGAATTGCAAGCTTTGCCTTATCCATGGCATCATATAAGAAGCCCATGGTAGGTGCTTCATCGGTTTCAACAAGACGGAGTACCCTCATTAGTGGCTCCATCACCTTTAGGATCGCCTTGACCTTCTTCCAATATTTGTTGTCACGTATGGTGTTCGCAACGTCGACCGGTGTCCCTGATGTCTTCTTCCCATGTTTTGTGTTGAGCCATTCTCGGGAAGCGAACATCTCACTCAACTCTCCCCTATGCTGGAATAAACTCTCTAATGCTATAAAGTTTGTTGCGAATCTAGTCGCCGCAGGCCTCAACAACTCTCGTCCTTTCGTAAACTTTCTCATTATTGCGACTACTTGATTATAGTTGTAAATAAACGTCGTCACTTCCCTTGCCCTTTCGACCATTTCCTTAACATTCTTCTTCTTCCCAATATCTTCCAATATAAGATCAATACAATGGGCAGCACATGGTGACCAAAAAAAATGTTTTCTCTTATCCGTCAACATATGTCCTGCAAGCTTATATGTTGCTTCATTATCTATCACAATCTGCACTATATTCTCCTCTCCAATCTCGTCCACAACTTTATCCATTAATTCATTAATATAAGTAGCATTTTTTGTTGCCTCTGACGCATCAATTGACTTATGGTATATAGTTCCTAAGTGGCAGTACACCATGAAGTTGATCATGCTGCGTCTGGTTGGGCCAGTCCAACCATCACACATAATTGTGCATCCTCTGGCATGCCATACAGGTTTAAAGGTAGCCACATATGCTTTCACATCCGCAAACTTTGCATTTGTCCATTTCCCCCTAATGTCCTTAGCCGTGGGAGCTTTTATTCCTTCACTTGCTTCTGCTGCTGCATCAATTACCACCTGCCAATATGGAGAATTGGCCGCGTTAGGAGGTATGTTAGCATGTATAAATAACTTTGCTGCTGCTCTACCTAACTTCTCAATGGAAGTTCTAATCCACATTTGTTTTATTTTTTTTTTGTTTAGTTGATTCTTTCCTAAACAGGATTGGATCAATATAGGGTCTCCTAGGCTCATTTACTTTATCTTCACGTATAGGGGCATCATGTGAAGATGTCTGTCGCCGGCTCCCAAACATACGTCGTAACCCACCAAACCTACCCCCTCGACCCTCAGTCGCACCTGTAGAAGCAGTTGCACTCCCCCCCCCCCCCCCCCCCCCCCCCCGTATCACGCACTGACCCATGCGTGCCAAACATGCGGCGACATTCTTCCTCTTCACGAGCTACACGCAAGCTCTCTCCTAGCTATAGTTAATTCCCGATCTGAATCTTCGTCAAAATCAATAATATCTTCATCACGAACGCCCATATATTCAGGACCAAACACCTCCTGTCAAGCTGCATCCAAAATATCATCTTTCTTCTTTTGTACAGCAGCACGTTTACCCTTCGACTCATTTAGACTAGCTTGCATTAAAAGCATTTTCTCTCTCGGTACTCTGGCACATGGTGCAACTTGACCCTTTCGATGTGCTAAATGTTGTTTAAGACAGGTAATTCCACCAGTCACATGTCTATCACAATACTTGCACTTCATTTGGTGCCTAGTACCACCAACCCTCTCACAATGTTGCCATCCAATATCCTCACTTGTTGTTGGCCAGACCCAAACATTTCTTTAAGTTTAGCTAGATGAGTGTATGTCTGTATGACCTATGTTAATAAAGATGATTTTATGTTCTAACTAAAATACTAAACCCTAAGAAGCTCCAAAACCTGTCCAATATAAGCAAATAAAAATATAAAGTCACTAATTCGAAAATACAAAAAAAATATTAAATAGCACCCCAAATCTGTAAAATGCATATTAACATTTTCTACTATGATTAACACATCATATGGCATGATTAAAACAGCAAAATAACCATTAAAAATTGATTTTTCGAATTTTAAAAAAAAGGGTCAAAATTCATGCGTAAATAGAAAAAAAATATTAAAAAAATATTAAATGGCACCCCAAATCTGTAAAATGCACATTAATATGTTCTACTATGATTATCACATCATATAGCATGATTAAAACAGCAAAACAACCATTAAAAATTGATTTTTCGAATTTAAAAAAAAAAAGGTAAAAATTCATGCGTAAATAGAAAAAAATAATATAAAAATATAAAATGGCACCCCAAATCTGTAAAACGCACATTAATATGTTCTACTATGATTATCACATCATATGACATGATTAAAACAACAAAACAAGCACTAAATATTGATTTTTCGAATTTTAAAAAAAAAAGTTCAAAATTCATGCGTAAATAGAAAAAAATATTTAAAAAATATAAAATGGCACCCCAAATCTGTAAAATGCACATTAATATGTTCTACTATGATTAACACATCAAATGGCATGATTAAAACAGCAAAACAACCATTAAAAATTGATTTTTCGAATTTTTAAAAAAAGGTTCAAAATTCATGCGTAAATAGAAAAAAAATAATAATAAATATAAAATGGCACCCCAAATCTGTAAAATGCACATTAATATGTTCTAATATGATTAACACATCATATGGCATGATTAAAACAGTAAAACAACCATTAAAAATTGATTTTTCGAATTTTTAAAAAAAGGTTCAAAATTCATGCGTAAATAGAAAAAAAATAATAAAAAATATAAAATGGTACCCCAAATCTGTAAAATGCACATTAATATGTTCTAATATGATTAACACATCATATGGCATGATTAAAACAGTAAAACAACCATTAAAAATTGATTTTTCAAATTTTTTAAAAAAGGGTCAAAATACATGCGTAAATAGAAAAAAATATTTAAAAAATATTAAATGGCACCCCAAATCTGAAAAATGTACATTAACATGTTCTACTATGATTAACACATCATATGGCATGATTAAAACAGCAAAACATGTTTAAAAAAGTATAAATACCTATTTTTGACGAATTCGGAATTTCTGAAAAATGGCCCACCGAGCTTCGATTCAACAAAAGCCGCAATACAATGTGTTTTTATCTCAAATACCCAACCAAGGTTGGTCGAAATTGGTAGTAGAAGAAGTGAGAAGTAGTTTGGAAGCAAGAAATTTGAAAAAAAAAAACAGCAAAAAAGAGTTTAAAACGGAAAAAAAAAAAATGACCGTTTTTCGACCGTTACGGGTCAACCGTTACGCCCGTATCGGTCTGATACGGGCCCGTATCGGCCGATACGGGTACAAAAAATCGTATCGGCCGATACGACCCCGTATCGCGTATCGGCTCGGTCCGTTACCGTTACATATCGGCCGATACGGTCGATACGTAACCGTTTTGGCACACCTTGGGCCATACAGTATCCATATCGACATAATACCATACCAATACATGTTCGTATCGGGATGTGCTAAAAAACCCGACATTGATATTTAGACGGCATATCAGTCGCAACTAATATGCATATAAATGTCATATGAAAGTCATGTTTTTCACTCCTTTCCTCTTTTCATTCTTCTTTTGATTTTTCCTGCTCAGGGATTCTTTTATGCCAATTTTTTACCACATCTATACTTGTTTCAAAGATCAAAACAAGGGACTTGAGCTCAAATTGAAGGATCGAACGTCTAGTGACCGATTTAGGAAAATTTTAAAAATGGGTAAAAAAGCTACTTCTTTTGTTTAATATTGTTGTAATCATGTTGAATCAACATAATAACCCCAAATCGATCAAATCATTCTTGATTTGTAAGCAATTTGGGGATATTTGCATTTTCTCTCGATTTCATTAGTTCTTTCAAAAAAATTTACCAATTTTCTTACTTTAAAAAATAAAATAAATACTCGAATAATTCTTGTGATGATGTTTGAAGACAATGTTATAGAGAATGCTGGTGTATTGTGTGCATGTACACACTTCACTCTTCTCCTGCAGTGTACTATATGCTTTATTATAATAAAATATTATGTGTTAGGGCAAGTAAGCCTAACACATCATCTCTCCCAAACTCTCCTTCTTCTCTCTTTCAATATTCTCATCTTTTCTTCACATTATCATCATCAAATCATTCTCTACTTGGTATCAAAGCTTAGATCCAGGCATTCCGCATCCAACAGATTAAGAGGCGACACGTCACCTTGCTGACATCAGCAGCCATACAGCTGACGTCAGCGTTATACGGACACATGGACTCCGTTTGAGCTAGAAGTTTAGCGGTTTGATAGATCTTGATTTTAGAAGATTTGTCATGATTTTTTCAGAATTTATTGGACCTCCTTTCATAGTATTTTGGGCGAAATAGATAAATTCGAAAATCGGGCCCATCTTCCGTTTTTCTTCGATCTACCTCAAATCGGTAAGCTTTTCTTTGGTTTCTTTCCTCAAGGTGGACCGAAATCTTCCTCCCAAGCTACCCATGGTGGATTTTTTACTTAAGATCAATCTTTGAGAGGTTTTGAACCTAAAACGAACGTGCAGCTGGGCCGTTTTTCACTCGGTTAGGGCTTTTTTTACTGCGTTTCATGGTATTTTGGATGATTGATATTTGTTTGAGGTTTATCTCTTATTATCTTGAAGGATTGAGTGAGATAGAGCTGTTTGAATCAATCTTTCTTAGCGTAGAGGATCTCTTGGCATAGGTTTATCTCTCTTGGACTCTCCTATGGCTGACAAAGGGCCCTCATCTCTTGGCATAGGGTCTCTTAAATCCAACCCCTTACAGATTACCTCCACTAAGTTGAATGGTGACAACTATCTTCAATGGGCACAATCTTTAAAAGTATTTTTAGGAGCCCGTGACAAGTTGTTGTATATTTTGGATGATCCCCCAAACTCTACAGATGTTACCTACAAGTCTTGGACAAAGGAGAATTATCAAGTTATTGCATAGTTGTTGAATAGTATGGATTCCTTGATTAGCCACTCAGTGATGTTTTTATCCTCGGCTAAAGGTATTTGGGATACGCTTCATGATATGTTCTCGGAATCTCAGAATTTTTCACGGGTATTCCAGTTTATTCAAGAAATTGGTCGGTTCCAACAAAACTCCAGATCCTTAAAAGATTACTATTCGACGCTTCGGGGTATGTGGGATGAGTTGGATATGTATCAGCCTCTTCCTTCCAAATGTAAAGAGGATCATGAACATGCTCATAAGCAGTGGGATGATACTCGTATCATGCAGTTCCTAGTTGGGTTGAGTTCTGATTACCTTCATGTTTGAGATCAGGTTGTTTTGCAGGATCCTCTTCCCCCATTGACGACAGTCTATGCCATGTGTCAGTGTGCTACAGCCTCTACTCTTCCTTCTCATTCATTTGTGTCACCCGAGCATTCGGTACATCTTGCTGGCGATCAGTCCTCTCTTGGTCTTCGAGCACCATCCTTGATTTCGGGGAGCATTTCTGGCTTTAGTGGTCATGGTAGAGGCCGCGAGGGAGATCGCAGTCGTGGTAGCCGTAGTCTTCGTGGTCGTGGTGGACGTGGACGAGGACGTGATGGTTCCCGCATTTGTTCACATTGCGGTGGAACTAATCACACGGTTGATTATTGCTGGCAGCTACATGGTCGTCCTATGTATGCCGCTGCTTCTGTTGCATCCATGGTTGCTTCTGAGACAGTCTTCCGCCCCGACAGCTGAGCAGTCTACTTCAGGGGAGTCTCTTATCATTTCTCAGGCTACATATGATGCCCTTATGCAGCTTCACATTCGTGATATACTGAGTCTTCTCACGCAGCTTCGGCCCAGTCAGGTATTGCCCTTCTTGCGTCATCCTCTCCTTCCTCGTAGGTCATCGACTCTGGAGCTTCCTACCATATGACTGGTAAGTGTCGATTCTTTTCTTCTTATTCTCCTTTTCCTCCCACTCAGTATGTCACAGTCGCAGATGAAACCCAATCTCCCATCTCTGGGATTAGTTCCATCCCTCTCTCTTCTTCCTTGTCTTTGTCCTCAGTCTTGCATGTCCCTCGTGTTCTATTAAACTTATTGTCCGTTAGCTCTCTTACTAAATCATTCAATTGTTCCATTACCTTCTTCCCTTATTGTTTGTTTCAAGACCTACAGGCGAAGAGAGTGATTGGTGGAGGGCATAAGCGAGGAGGCGTTTATCTTCTTGATGATACACTCATTGTCGCTTCTAGTACCCTTTCTCTAGATCGAGAGTCCATGACTCGGTGGCATTGCCGCTTAGGCCACCCATCCATTGCTAGATTGAGACTTTTGTTTCCCTCCTTACCTGTCACTAAAACATTATGCTGTGATATTTGTGAATTGTCTAAACATCATCGTGCTACATTTCCACCTAGCTCTTCTGGGAGGAAATCTCAACCTTTTCTTCTATTCACTCGGATGTCTGGGGACCTGCTCCAGTTACCTCGACTTTTGGATTTAGATATGTTGTTACCTTTATTGATTATTATTCCCGCATGACTTGGATTTATCTTTTGAAATCTAAAAGTGAAGTTTTTGATGTGTTTAAAGTGTTGTCATGAAGTGTGCACTCAATTTCATTGTTCCATCAAATCCCTCCATTCTGATAATGGAGGGGAATACATGTCTACTGTCTTTCTGTCCTTCTTGCAAGAACGTGGTATTTTGTCTAGGACGTCATGTGCTCGCACCTCTCAACAAAATGGTATTACAGAACGAAAGAATCGTCATCTTCTTGAAGTTGCTCGCACCCTTCTGCTTGGTATGCATCTACCTAAACATTTTTGGGGTGATGCTCTTCTCACTGCTACTTTTCTTATTAATCGTATACCCTCACGTATTTTGTCTTACAAATCTTCATTTACTACATTGTATCCTCGTGATAATTCATTCCCTCTCCCACCTAAAGTTTTTGGTTGTACATGCTTTGTTCAAATTTTGGATGGGAGTAATGATAAACTTAGCCCCAGGGCAATTAAATGTGTCTTTCTAGGGTATACTCGAGGTCAGAAAGGGTAAAAATGCTTTGACCCATTAACTCGCAAGAAATATGTCTCTACCGATGTAACCTTCTTTGAAGATATTTCTTTTTTCTCCACTCCAGGCCGATCCCTCTGTGATCCTCTTGCGAATCAGGGGGAGTATAACTCTTCTCCTCATTCCACTAGTGATCATGGGACAACTCCTCTCCCCTCTATTCAGCATCCTGTTGCTGATATGGGTGAGCCCAAGCCTCTGCGGGTGTATCATCGTCGAGATAAATCCTCACACGCTCAGCCATCCACCTTTCCGCTCACTTTGGATGTTGGCTCAGGTGACTCTCCTACCTCGAGTTTAGATCTTCCCATTGCCTTGCGCAAAGGGTCACGATCTTGTACTCAACACCCCATTAGTAATTTCGTTTCATATGATCATCTTTCACCGTCTTTTCAGTCGTTTGCAGCTTCCCTTTCATCACAGACTATTCCTACATCTCTCTCACATGCTCTTCAGAGTCCTGATTGGACAAAAAGCGATGATAGAAGAAATGTCTACTCTTGAGAAGAATCATACTTGGGACCTTGTGCGACTTCCTTTAGGCCATAAACCTGTCGGCTGTCGATGGGTTTATACGATCAAGTTTCTTCCAGACGGCTCAATTGATTGCTATAAAGTTCGTCTTGTTGCTAAAGGTTACACACAGACTCATGGTGTGGATTACTTTGAGACATTCTCTTCGATGGCTAAGCTTAATTCGATTCGCGTTGTGCTCTCATTGGCCGTTAATATATCATGGCCCTTATTTCGGCTTGATGTTAAGAATGCATTTCTCCATGGGGATCGTACAGAGGAAGTTTACATGCATCAACCTCCTGGCTTTGTTGCTTCTCACAACCCTGCCCTTGTATGTCGGTTGAAGAAAGCTCTTTATGGACTCAAACAATCCCCGCGTGCATGGTTCGAAAAATTTAGTCAGGCTCTCTTGGAGTTTGGCTTTGTTCGTAGTCATGCTAATCATTCTCTCTTTATATGTCGTCGATCGACGGGCATCATGGTTCTCATTGTCTATGTGGATGATATTGTTCTGTCCGGTAGTGATTCTGCTGGAATGAGGGAGGTCAAAGATTTTTTGAAGACCAAGTTTGAGATCAAGGATCTTGGTCCTCTTCGCTACTTCCTCGGAATTGAAGTTGCTCGCTCATCATCCAAATTGGTCTTGTCACAATGAAAATATGCGCTCGATCTTCTCATGGAGACCGGCATGTTAGGGTGCAAGCCTACTACCACTCCCATGGATACTGCACAGAAGCTTCGACCAGATGATGATGCTCTCCTTACTGATCCCGAGATGTATCGACGACTTGTAGGCCGAATTATTTGTCTGACTATTACTCGCCCAGATCTCTCATTTGCGGTGGGGGTTATTAGCCAATTCATACAAGCTCCCAGTACTTCTCATCTCACGGCTGTCTACCGCATACTTCGGTATTTAAAATCAACCCCGGGTCTTGGCCTCCGCTTTCAGTTGCATGGTCATCTTCATCTTTCTGGCTATTCCGATGTTGATTGTGCAGGTAGTACTTTTGATCGCCGTTCTACATCCGGCTTCTGTACTTTCCTAGGTGGCAATCTTATAACCTGGAAGAGCAAAAAGCAGCCAGTTGTTGCCCGGTCCTCGGCTGAAGCAGAATATTACTACTATATATGTATAATACTTTCCTTACATAAGTCTTTGACAACTTTTCTTTCGTACTTTAGAGCCAATTTTTTGGGCATTTTCTGAATTTTTTTATTTTTCTGTTTTTGCAAAATAAGTTTAGGGGAATGATAGATTTACCCTTAGCCAACTTTTCTTTCGTAAATCTATGTTTTCTTCATCATAGATCTACCCTTGACTGCTAGATTTTAATTAGAAATGTATTTTTTTGGGCCATTTTTTGCCCTTTTTATTAACATTTCATTGGGTCACTTTTAGCCATTTTTGGGCAATTTTCTGAAAATAGTATATATATTTTTTTTATATACCAAAATTAGTTTAGGGAATGATAGATGTAGGTAGATCTATGCTTTTTTAACATTGATCTACCATCTATGTGCTAGATTTCCATTATGTGTGTATCAGTGAGTCACTTTTAGCCATTTTTGGGCGATTTTCTGAATTTTTTTATTTTTTTCCAAAATTAGTTTAGGGGAATAATAGATCTAGGTAAATCCATGTATCTTGAACATAGATATACCATCAATGTGATTGATTTCAATTATGGCTGTATTTTGAAGCCATTTTTATCCTTTCTCAAGCAATTTTCTTAAAAAAATTATTTTTTCCAAAATTCATTTACAATTGATATATTAGGTACATCCAATGTTTTAAATATCGATGATATCGGTCGATATATCTTGTATCCCACCTGTGCGATACGAAACGCATAGGTAGTGCCGATATCTCACCTATTCGATCTAGTGAGCATTTTCGATTTTCGATCTTTTTTTTTCTGCTGTAAACAAGGTATTTCGTAACAGTAATGATGGCCGCAACGGCCACCACCATTACCTTTACGATACGGGGTGTAAAGACAGTTATGGCCTTTTTTTTTATTGATTTTTTTTGAAAAACCGGTATTGGCCCAGTAATGGACTATTAGGGCCTGTTACAACCTTTACGGGTGGCGCAATGGGCCGTTACAGGGTTGTAATGGCCTTTACGAGTCATTTTTTCCGTAATGACCGTTATGGCCTTTACGATCCCGTAACGTGTAACGGTTACCACCGTTACCTTTACGAAACAGCCTTTACGGCCCTGTAACGGCCTTTATGGCACACCATGGTTGTAAATCACGTTTAATGTCAAATGGTTAGAAATCTATGATTCTTCATGTTTTCTATGAAAAATCATGGATTTGAAGCTTCGATTTCGAGGTTTGGGAGAGATGGGCCAAGTTGTGGAAAATTGGGAAATTTTAAAATTTCTCAATTTCTCGCGAATCAGTTGCAATCTTTGTATCCAAACACAAAATCAAACATATATATAACCTAATCTAGTGATACTTCTTTTGCTTTTGAATGTATTGCTTGTGTTTCCATACATGTCTTCTTACGTTTATAAATTATATGAAAAAACTTTGAATATACTTGCATCAGTTCAGTTGGACAATGCATATATTAGGACCCCATACAAAGGAAACCCCTATTATGTGCTTTTTTTTTTGTAATATTTTGATTTCTAAGTGTGTATTGATGTCTTTTTCAACAATCCCTAAAGTTTCATTGAAAAATTCAACCAATTTCCCAATGCTCCCAACAACAACGATACATTACGCGATACAACTGATATATCTCATGCGATAATCGATATGTATCTATATCCCAAGGGTCCGATACATTATGCGATAACGATATTTAAAACATTGGGTACATCTATGTTTTCTAAACATGGATCTATTTTTTTATACGGATTTTAATTGTGTGCATATTTTCGGGCCATTTTTTCCATTTTTCTCATTTTTGGGCAATTTTTCAAAAAAGAAAACATTAACTGTTTAATTATTATGGTTTTTATATTTTGTGTTTTACTTTACATCATGAATATATAATCATATTAGTAATATTAATATAAAATCAAATAAATTTATGTTATATGCATAAAAAATTTACTACCAAAAGACTCAACATCACAATGCACAACAAAGAAACCCTATAGAGATGGATATATCACATATATCACAGTGGGCCCCACATTTTTTACCCTCGGGATTGGAGATGGATAATTTCAAAAAGTGCATGTCACCATCACATTGGGAAGGAAGCAGTAATTACCAATGAAAATAATAATTGCTTATTTACACTATGTACAAGGGAAATTGAAAAACCAAACAAGCCCTAAGATGAATAGAAAGAATCACAATTCAGTTCAGGTGAGCATCCAAATGCACCTAACTAAATTGGTATCTTGAAATGGTTTCCCTAACCACTCGTCTGTCATACTTCTTCCCAGCCCTCTAGGACCCCAAGAAAGAATCTTCAGATATTCTCGGCTCATAACAGTACCCCCTACCATCATAGTTAATGAATGAAACCAGATTCTTGAGGTCCCTCTACTTGTCATTTTGCGGCCCATCACATCCTTATCAATCTTCGAGTCTTCCAAACATCATCCCCAAGGACTTACGGAATTTCACTGGGCTGAGCCAGGCCAAGGATCCAATACCCCATCCCACCTCACAGCATTCTCAGACATTTGATTTGAATTTTGAACAGCTAGGAATTTTCTGTGAACCATGCAATTGATGGCCACCAATCAAATAATCACGATTGTCCCATCAGTGTGAATTCTGAGCTATACTTTATCCACAATGTGGCCATGATGCAAATGGTCTGGATCAACATACATGCATGACACATCTGCAGCGAATGATTTTCCACTAACCGCACACAATAGATCAGCCCTTCAAGAATAGATTAGACTAACAGAAATCTGTGGGCTACCGAAAGAAGGCAGTCCACTGATTCCCTTCAGCTGAAGTAATGGAGACCACCTGTTTGTTGCGTGGATCCCACTGCTAAATGGACCTCATACAGATTACAGCCATACACCAACAATAGGATGAGAATGATTTGAATCATCATAACTTTGTGAATGTGGAGGGAGAGACAGAGAAAGGAGAGAGAGATGCCTACCGTCCAGAGAGAACCTTCAGCAATGGCGAAGCCAGAGCCAAAGAGGAACTCGGAGACCTCAGACACGAGGCCCTTGTGGTACATCCCATAGTTCCTAAGGACATGCTTGGCAATGGCCGGGTCGCTAACAACAACGAAGTTGCGGGGCCCAGCAGCGAGGCGGTAGATGGGGCCGTACTCGTTCATCCATTTGAAGAGGGGGAGAAAGAGCGCCCCGCCGAGGAGATTTGAGACATCGTCTAGCTTGGCGTCGGCGATGGGGATGCCTGAATCGTCGCGGGTCAGGGATCGGGTTATGGAGGAGAGCCAGTCGGGGCTGACCCACGAGCCATTGGCGGAGCTGCTTCCCTTCTTCTTGCTGGAAGAAGAGTCGCTTCCAAGAGAGAATCTGATGATGGGTCGGAGACTCGAGCGTTTTGGAAGGCATTGGTTTGGAGATTTGAGAGGAGATGAAATTGGAAAGAGAGGGATCGCGGAAGCAGCCATGTATGTGTGCGTGTGTGCGTGAGAGGGGGAGAGGGAGAGAGGGAGAGAGGGAGAGAGCTCCTGCAGTCAGTGGTGGAAATGGAAGTTTGGTTGGTTAGGGTAGTGGTGGAGGGAAACACCCACTCTAGTGGATTAGATTTTTTATTTTTATTTTTTTATAAAAAACTTCGATACGATGTCATAATGTGATGGACGATACGCCATCACAATGAAATGGCAGGCGCAGCATGACCGTGAGTCCGTTTCTATCTGACGGTCAGAATAGAAACTAATAGAAACGAGTCAACGGTCCACTTTCAACAGGAAAATGACCGGGGACATATCCTCTTCCTCAAGATCGGGCGAGTAGGTCCATCCAGACTGAAGTCCATTGCGTTGGAGGACGCCGAGAAATGAACTAGCGAGCTCAACTCGAGAACCTGAAGATGCCTGGAGCTCAAACATTTCCGCATGTATTTCCTTGTCGGTGGGTTCAGACATCTAACATAAGCTTTTGCTTAAATGCCAGCATTATCGTTCCTTGGAGCTCCAACATCTCGACCAAAATTCTCAAATCCTACGATCAACTTATTCACTGCTAGCTTCAATCCTGCATATTTTTTTATGGATGTTTTATATTCATAAGCATTTAAGGTGTAATTGAAGCTTCCAAATCCAAATCTCTGTGGGAAGACTTTGTTGACATAGGGTCCGCAATTTCCGGCCCGTGGATTTTGAGCAGTGATTTCAATTGTGTAAGATACATCAATCAAAAGGAATGAGCCTCGTCAGATTTAAACCATCTAGAAGATTTCAATAATTGCATTTTCTTTTATGCTAATCTTGAGGTTCTCACACTTTCTAGGAACACCTTTGCTTGGTCCAATTCTAGTATTGATGCACCTAGATTTGAGTATAAGTTAGATTTCTGGTTAAGAATCATTTCCTTACCAGCTTTCAAATTCCTGTTCTCAACTTTTCAACATAGGACTTCCTGGTCATGTCCTGATTCTCCTTAGGGGGTATGATTAACTCGAATCATTCGAATATGAATATATAATGGGAGTCGCCACTAGCTCTTAAGAACCGATGTATGCAGAGAGAGTTAGAACTATAGAATAACTCGGATCCATTGATCAAACTAAAAACTTATATATAAAAGATCCATATCTAAAGGAAAGAGGGATAAAGCACCTTCACCTGAAATTTCAGCCCCCCAATATAGATCACAATATTCACGAGGCATTTTAATTGCATGAAATGTCAGTTCAGTACAACTTACGAAACACATACATTTAGGGCGTGTTGGGATTCACGTTTTGGGTGTATTGCATTGTATTCATGTACTGTTCATGTATACGTTGGGCGATATTCATAATACATCCATCCGCAACGTGTCACTAACCAATGTTTGGATAGGATGTATTGTCCTAGCATGTATACAATTTCTAGTACAGATCAATGTTGGGAACGACGTATAGGGGTCATACATTGTATACCAATATAGATAGTGGTAGTCTGTGTACTATGAAGCATCTGTGTACATGCTTAGATATTATAATTCAGGCGGGCCCCTCTCTTGTTGTTGTGATTAATCCCTGCGGTCTATCACTTTCTGGATGACCATTCTACCAGTGTCCCCACTTGGATTCACCTGTTTAATGGTATGGATGTCTGAAAAAATGTCTGTCTCCTACACATGGTACACATCTAACTGATCTAAATTCCAAACCATGCCTGGATGCTGGGGAAACATCTTTCAGGACTACGACGACCGTGGACCCCACATGGGTTACAAATAACATTTGAAAGGATCCTGATCGTTCATCCATAATCACCCTGTTCGATTGACGTCTTTCACAGCATGGATGCCATATCCAATGGCACAAATTCACCAACAGTTCATTATCCTCATCGTTGACATGCTTTTCGATGGTGAAGATCACCTATCAGCCAATACTATTCACTATTTGGAAATATCGAAAGAAAATAAAAATTTTGTGATATTACAGTTCAAAAACATCAACACGTCAAAGTGTGATTGCATTATCCAACCCTCTTTTGAATGTCTCCGAAAAAACAGTCCATCAACAATACTAGAGGACCCAACCATCATGTTATACCAAAAAACAAAAACAGAAAGAAGACCAAAAAAAAAAAAAAAATTAAAAAAATTAAAACATGTGTTTTTCATTCTCCTCAGTCATACATATTCTAGAACCGACTAAACAACCTGATACCGGCATAAAAAATCAACAATCCAAGTACCATACGAACAAACCGAGCCATGCAAGATTCGTCTCCAACTTCAGCAACAGGCACCCTCTCAGCAGGTCCATCTTCCTGGACATTCCAGGTACCGATTTGGGTTCGATCTATGAGATCATCTAAGCAGTTACCACAGTCCTTCGTTGAGGGACGATGAGATGTACTAACAGCCCCACTTCCAGTTGTATGTCGACCCGTGCGATCGGGCAAAGAAGACTAAATGATATAATTACCAGTAAAAATGTCACCTTCCGGACTTGGATATGACGTAATCTTCACACAAATGTCCTACAAATTTTCAGAGAGTATGAAAGAAACAGTATCCTACAAACTTGATACTCATTCCAGGCTTTCATAGCATCTTCAAAAGTCGTGAACGACTTGTGTCTGCATCCACTATATCCGTTAACTTGAGCACTGCATGCCTCCCATGTTGCCTACATCCCCGAATTCCTCCCCACAAACACCACGTAATATTTTTTTTCTTCATTCCGCTGTGATAAGTAATAAATGCCTTAATCGGAAAGTCCTACATGACGTTCTCTATTAGCAGAGTGTTGTATATTTCAGTTAATATACAATGGGGGTAAAGACCGTATGAAAGAAAAAGAAGGCAGAAATCATGCTGAGACAGTTAAAGATCAGAAATTCATTTCAGCAATGCAACAACCCACCAACTTCAACAGCTAGTACAGATCAAGGTTTTGGTTGCTTGGGGGAGTGGGAGTAAATTAAACTAGTTCTAAGCTCTTGCAAACTCAACAAATGAGAGAGTACATAAGCTGATAAAATTGACCTGAAGTAGATTAATAAAAAATGTTTAAATCACCTGGGTATAGTCCCTTATCATTATCGTAATCAGCTAACCTTTATCCCAGCTGATTTGGGTCTACAACATGCTCGTTGTAGTGAGTAAGTTCGGACCTTAAATGAGAAAAAGAGATGCAGTTATCAATTTCCAGACATATCAGGTTAGTCGCATAAAATCAATAAGACATACATGCAATCATTCTCCTCGTCATTGTCTGAGTCTAATGACGTAGGAACCAGTCTGAAATGCATCTCCACTATCAAAATAGATGGGGAGATTGGAACAACAATATTCTAGAAGTCTACAGTTCCAACCTGCAAGTAGTATCAAACCAATTTCGGCAATAGCATCTGAAATTGTAAATAGAACAGTCCATCAACGACAACATTAGCAGTGCTGCTCCAGCAGCAAATGTATCATCCAATGCAGTTTAAAGTTAACAAATCCCAACCGAGCCATGACAGACTCGGACCAAAATACAGTTAATACAACACACTAGCCAGAAATACACAAACTCCAAATATAAACAGTCAATGATATGGATCCACGTGCCCCTTCTCAATCTATTCCACAACGAGGAAGGATCACTTTTTCAATCCATTCCCTCCTGCGTTCATGACCCATCTTTATAAAATACCCTGCACTCACTACATCAGTTTGCAAGAACCTTGCAACACGGAATTGGTCTTTATATGAAAGACTAGGCACCTCTTCCAATATACCCAGCAACCATTGAACGCGCGTCATGCTTTTTCCTTGACCTAATGTAATTGTCAGGTTGTTAACGGCTTCAGCCACTTCCCCCATCTTTTCACCAATATGTTCACTAAGCCTGCCCCTTCGCCCACGGTTTATCTCACTCCCATTTATCTGACTATGACGAGAACCTGACGTGGCTTCCATTGGGCTTTTATTAGCACGTTTTACCCAACTTGATATGGATCCATCACCACCTCGAACTCGAGGAGGGGGCCTCCGATCCTCCTCGTCAGAGGATGACAAATGTACCATCTGGGAAACCCCCTCATCTGAGTCATCGTCAAAGATGAACTCGTCACGACCTCGCCGTTTCCCTGATATAGAAGAAGAATATGTCGTACTAGCGAATTCACCGTAGGCACAATCATTGCCAAACATGAACGCGAGGTTGTCCCATCTTTCAATATGTTTACCTCGCACCCGTTCGGCTTAGGGGTGTGTCTGTACACACAAAGATATAATGTTTTCATTAATTTTGTAAAAGTAGACTATACAAACTTTACATGCATTTATCTGTGAATATCATAACGCGATGTATCCATCTCATACATCCTCTGTAGCAAGAAGCATCTTGTTTTGTTCGTCTCATCCAAAACTCGAGGCGTTGAGCATGTCCTTTATTGTCTAGTACAGCCTCTTTGGGGTCCGCAATCGATTAGAAATATGACGGTTCTCAAGCATAATGCCGCAAGTATCATAGATTACTTTAATCGTAGCCTTGTACGCTTCGGGTTTAAACCCGACGTCACTTTTAAGTCCTAGGTTCACCTGTTCAACAAACCCATCAACCAATGCGTTATCCATGTTGTCTGTCCATTGAAGTCTACTAACTTTACGTGGACCACCTACACTATGCCCTGGCTGGGATATAGATTTCGGGGATGACCCTTTACGGGAGGGTGTATTCTTTTTCTTAGGAGTTCCAATTAATTCAGTCGGTGAACTCGGGCATTGGTTTGAAGCAACACTCTTCTTTGAAGGTGATGACTTCACAGCTTACATTCTCGGGTCCTTGCCAGTGCTCCTTAGAAAATTCATAGATCCTACAAGCAGAAAATGTAAATAGAGATATAACAGGTTGTAATATCCCAGATTTTTGCCAACCTGGGATTAGACGTCCTTAGGCGATGGGTCGATCCTAACACCTTATTAACTTGTCAGAACTGAATCCCATAGTCTAAAATCGCTCCTTAACCCATTTCCTTCACAAATTCCACCCTTCGCCACCTTGATCTTTCAATTTTTTAAAGTACTTTCACCCTAGACACTATCTTAAACTAGTTAAGTAGTATAACTTGGATCACTTTATATACAAACTACAAAGGACTAAGTACCACCTCAGACAAAAATCTTACAGGACTAAATCCTTTAGAAATTAGGCGAGATTTAGCTAGTGTTAAACTAGAGTGCCAGTGAAATTAGCACCAATCACTTTAAATACGATCTGTAAGACCCAAAACTTGTAGAATCATTGACGCTAGGTTACCCTAAAACCTAGGATCAATCTCATTACCCGGCTGCTCTCGGGAGCATCTCGAAACTCCGTATCGGATCTGCACCGCACATCGGAAGTCCGATTAACACGAAGTTAAGGAACTAGAACCGCCTTGCTGGGCTTGACAACTATCTCGAAAATCAAATCCAGATAGTGTCCCAGCGCTATTCGCTTGAGCTCGGAGTGAAGAGTGTGAGAAATGTGAAATTAATTCAAAATAAAATATCTTGAATAGTAATCTGGCACCTCTCGCTTGCGGATCAGTTTTAAACAACCAGACCGTCAGAATCAGACCAAATTACACCCTCGGATCAGGAGAAATTTCATACACATTTACATGTACTACGAATCTCCGATCGAGATCCGCTGACCGTTGAACTGAAACTGGTCTGCCACGCGTGATCTGAGAACCCTACTGGAACGAAAACATAATAGAACCTAGATCCATTGTCGGTGAGCTTAAGTCCGACCTTTGACTCAAGGTGGCCCGCCAGAAGTCCTCCGTTGAGCTAAAACAATGCCGCTTTGGTTATAACATAAGTATACCTTGAACTTAAGTCTATTTCAGAGAGTTTTTAGACTATATAAGGACCTTAGAGCACCATCTCTCACAGCCATACGAATTTGGGAAAAGCTCTAAGTAAGAAGAGAGAAAAGGAGAGAGAAAGTGTGAGAGAAGTGAGAGAATCTTCCTGTTACTGTTTTCTGCCTCTACCCTAGCTCCACCACTCCGTTCTTGCCATTTTTCCGACGATACCGACTCCGTTTTAAGGTAAGAAACCCTAACCCTAAATCTGTTTTGGGGTGTGAAGGTTATAGGTTATGAAATAGCTAACCGGTTTCACTCTTTAGGCTACAAAACTGCCGAATACGGAAGCCTAACGAACCTAACTGATTCGTTGCGATTCTACGGTGTAAGGTGCGGACTTTAGGTGTTTAGGTTATGGTTTTCAACGCTTTCAATGTTAGATAATGATAGATTCATGATCTGCATGCAATTGCACATGTACAAAGTGTTGTCTGTTTTCCGTTTCGATTAAAGATGAAAAATATGGAATTCTACATACTCTAGGTATTCGTAGAAAGTACCGTATACGTATAAATTTTGGAAATGTGTATGACATGATTATTTGTCGTATGAATATATTATATGTGGATAAATTACCTGTTTGGCGAAAGGACTCGCCCTAATACATGTTTTTCTTATATACACTATGTATGTTGAAATTGTGTATTCTAGAAAATACCGTATACGTATAAATTTTGGATATGTATTTGTCATGATTATTTGCTGTATGAATATATTATACATGGATAAAATACTCGCTTGGCGAAATGATAGCCCTAATATATGTTTTGCTAACATACACCATGTATGTTGTAATAGTGTATTTTAAGTGTTTGTGAAAATGGCTGAATGAGTATAGAATTCTCATTCGTGCTCGCCATGACTAATTGTCATGGATATATGATTGTTATATTGGCGATACCCCTTTGACGAAAGGATTTGCCCTGAATCACGCCACGACCACTGTACGCTATATATGTTGAAATGCGTAGCCCAAGTGTTTGTGAAAATGTTCAAATGAATATGGAACTTGGATTCCTACTTGTCATGACTATCCGTCGTGGGTGTACGCGTGTTATGATTGGGGCAACTCCCTAGTGAAAGGATTTGGCCTAATGACTATGTGATCAACATATGTCATGTATGTTGATGTATGTATTTTAAAGTGTTTGTTGAAATGTCTGAATTGGTAGTAATTAGTAAATTGTAATGTTTAAGGGTGTTGAGATATGATTCTCAACTTCTTTAACTATGTGTATGATTTCTTTAGATATCTGTGTGATTAGAAATTGAATATGTACAAACCCATGCTTATGTTGTACTTCATAACATGCTCAATTGATTGTATGATTTTATCTATGCATATGTTTAATTTTATGTTTATGTTGTATGATCCGTCATGGGTGATGGGGGAGTGGTGTAACGATTCCGTGCAACAGCCCTGGCAGCCCTAAACGGATAATACCAGACTTTGATTGTCTGATTTGAATCTTGATCCATTATTGCTTTATCTATCGAAAATTGATTATGTTTGGGGCTATGATTATAGTCCAGACAATCGGTACCAGAATTGAATTCGTGGCTGTGATTCATTTGTCACGCGAGATGTGTTCGACGAACCCGAGTCGTACTTCGGTTGGCGATAGTGGTTGACCACACGAAGTGCTTATACGCTTCATATCGCTCAACTTGTTGTGCGCTCGAGCTAGCCGAGCTCATCAAGCAACCCGATCTGTCTTATGTATGTTCACCATGTTTGGACGCTACTGCTTGAACCTAGGGTACCAAACTTACCAGTGAAATCCCTTTTAACCATGGTACCTCGATCCGCTAAGACTCATGAGTCGGGCATGGTGGTATGGGACACCGTGGTCGAGCTGTCGGCCTACGCTAGGGCTACGTGCCTCCTCGTAGTGACCAGTGAGCAACCAGACTCGTGAGCCGATTATGGTGGTATGGGACACTATATTCGTGCTGTCGGCCTACGCTGGCACAGCCTGGCTGCGGTCCCCAGTCGGGTTGCATCCGGGTTCCATTCTCAATAAGCGGACTGGTCGGGCTTTGAAAATAGACTGTCAGTTGGTAGGGTGTCAGTGGAGTGACCTCGAACATACTCTAAATCTGCGGTGAGGCGATGAGCCTTCCCGTAGTAATAGAGTATAAACTAGGCCTGTTTCTTTATAGTGATGAATCGTTAAAGAGGTGATGGGGGAGTGGTGTAACCTTTGTGCGTAACAGCCCTGGCAGCCTTTGCAGTGACCTAGAAAAACACACCATCATATGAGATTAACTAGGACTGACGACCCTAGAATGGATCATGTTTGGGAATGATACAAGGGAGGTACCTTAGTTTTCCAATCCTGCTGTATGAAATGGACTAATAATAACTCGGTAATCATGCTCATCATGCATTGCATGTGCTTGGAAGATGTGGAGCACTGAGGGATGAAAGCATGCCGCGAACGTGAGATGGTGTCGCACGAGGGAGGGTTTTGTGAGGGCATACATCATGTCATTCATACTTGCATTAATAAGAGTAGTTAGAATTGTTTGATAGTACTGCTTTATCATTACTGCTTGACTGAGTTGATAACATGTTAACCTATGCTTTATTGTTCCACTGAGTTGGCCACTTATTCCCACATTACGGGACGGTGTTTTAAAACACCCACCAAACCCTGTATCAAATGCAGGTATCACTGGAGCACAGAAGACTGAGCTCGACTTCTATGACGATCAGGAGGAGTTCTCCTACATGCAGTTCGCTGGAGGCTTCGCATAGGCTATCCAGTGCTACGGGGCTACAGGGTTGATAATTTCAGTTGTACTATTTTGACATTTTTATTCAGAACCAATGTGTATATATTCGGTGACTTAGTTAGTGTTCATACTCTGGAGATCGAGAATGTTTTGTTTCATATATATGTATATACACTTTTCAGTCTTTCGCTTATGTTTTATACATGGATCTGGAGTATGAATTACTGTTTTGGTTGAATCTCGCTCATGTTTATTGTACTAACACAGACAACATTTAATCATCATTATCTATGTTGCATAAGTGATGTTCTGAAACTCGAGTGTTGAGTTACTACTCGACCCTCGATTTTTCGGGATGTTACAGTTGGCATCAGAGCATGATTTGGATTAAACAGGACCTGGGTTATGGTCACACGACGTACACTGACGCACTCTGACTTAGGAGGGAGCGACGGAACATAGAAACAGTCCTAGGTATCTCGATTTCGCCAATTGGCGAAGTTCACTGAAAACGAACGCCAAAATCGAGTCTGTATTCAACTATGGTCGCACGGGTCGACCTTATAACATTCCTAGGCCGTCTATTAAAGAGTCTAGATTACAATCCACCTCACCCCAACCGTTGAAAATAGATAGAAGACGGAATAAATGTGATGAGGATAACTACTCCGAATCCTCGGAGCTTCTCTGGACTCCTCACAGAGACTTCTCAAATCCACGAGGAAAGAAAGCAGAAAGTAGAAATAAATTCTAATAAATTCGAAATTGATTAATGAATGACAAAAGGAAAATGAGTTCACAACCCTTTAAATAAGGATACCAAGTAAATGGAAAGAAATCAGAAACAAACTACAACTAAAACTCCTAGGTTGTGATGTCTACTAGTGTGCAAAGTTCTCAGCCAAAAATAGTAAGTGTCCTATTTGGCTTCACCAAACCGTCCTCCTAATTATTCCAAGCTCTTTTCACAATGAGCGTAACTCCTAAAGCTCGACAGATGAAGAGTAATCAAACAAAAAAAACTACTATTTTAGTAAAACGGAATTGAAACGGGGAAATGACCGTCAATCGGAGGGTTTTTTAGCAATTTCGGGCTGCGCAACCCAACATGGCAGGGTTGGTTGGCTTCATTAGCTCGTTCTACCCCAAATTCATATATTTTACATCAGATAACTCATTCCGGATTGCAAGATACGTCCGATTTGACCCGAAACGACCCGAAACGAAGTCAGGGGGCCACACGCGTCAATCCGGGGGGGGGGGGGGGAATCAAGTGGACCCAGGGTGCATTTGGCACCTTGGGGGGTTGGAGAACATCACCCAACGCGGCGGCAGCGCACCGGGCAAAGCTGACCGCGGTGGAACCGCGGTCACCGCGGTCGACCGCGGTCTGGTTGGGCCGGGCTGGTCGGGCCGGGTCTGGTCATGGTCGGCCCGACCCCTAGGTACGTGTGGTGCGTGCGGAATTACTGGGGGGACCTCTATTTTAGGTCTGTTTGCCCCCCTTTTTCTCATTTCACCCTTTAAAGCCCCCTTTCCCTTTTCAACTTGCTGTTTTCCCTCTCAAACCTTCCCTCTAATTACTCATTTCATCATTTCTTGCCCAACTCATCCTCCTCCAACGTTTACAACGTAACCTACCCCCTACCCGCCCCATTCTCTCTCATTTGGGCTCTTACATGCCCCATTTGAAGTTCTAAAACGTGTAAGCTCTCTAACCCATCCATTTTCTTCATTTTCCTTTCTTTACTCCTTGTCAGTTGGGCCTCTACAACCCCTGATGAGAACCAAATCTGTGGAGAACCAATCCTCCAGCCCTCTTTCTTTCCATTCCTTCCCGTTCCATGGCCTTTCTCGCAATTATCTCGGCCATTTTCTCCATCTCCACCATCCTCTCTCTTATGGGTAAGAGAAAGAGCGCCGCTGATGAGGTTGGGCCTAGTCGCCCTACACGTTCAAGGCGACCTATAGGCGCCCTGGCGAACATGCACATTGAGCGGGAGTTGCAGACGAAGCGGGATCTCGATCCACGAAATCCTGCTGTGAGAGCCCAGTTGGCGGCACTACCTCATGGAGTGTATGAGGATCGAAGAGTGCTGTTTGAGGCCAGAGGTCGCGCCAATACTGGTACTGTCTGAGCCTTCTACGCCAACATTCATGAGCCTACACTGAAACCATTGCAGTTCCGGCTCTTAGTTGGGGTGGATCTGTTTGCCACTATTGATGTGAGGGTGATTGCGCGGCTTATGAATATGCCCCTTGGTGACGTACATGCTAGCGAACAGAATCTGGGGACTACTCGTGAAAGGGATCGCCGCACTCGGTTCCTTTGTTCCCAGCTGGTTCTATGGCAGCCAAACAAGAGTCTGCTAGCGTCCCATATGACAGACGAGTTTCGTCTACTACATCACATGTTCACATACAACCTCTACCTCGATACAGTTACCGCATTAGGCGGCTTATGTTTTCTTGTTGATGGATGTAGTAGTAATTGGTAGTATGTTTTAAGTATTTGAAGCTTGTTGTAATTAGCTCATATGCATCTTCAGTCATGATTCATGTAGCTTTGTTATCCATGTATTGTGACAATTTTGGGTAAATGAAAAGCATGCAACTTCTTTTGCTATGGAGTGTGTAGAATGCTTAAGTGCTTGTGTATTGGGTTGATTTGCTTCATCTCACATGCGTTGCACCCTATGTTGTATAGGGCCTGCCGCGGAAACATACGCGGAGCACAACACACCTCCTACTCACTGATACGATGGACTAGGCTCCTTCTCGGGGTGATGGTCGCAGAGACCCTAGTTTGGACCCTGATCGCAGGACTATACCTGAGTCTCTGCCTCCCACTGGTCCTACAGTTGGACTACCCCCTTATGCACCACCGGTTCGCGAGCAGAACCGGGCATCCTCTTCAACGCCGTATGAGCAGCAGGCCGCTCCACCTATTGATAGGTTTGAGCAGTTGTTGTTGATGATGCATCAGCAGCAGATGCAGCACCACCAGCACCACCAGCAACATATGGCCACTATTTCTGAGGCCTTGTCCCAGCGTGGCAGTGCGACTCCACATTCACTGCCTGCATGTCCTGCTGAGACGCAGAGCAGGCCTATCCTCGGCAAGAGGCCACCTGAAGACTTGCCTCCCAGGCTTGAGGCTCTGCTAACCCAGTAAAGGCGAGCGAAACGTCGGTGTACGTATTGCAACAAAGGGGGACACATTGACCCCTTTTGTTTTACCAAGATGAAAGACAATGGGATTACGCCACCTCAGAAGACCGACCGTCTACTGCCACGTGATACATCGGCTCCACCCTTACAACCTGCACTACCAGTGCAACCATTTTTCCGCTCGTCTGTACCTCAGAGTAGGCCACCTCAACAAACTATGACAACACAACCAAATCATCCTCAACGAGCCCATGTGCATGCGCTTGCCACTGAGACACCTGAATCCGCAACTGCAGCGCCTTTGGCCTTTGAGGTCACTGCCCACACTCAAGGTACACCTGTTTTTCCTAATGGTACACATTGAGTCTATTAAACCAATTCATATGAAAGAAAAAGGCCTAACACTGGATTATTACAAAAGTAATACGGTAACTAGAGGTGACACTTATGTTATAAATAATAGGAGGGTTGAAATGAAGAATTTCTACGACTTCATGTTGCCAATAGGGTAGGTCACTAGGTGGTCACTAGCTAGGGGTTAAACCTTCCTTAGATCGTTAACGTTGAAATTACTGGAATAAAGACAATTAGGGTTCAAGTATTACATTAATTCGTACTATTAGACTTATCAATAGTTACGAGTTAGGTCACAATAAATAGAGTTAGTGTATTCACAAATGTTAATAGAAACCTTAGCCAAATCTATACTCTTAGAAACCTCTTTAGGATGATCTATTAGGACATGGATTTACCTTGTCCTTGAAATATAGATTATATTAAGGACTCTCTTAAACTAAGACCTACAGGGCAACCTTAGAAAGAGGATATTTGAACCTTTCGGCGATGGCCATTCCCTAAGCTTTTAAAGTGATCGGACTACGGAGTTACTGAAATATACAACTGCGAAGCATTCGCGACTTGACCCAATTCTCAATCCTGGGCGATTGCCTACGGACTCACTGCTTAGCCGAGCAGAAGACCAGGATCCATTAGGATTGGGAAGGGATACGATGAGCCTTCTACCCTGGCCCGGTATATGATCAATGTATCGGGATTAAGCCCACTAGTACCGTCTCTCCGTGTTGGTCAAACAATGAAAATAGCTATCTTACTCTAGATAATTGAGATTTGTCGTCGAGACTCCAAATAGGTAAAGAAATAAATTGTAGCAAACCATCAGGGTATGAGCAAGGGATAAAGAAGAGGTAGACTAAAATGAACCAGGCTTGTATATACCCTACCACGCGTAGAAACTCGAAATCAATAAAACTTCGGCAAAAGAAATAATTAAATCTTCCCTTATTACCCTTAGCCAATTTCGGGGACGAAATTTTGTTTTAAGGGGGGTAGATTGTAACATCCCGGATTTTTGCCAACCTGGGATTAGACGTCCTTAGGCGATGGGTCGATCCTAACACCTTATTAACTTATCAGAACTGAATCCCATAGTCTAAAATCGCTCCTTAACCCATTTCCTTCACAAATTCCACCCTTCACCACCTTGATCTTTTAATTTTTCAAAGTACTTTCACCCTAGACACTATCTTAAACTAGTTAAGTAGTATAACTTGGATCACTTTATATACAAACTACAAAGGACTAAGTACCACCTCAGACAAAAATCTTACAGGACTAAATCCTTTAGAAATTAGGCGAGATTTAGCTAGTGTTAAACTAGAGTGCCAGTGAAATTAGCACCAATCACTTTAAATACGATCTGCAAGACCCAAAACTTGTAGAATCATTGTCGCTAGGTTACTCTAAAACCTAGGATCAATCTCATTACCCGGCTGCTCTCGGGAGCATCTCGAAACTCCGTATCGGATCTGGATCGCACGTCGGAAGTCCGATTAACACGAAGTTAAGGAACTAGGACCGCCTTGCTGGGCTTGACAACCATCTCAGAAATCAAATCTAGATAGTGTCCCAGCGCTATTCGCTTGAGCTCGGAGTGAAGAGTATGAGAAATGTGAAATTAATTCAAAATAAAATATCTTGAATAATAATCTGGCACCTCTCGCTTGCGGATCAGTTTTAAGTAACCAGACCGTCAGAATCAGACCAAATTACACCCTCGGATCAGGAGAAATTTCATACATATTACATGTACTCGGTATGGGACACTATATTCGTGCTGTCGGCCTACGCTGGCACAGCCTGGCTGTGGTCCCCAGTCGGGTTGCATTCGGGTTCCATTCTCAATAAGCGGACTGGTCGGGCTTCGAAAATAGACTGCCAGTTGGTAGGCTGTCAGTGGAGTGACCTCGAGCATACTCTAAATTTGTGGTGAGGCGAAGAGCCTTCTCGTAGTAACAGAGTATAAACTAGGCCTGTTTCTGTATAGTGATGAATCGTTAAAGAGGTGATGGGGGAGTGGTGTAACCTTTGTGTGTAACAACCCTGGCAGCCTTTGTAGTGACCTAGAAAAACACACCATCGTATGAGATTAACTAGGACTGACGACCCTAGAATGGATCATGTTTGGGAATGATATAAGGGAGGTACCTTAGTTTCCCAATCCTGCTGTATGAAATTGACTAATAATAACTCGGTAATCATGCTCATCATGCATTGCATGTGCCTGGAAGATGTGGAGCACTGAGGGATGAAAGCATGCCGCGAACGTGAGATGGTGTCGCACGAGGGAGGGTGTTGTGAGGGCATACATCATGTCATTCATACTTGCATTAATAAGAGTAGTTAGAATTGTTTGATTGTACTGCTTTATCATTACTGCTTGACTGAGTTGATAACATGTTAACCTATGCTTTATTGTTCCATTGAGTTGGCCACTCATTCCCACATTACGGGACGGTGTTTTAAAACACCGACCAGACCCTGTATCAGATGCAGGTATCATTGGAGCACAGGAGACTGAGCCCGACTTCTATGACGATCAGGAGGAGTTCTCCTACATGCAGTTCGCTGGAGGCTTCGCATAGGCTATCCAGTGCTACGGGGCTACAGGGTTGATAATTTCAGTTGTACTATTTTGACATTTTGATTCAGAACCAATATGTATATATTCGGTGACTTAGTTAGTGTTCATACTCTGGAGATCGAGAATGTTTTGTTTCATATATATCTATATACACTTTTCAGTCTTCCGCTTATGTTTTATACATGGATCTGGAGTATGAATTACTGTTTTGGTTGAATCTCGCTCATGTTTATTGTACTAACACAGACAACATTTAATCATCATTATCTATGTTGCATAAGTGATGTTCTGAAACTCGAGTGTTGAGTTACTACTCGACCCTCGATTTTTCGGGAAGTTAGACAGGTACAGTGAAGTAATGCACCATAGTAATGACTCATATGCAGGCTAATGATGTTCAACATGAAATGTAAACATCATATCCCAAACTTAGTGAAAATATGTGAAAATATTCCCGCTTTTAACTAAGCGGACCATTACATAAATAAGGAAACATAAGTCCGTTGTCTTGTGCGTGGAAGACTATCATTCCACATTCTCTCAGCAATCTCATCTCTCTTCCTTAACCACTCATCACATGTGCGATCCGTCACCCGAGCTAACGCTACCCCTTCATCTACAGAGGTTACATCTACAGGGGATAGCGCAACATCCTTTATATTATCCCCATTGTCCTCAACTACCTCAGCCAGTCCATCATTACCACTAACACGAATGTAATTATGAAGGACACAACAAGCTATAACAATTTTGACTTGTGTTATAAACTTGAACTGAGGAGGAGTACGTAGAATAGGGCAGCGGTTTTTTAACAGGCCAAATGAATGCTCTATGACATTTCGCAACTACGCGTGACGATAATTGAAAAGTTCTTTTTTATTGGCAGACTTTCTTTCAGTACAAAACTCCTTCAAGTGATATCGCACGCCTCGATAGGGTGCCATAAATCCAGGTGAATGTGCATACCCAACGTCAACAACATAATATTTTCCTACACAATTGCAAGATATCTTTCAGATATTTATCACACATAAGTACATACAGAAAAACAATCACCACTTATACGCAATTACCATGTGGAATAAGAAAATAGTCAGGGCGACGGGTGAGTGCATTTTATAGGACACGAGCATTGGATGCGGATACATCCCAACCAGTAAGCATGTTTAAAAATTTCATATCAAATGTACATACGGCCAAAACATTCTATGATAGAAATCCTTTCCGATTTCTAAAAGTTGAGTTTTTTTCTTTTGACAAATAAGCCGGGATATGGGTACCATCTAGGGCCCCGATGTAATCCTACAATCAGAAGGGTGGCAATGATCAGTTCATCCATTAACTATCAACTTATAAGTTAGGAATTTCTCTAACATATCTTCAACTTTACTTAAAAATATGAACTCCACAACGGATTGTCAGAAATTTCTTTGGGTGTGTGTAAACCAAGAAACCTCACGTACTCGGGATAAAGACCGATTATAGCATCCAGCACCCTACTAAAGTGTCTACTCACAGTCTCACCAGATCGTGTAAAATGATGACCAATCACACGATTACGTACTTTATGTCCGACCGTATGAAGAAACATTACAACATGCTCCTCCATGCTGCATCTCCTGCTATCGGAAAGTAAATTCTGATCCGTCAACAGCGAACATAATTCAAAAAATTTGTCCCTACCCATCCTCAGCTACGCAAGACACTTAGTATCACTCTTACGTATAATTCGGCTTGTGAACTTATCCCTCTCAATATGGCATTCATTGGGTTTAGCCTTCATACAGTAACGGCGATGATAATCAGCCGCTCCCATTACAATTACTGCAGCTGCAATGGTGGTTATGGCAGCGACTATTTCACTATCATGCCAATCACTGTCAGATGATCTTTCATCGGAATATTCCGCACTTTCGGAAGCCATGGCAGTTTACAGGGAATTCAAAATTTTTGATCTGATTTACAATATAAGAAAATGTAAATTTGACTTGTATATAAGCATGTATACATACTACATCAAATTTGGAAATATGAAAATAACTGATAATACACTTGGTTATTCAACAAATTTTTTTTCAATTTTCTTTTGGTTTTCTTGTTGTAGGCCCAACTCTTTTAATTGAGTGAAGATTGCATTATAACATACCAAAACATGCTGGCTCTTACTGGGATATGTATTATCGTCATAGATGAGATTGGTACATCCCATCTGATAACAGTAGAACAAGAAGAATTACTAGAAGTTCCAATTAACAGATTAGAAAGACAAATGTACCAACAGTTATTGTTATAGGGGACAATTTCATAACTTGCTGCTGAACAGGTTCATACAAAGAAAACAGTGTAACTCACTTTAAGAAGATGTACAGAAAGTTACAAACAATACATGATCCACTTGGTTCTTCAATCACAAACACCACATATTAGAGTAGATTCTTTTAACAGTAGATGAAAGCAGAGTAGTAGAAAGTACAACAGAGTTACCAACAGATTATACATGTGAGAATTTTTGCACATTTCAACTCAGATTGATACTAGAAACATGTAAACAGCATCACAAGAAGATGTACACAGATCAAATATTTTTGGGAGATTGGTACATTTTTTAACATCACAATCAACAGATATGAAACAAGTTACAGATAGTACAGAAATACCTCTATTTGATATCAACCCAGACCTTGCAGATCCTTATGAGATAATGCTTATTCCCCAAAAAGGAAAGGTTCGAAGAGAAGAAATGTCGTTGAGGAATGGTTTTCAAATCTCAGATAGGGGTTTTATGTAAAACAGGGCATATCCACCGGATGGAAAGAATCGTTGGTACAAACACCACCTGTACTTGGCCTTCCGCAAACAGATGGGTGTCTTGTACTCGGTCATTTCCAGACAGACATTATTTAGCAGAATGCTTAATCTAAACCGATATTAGATTCATCAGGAGAAGATTGCCCCACCATCGCCCGTATACGCATCGACATGGGCAACTCTCTATACAGTCAGGATGTATATGCCTGACCGTATAGAGAGAGATAACGATCTTGGTAAATGTTGTTGGATGAGTTGTCAAATTTTGTTGTGTCAAAACATCTATCTGTGTCTTGTGCTTGTATGGTGATTTATATATATTCAAGACACTGTATAAACACTTCATGACATTGGATGTCTTTAAGAAATACAAAGTGTACTTCATCATCCTATCAATGTTTAAAGCTACAATGTTGAAGTTCAAGTCTCAAGAAACAACTTCAAGACTCAAGAAATGACTTCAAGACTCATAAGCAACGCATGAAGTAGTTTTCACGCTGATGAAGATCTCAAGATTAAAGCTACAACAAGTTCAAGATCTCAAGCTTGATATGGTTCAAATATCTACATTCGTTGAATGGTTGAAGTTCAATGTCCATACGACATGTTTTCAGGTTTGACTGACCTTAGGTTGACCTTATAAGTAGGTCACTTTGGATACATAAATCAAATGTTTATTTTACATAAGTTTGGTCTATTCTACGACCAGTCCTAGCTCCTGTTCGACCAGTCCTAGCATTGGTTCGACTAGTCCATGAAATTCCTCGACCAGTCCTAAGTTGTTGAAGATTTTTGAAATTTTTTGGTACACCTACGACCAGTCCTGGAGGTCCTTCGACCGGTCGTAGGAGTGTCTTCGACTTGTTCTCGACCAGTCGTAGGGCTACGACTCAAAGTCCAGCAAGCTAATCTATGGTCCTACGACCAGTCGTAGAGAGATACGACCAGTCGTAGGTGACCCACGACCAGTCGTAGGCTTCCCACGAGTAGTCGTGGAACGACTTTCAAAGATCGCGCTCAATATTTCAAATATCCGTTAGAGCTACGACCAGTCGAAGGTTTCTAAGACCAGTCGTAGACGCGATTTTTGTTTCTATAAATTGAACACGAAATTCAGAGTTTTCACAATTCAACTCGATTCAATTCAAGAAATTTCAAGTGATCACTCTGAGATAAGTCTTTGTTTATTTTAAGCTACGTTGTGCTTATTTAATATTCCTTTTTGCTAGCTTATTTAATTTGATTTTGTTTCTGTATTCCAATCTTATTTGAAAAGAGGAATTACCTTATTCCTTCTTCTTGGAATCAAAATCAAATATAGCTACGCCCAACTAGTTAAAATCTAAAATCTATTAGAATTTAGAACCATATTAAAGTGAGTATTGGAAATTGAACTTTGACATTCAATCATCTACTCCGATTGGTTCTACCGGGCTGCTACGAAAAGGAGAAATCCAGGTATTTTACAATTCTGTAAAATTTCATTCCTTTTGGTTTTGTTTGAGGTTAAGCCAGAAAAATCTCATTGTATTGGTTATCTGAGGAGAGCCAAAAAACTCAGAAAAGAGGGGTTTTTGAATTGTGTAAGCCCGAGTGAAAAAGACACAATTGTAAAGGTTTTGGGTGAACCTGTGAAAACCTATTTGATAGTGAACGCTAATATCCCCTGTGTGAGGATATTAGGAGTGGAGTAGCATTCTGTGTGGCTGTTGAAAGACAGTTGGTGTACACACAGGCGAACCACTATAACTCTTTGTCTTGTGGATTGAATGCTTGCTTAATTTTCATATCTTTTATCATTCAATTGTGTGGAATGTACAAGTGGATGTGAATGTTGTAACTATTTACATTTCAAGCAAGTGTGGGGATTGTTGTAATAATTTAGATCTATATTTCTGCATTTAATTTCAATTCCTTGCTATTCATTTATTTCTATTAAAATTGAGTCCTTGATCCAAAAGATGTTCTAGAAATAAGGTTGTCCTACCATAAGCCCTTGTTTATTATGGTGTAAGGTTGTCCTTAGAACTGAATTTGTATCAATCTCTCAATACTTATTTATCAAGGTGATTTGATTTCAGCATTGTGAATTGATTTATAATTGTAAGGCTATTGGTTTATTTTATTTCCGCTGATTTTATTTTAATTTGGCATAGTCCTATTCACCCCCCCTCTAGGACATATAGCTTGGCCTTTTCAGATGTGCACTGCGGCGTTGGACTGAGAAGCACGGACAGTCGGTACCCAAACATGAAGGTGGCAGCAAGCTATAACAGCCACTGTAAGATGAAGTCTGTCTAAGAGAGGGAATATACTGAGTTCATCGTCGACATGAAGGGAGCGGGAGATGATGTACAGAGACGAAGGAGTATAGGTTCGCTTGTTCTCTTAACGAATACATGGAAATGGTGTATTTTCGATTTCAACCCTCTTCAATACAATACAGTAAAGAGACGGAACCGGACACTGAAACGCCGTCTGGATTTACTTTACAATCGATTACGATAAGTGGTTCGGCAACGTATTCGCGCGCGTGGAATACCCCACTCGGTCGTTCATTAACAAACGAGGGACATGTCACATCAACCCCGATAATACGATATTATACAATCCAAACTGTGAATCCAAACATGCCCTTAATGGACTGTAAATGGAAATTCTTCTCAGGTTATCCTCATGTAAGGGGACTTTGATCTCTGCTACTACCGTTGCAATTCAATCAAACACAAGACTACATGTGTTAAATGAAATTACGTCGGTTGTCTAATACGACACCATGTTACGTGGAAACTTACGGAGCTTAGAATTATAACCGAGTCCTAGAGAGGGATAAATATGACCACTTAATTTTTTTTGCCTAATTAAATAATTTATCAATTAAAACATTAAGGCATAAAGGTCTAATTGTATAGACTACAAAAGATACAAAAATATGAGCAACTAGTCTATAAGGTAAGATGTGAAATATAAATTCCGTGTATGCTACAAATTAAATGCCTAGCACACAATTTATTCATGCATCCGTAAATGAACAATTCAAACAAAAACATGATAAAATTGCATCCACATAAGCAATAACAAACACAACGATGTATAATGTTTAGATTAAATACCTACTCCACTCCCGGTGGACACACTCTCCTCGCGTGTATTAAATTTCACTATCTCGATGGTTTTCAATAGGTTTACCACTAACCTTTATAATGATTTTTAATAGATTTACCACAAACCTTCAGTCCTACATAAGAACCTATACGTACGCACCCGTGCTGGTGGAATACATATACACCCATGTCGGTGGACCACATTTCCACCCATGTCAATGGCTTCTACAAAAACTTAATTGGTTTTCTATCAGTTCACCAATAACCTTTATGGTCCTAATCCAGTGACCTATGTGCACTCTTGTTGGAGGCAGTCCTACACAAGGACTTACATGTTTACACTCGTGTCGATGGCCTACGTACGCACCCGTATCCGGTGGTAATTCGATCATACACAAGGACCTACATATTTACACTCATGTCGATGGCCTACGTATGCACCCATATCTGGTGGTGATATGATCCTACATAAGAACCTACATGAGTTTGAGTTACAAACTCTATACTCAGTCCTACACAAGGAAGAGTATATGGACCCTAAAATAACAACCTACTTGTTGGATTAAGCCTCGTTGATGTAATTTTTTTAAGATGAGTCTTCTCTTCTTGAATCTTCTTATCTTGTGCTCCCTCGATCTTTGATGCAGATGCTTCAGCTCCTACAATCAGTTACCTTATATATGATGCACTTATGAGGCTACCAAGGTAATAAAAGGATGGTGAGATCTCCTACAATAAATGGATAGTTGGTTTCAATAAGAGAATTCACCTAGATAGATTCCTAGATATTATAGACAACGATTTACCAATTGGGTTAGTGTCTAATCTCTAAAAAATGGAGAAGTTTGTGCACATCTTCATAATGAAGCTTGGAATACTCAATAGAGAAATGCACTTGAGTCTTGAACAAACACTCTTTTTATCGATGTAGATCTGAACATTGATGCTTACAGAAGAGGATAAAATACATAACCTTGCATTTCTTGAAGCAGAGCACCATACATGTCTTAAACCATTGTGATGTCGACTTGAATCATATATATATCAACATACAAACACAAGACACACAGATAGAGGTTTTGGCACAACTAAATTTGACAACCAAAAGAGCATGAGACAATAGCATTTACAGAAATGACCAAGCTGGAGTGAAGTCGGGATGATAGTACGTAGTATCGCGGGCTACGGGGTACACCACAAGGGACTTCTATCCAAACCAGTCCCATACCTAAATTTGGATAGTCAGACCTAATGTGGTAAACTCTTGATCTCAGGTTAGTCGCCCGCCTAACCAAAATCCTGGCCATTGCGAAGGTACACATGTCAAATTAGTTGCTGTAACGCCCTGAGTTTTCAGGACCTGAGTACACGACCCGTTTCCCAAAAACCCGAGTGTTAACATTAAAGGATGGTCAAATTTGAGTGTACATACATTTTTTTTTTCTTTTATCAGAGTAAGCAAATGAGCGTAGTGTGGACAAATCGACATAAAGGAAAATTTTATTATCATTTAAATATACAAGAAGCTGCCCATAATGACTTATACAAACCAATGTCTCTGAATTTAACAAGTACAAGATTTTTAAGAATTTAATACATGAAGAATAGAAGAAAGCATATAAATATAAGCCGCAAGACCGCGCAGCTCCTCCAGGAAATACAGCCATGCATCCCTGGTGATCGTACATTGCTTCTCATCAAGTCTGATCATATACATCATCTAGGCCACCTGTTTTACCTGTACGGTTGTATATTTGATGGATGAGTGGCCAGCTCAGTGTGAATTCCCCTCAAGATTACACACCGCCGCATTAGGTAAGCATAGTTATAAAACAACAAGGCAATCAAAACAATACATGATGCAGTCCTTTTAAATGCATGGATGCGTGAATGCACATCGACCTGGGGATGCACATCCAGTCGGACTTGGGCTCGTCGCCCATGCAAATCATCGACCTAGGAAAATCATCCAGTCGGAACAGGAGTCGATAGTCGGTGGTCTGGGAGCTAGCGAAACGATACCCCAACAACTCTAGGGCACATGCTACAGCATCCAGAATTAGCCACCCGTCATCGCCAATATGCCATGGATGCATGATTAGCCAAACCGTTATTAGTCCAGTTACAATCAGACAATTTAGGTAAGCTCAAGGTCACTACGGGGAGCTCAGAGCCCAGCGTAGGCCGACAGCTCGGGCATAGTGTCCCATACCACCATCCCCGGCTCATGAGACTACCATCTTAGGATGTTTAATGGAAACCCATCGACTAGTGGCCAATCATGTTACAATATATGGGGCTTACCACCGCATGGTTGCACAATATAAAACATCAAACCCGTATAGGGCGAATACCAAACAAACCACGTAAAAATAAGCCACATAGGGCGAGTATCAAAATATGCCACATAGGGCGAAGACCATCCTTAAAAATTATTGGGCACAACAACCCTGGATGGTAGGCCCACATCAATCATCCTTCTAGACCACCACTCAATAACCACCTAGTCGAAGGTCCATTACGATCACAACTAGTCAAGATACATCCCAAGTATGGGTGTACATTCATATGTGGGAATTTTCCACCAATGTACCAGTTTAAGTTTCATAAGCAACTCACAAAAAGAAATCCATAAGCATGAGCAATTATATAGGGTAATCATAAAGCATGTAATACAGTAATTAAATTTCCACCAGCTAACACATGTGATTATAAAGGGAGATATCAATTATAAATTTAAATAAAAACTATAACTTAAACTAATGAGAAGATGGAAAGCTCAAGGGGAAGAATCATCACCTTATGTTTAGGATCACCTACTAGTGTTGTTTAGAGAATGCATGATTCCTTAGAGCCAAATCCTACCATCAATTGTAAAGTTACACCGTTAGATTCAAGCTTTATACTATATTCTTGGTCAAGGTCTTAACCTAAGGTTTGGATTACCTTAGTTTTAGGGTTTTGATGTAGAACTAGGTTTTCATCCATAAGTTTTAGGTCTAGGATAAGTTTTTAGGATTTGGATTGTAGCTGGCGTATGATAATTTACAATATTAATTTGAAAAGTAATTATTAACATTAGTGTTATAATTATTGTTTGCCAACTTAGTAATAATACCCATTATGATGTCAATAATACTATAATTTATTATTAACGATTGTGCCTAAGAATAATAATTAATGATTAATATTTAATAACGGTACTTTGTGTGGACTCACTACCATTAGCATGGACAATCTATTAGAGGTTAGTTGTGTTTAACAGTCCCAATTATTATCATAATACTAATGATAATAATAATAGCTATCAAGTATTAATAGTGGATCCAATCATGATAATAGATACTATAATTGGCCATTAAAGCATTCAAAATCATTTGTTGGGCCCACCAAGTTGTGGGTTACAAATCCAACCCATCCATTATGTGTGTCCCACTAGGTTAAGGGGTCAAACCAAGTTTCAGGTGCATCCAAAACTCAGATGGTCCCCAACAAGTCTTTTTACACGGTTTATCTTGTCTTCATGAGATTGTAGATGGAGTGGGCCACCTGAGCTTTGTGTATGGTTGGTTTTTGGGGGCACCCCGTATATAAAGGGGGCCCATCTAATGGACGGTGTTGATGTTCAACACACATCACGGTAGAACTTGTGGTGGGGCCATGTTTCAAGCCAAAATTTTAAGTAAAATGAGGCAGCGTCAACTTGCATGTTTCTTGTATTATCTTTTTTTTTTTTTTGATAGGTGGGGCCCGCCTAAGGAGGATCTACTCCGTTGATTGGGTTCCAGGGCTCAGGAAAGGCCCAATGCCCAATTTTGAATATGTCTTGATGCACCGAAATATCACAAAGGGCCCTAATGATCTACCCCTATTAAATTAGTCTTTATGCTGGTGTGGCCTACCAGAGAGTTGGGTTGGCTTCGTTTTTCGGGTCAACGCCTAAAATGAGGTGGAAAATGGGATGGATGGTGGTGGAGATATAAAATACAACTAAATGGGTCCCACTTAAGCAAAATAGAAAGGTGTTGAATAATACATGCCTCAGTCAGACCCACATAACTTGGTAATCGTCGATACAACAGCCGTTTTATAGATGGACGGTATAGGATGAAACATATACATCATGCTGGGCTCCCACCTATCCTATTCTTGGACGGTGCAGATGGTGGGTCCCATAGCACTTGTTGACGTTACAGCGATGGGACCCACAGAGCCTGGTGGCGTCAACAACCAGTTATGTAACTGGTGTGAGGTACCCAGCCAATCCGTTTTCAAGGTGGGGTCCATCTCGTGGACCGTGGATCAAGTGGGCCATACAGTCGTCGTCATCATCAATAACGAAAGAAAGAGAGGGAGGGAGAGAGAGAGAAGTTACCTTACTCGGTTTAGCTTGAAGCTAGGACAAGGAAGAAAGTCGGGATCGGTAATGGCGGATCGTTAAACAACGAGTTTTCCTCCATTTTGCTTCTGCTGGACATTCCGTATAGGTTCACAAGAGCTTCTGGAGGCGACTGTTCAAAGCTTTATGGACGTTTTCATGGTGGGGTTCGAATGGGGAAGAAACGGCTATGGGAGAGCTGTTCTTGGTTGCGGGTTTTCTTCCCAAAGCCTTAGCTCCTTAAAAAGGGAATAGACGGCTAGGATTGTTTGCAAATGATCGGACGAGATCGAAGGATTCCCACGCACGCGTGCCAGCTGGAGACAGAAATTTCCATTTTTAGAAAGTTTGTGTTTTTGGGCTCACTTGTGGCGAGGATCGTGTGCATGTACACGTGTGGAATAGGGTGAAACTTAGGGGTTTCGGTATCACTTCTGCCCTCTGTCAGATGGATGGCTCTGATCGTCTTGATGGTTCCTCATGGTGGGCCACAGTGCAAGCAAAACGGACGTCCGACAGTCCGCTGCCAACGCCGAAAGAAGAGAGGAAGTTTCTCTTTTTTTGAGAAACACGAGTCAGAGGCTCTGACTGAGCGTGCTCTGCTCAATGCACTGTGAGAGTATGCCCCAGGTGCACATGCAGTGCATGTGTGGGGTCCACTACGATGTTTGAATGAAATCTACTCCGTCCATGACCCGCCGTGGGCCCATTTGGGTCGCTTGGCCAGAGATGAGGGAAATACGAAGCTTGGGTGGGCCATACACCTAAACCTTTACTCCTAATGGTGGGTTTTTGTCAATCTAATGGTTGGATCATCCCGGGATTGAGTGTCAACGGTTGGAAAGGGCCAAGGGGCTAAACTATGAAACTTATCTAAGTACTAGGTGGGTCATATGTTAATCAACGTGGACGGGCTGTATTCCCATTGAAACAGGATGTCATTTATGTTACATGGATTTCACGTGAATTCGTGGCTTGCATGCACGGTTGGAAAAAAAAAATTAAGTGGGGTCCGTTTGTGATGACTTCCGAGGATCCATGCCATTCACCACCTTTGTATCGCTATGTTAGGACACTCTGTCGAAAATGGAGTAATTTAGATAATCCAATGGACCGCACGATCCCACCGAGTAGCAAGAATTCTCACCGTTAGAAATTCAACAGTGCCATGCATGATATTGTATTTACACTTGTACCCTTTTCTTTTCAAAACTTCTGCCGTCTGTAACTCATAAGTCTACCGTCTAAATGTGATGAAATTTGACAGGTGATCTTTATTTTTCACGCTCTTTCCGTCACCCAAATTTGATCTCTGATATCTCAAGGATGATTAAGAATCTCGGCTAATATATTTCAGAATTTTAAAATAATATTTGTACTCCTCTGATTGACAAGTTACCGAGCAGTTTGGACTTAAACCCAAAGATTTTCATGATGATCAGTTTGTCATGATGTTTACATGGCCCGTTTGGCGGATCCAAACATGATGGGTGGTTAGATTACTTGTTAATAACAAGAGGACTCGATGGTTAGCACTCTGGTCATGTATGTCAGTAGATGTACGGTCAGTTTCGTAAATGGATGGTCATCAGGTGTGTTTCTGGAGTGATTATGGGTATGACACATATATTGTTGGATTTGAGTGACTTGTTCATATGTGTAAGTTTCTCGGATTGAAATTCTAATGGTAGATTAAGCATATCCATATGGGGTGAACAAGATGGACGGGTCAGAATCTTGATCTGGTAAGTGTATGAACGGATGTAGAGGTCAAGTAACTGATTTACTATGATCTAAGGGCTAAAATTTGACGTGTATGGTTAATTTATGATAATTAGGCCTGGTATAAAATTTCACATGAAACGGACCGTGGGAACCATGTGATCTAGTGTTAGGGGTCTAGGTTAGTGGCAATTTCGTAATTACCGCCGATCTATGAGTTTTGGAAAATCTAATGACTCTATATGGTTGTAAACACATTTCTAAGCAGTTCTTACTAAAGAACATATATCTAAATCATTATGGATAGGGAATTATTCGTCACGTCATCTAAGGGAAAGTACTTACGTGAAATCATGTGATGGGTGAGCTTGTCTTGAAATTCAACGGTCAGATGGTTTGATTTATGGATGAAGATCATCCCCAACGGTTATGTTTATGTCAGGGCAAGGATGTAAGGCTAGAATAGTTGGATTGGTATCGTACACATGTATATGTCACGTTGAATCTTATGGTAACGCCCGAGGACTTTCGATGCCCGAGCATCGAAAAGTTCGGGGCGTTACAGTTGCGCACCACTAGCCTGAGTGGATAGTAAATGAATGAATGAATGAGTAAAATCCTAGGTATACAACTCCTGCTCAATAAGTCCAAATATCATACCGTACATCTCTAGGATCATCACTGGAGTCTAGTACACTCCAAACACAAATGCCACCCCATCGCGCGCAACAAGGTGTGTGGAAGAAACCTCACTATACGCCTGCCAATATCGGGCCCATCTCATCTATAGCAGACCCATTCCTCAAGTTGGTCATACTCAGCCAAGCTTTGCCCCCTCCTCTGGGGTAGGTAAGGCCGCACCCCCTTCCAACCGACTACGACATAGTGAGAGACGCGGCCTAACGGTATATGACCCTCATGTGCTCATGCATCTACTCGGTCTAGATGTTGGAGCAACTTCTAGAACCAAGAGGGTTTAAGGAATTTCACCCAGGGATACCTATAGCACCCCTTGTAGAACAGATTTTTGGTGTCCCATCTGACCATCCACGATATGTTTGTGGAGGCTACAACCCTGATGTCGCTAGGGCGTACGATGGTCATATCACAAAATGCGAGATGCATGAGACACACTATCTAGTAATGCAGCAATCTTGCACGTACCGCACGCTCATGTGGACAACTCCTTCATAGAGTTCGATAATAATCTGCCCAATGGCATGTGCTATGATCAATCACTCCTCACATCAAGCATACATATGATGTGCATGGGCATGGATCGTGAAGCTATACTAAGCATGTTATAAGATGATGGTGTACTCTCCTCATATTAAGGATGGGCCTAGACAACCTACTCATAACAAGAATGGGCCTCACAATGGGCCTTATTAAATACATAATAGGTGGACCCTACACATGGGCCTTAAATACATCACATGGACCTCATCGCACAGACTTCAAATACATAACAGGTGGGCCCTGTATATGGACCATTAATACATCTCAATGGGCCTCATCACATGACCCTAATAAGGATCGCAATGGGCCGCTCACACTTGCCTAATATACATCACAATGGGCCTCATCACATGGGCATAATATGCATCGCAATGGGCCACTCACACAGGCCTAATATACATCACAATGGGCGGCAACCCATGGGCTTCAAATACACAATAGGTGGGCCCTACACTTGGGCCTAATATACATCATAGGTGGGCCCTGCACATGGGCCTCATACACATCAAGTGGGCTACATCAATGGGCCTCATAGATGGGCTACAAATATGTCAAGGTGGGCCTCACAGATGGCCACAAGTATATCAAAGTGGGCCTTAAGTGGGAGCTTGGATTACATCTAAAATCATTTCAATAGTTGCAGGTTCAACATGTGTATCACTGTACACTGTCATTCTATGGGGCACATGACACCTAAATGATGATCAACACCGCCCAAACATTGTCTATGTAAATCAGTACTGTCCAAACATTAGACAGCACCGTCTAAACACTGTCTAGCACCGTCCAGTACAATCTGGACGGTGTGGATGAAATAAATACATCAGGGTGGGTCCCACTCGCTGACAAGGAAAAACAGATGGACGTGTGATATATAACACGTCATCAAAGTGGGCCCTGCCCGTCCAGAACATAGATGGACGGCGTGGCTAACAGATACATCTCAGATGATTTGGACGGTGTGCCACGGCGTGGCCCACATGGCACCGTCCATCAGGTCCAACACCTTCCAGATGATTTGGACTGTGTGGATGAAACAAATAAATCATGTGGGACCTACAGAACCTGCTGACATAATCACAACAGTGGGTCCCACCATTTGGATGGTTAGGATGAACACATCAGGGTAGGCTCCACACACGTGCATCGCAGCGGGCCCCTCATGAATGGATGGTCTGGATCTGACATACATGTGGGACCCACATGACTTACTGACATCATTCCAGCAGTTGTATGCTGCTGGATCCCCACCATCAGAAGGATGGTGCCCCCCCCCCCAAAAAATACATAAATCACAGTGGATCACATATCTAGACCGCTGGACGGTCTGGATCAAACGAATGGACGACGTTCGGAAAACACATGCACCATGGCTGGATCCACACGTGTGGGGCCCACCAGGTCAGCATCAAGCGGACAATTGTATTTTTCTTTCTCCCAATGTCCAAGGATCGGACAGACAGCGTGGGTTTCATCCACTCATCAGGTGGGTCCCGTCTAGATGGACGGACGGTGTGGATGAAATCCACACGCAGGTGGGTCCCACGTAGTTGGACGGCATGGTTCATCATAGGTGGGCCATCATAAAAATATATATATATAGAAAGAGAGAGAGAGAGGGAGAGAGAGAGAGAGAGAGACATGAGAAGGGGAGGGACCCCGCCACTATGGGCCCTCCCTATACAATACATACATTAAGATGGGTCCCACCATATGTAGGCCCTCAACCCATCAAAATCACACAAATCGACTCTAGAAAACACCCACCTTTGATCTCCTTTTCCTTCTTTTGCCTATAGCCTCTGGAGCTCAAGGAAACGATTTCAACAGTTGAGATGATTTTTGGATGGTGGAGATGAGAGGTAGGAAGGTGGGCCACATCTAGCTCTCCCTCATGGAGCTTGGACGTTGGACTCTCATAGGGTTGCTTGGAAGAATGAGAGAGAGAGAGAGATGAGAGAGAGAGGTTGTAAGAGAGAGTGATGGGTGAGTGGTGGGTGTACTTGGTTGTAAGAGAAAGTTGACTTTAGGAGATGGGTGATTATACTTGCTTGAGGTGATTGATAGGATTTGTACTTGACATTTGATGTGATGGATTCTCTTAGGATTGCAAAGCGCGGTGTTTTCCTCGAACTGAACGTGGGCCCACATCTTTAGGCCCGTGTTTGGCCTCGGTGCGTGAGACGTAGCATCGGAACCTCGGCGACGGCGCGGTGGTTAAGGTACAAGTCTCAGGTCGAGTCGACTCACATTTATAGGATGCGACTCGGGGTCACACGCAAATGCCGATTACAGGTCGCGAGTTGCCGGAATTCGACTGGGAGGACTGCGGAAGCCTATGGAACGGTACGGTCTAGGATACGGTCCTCACAGCTCTCCCCTCTTAATAAAAATTTCATCCTCGAAATTTAAACACAATACAACCAATACAAAACTCACCAAGGAAGAGAAAATCCTATCAGAACACAACATACCAACATAATCATATACTAAGAGATAAGGATAACAACAACGAATCTCAGCCTCTTACTCCCAAGATGCCTCCTCAGCATTATAATGACCAAACTAATCTTCGAATCCCGAATCAGAATGATCGAAAATGGAATACTATGCAGCCTCACAATTTCAACGGTAGGGAGTTATATCAAAAAAAAATTCTAAGTTATCTGAACTCGGGGATCTAACCATTCTAAGTTCTCAACAATCATAAAGTGCTGGGTAGCTATCAGCAGATATGTGATGTTATCTTCAGATATTCTCAAGTTATGCTCTGATACCATCTTCTGTCACGCTTCAAACCCGGAAACCGGGCTCACAAAATTCCCGATTGCTGAATTCGGTGCTGACAGCCTCCGCAGTACCCCATTCTTGACTCCCAGAGCCCATACGCCAAATTCCGATCTTGGGATCCTACGAGGAGGATTTTCCAACGTACATTTATCTCATAAGAAGCATAACCACAAGTTTACCCAAATCACAAAGGCAACATCATCATCACATATCCATTAATATAAATATACAATGCTGAAAAAGAAATACATATGTAAAAAAATAAAGCTCCAAGAGTCCGCTGCACGCTCCAAGCTCAACACTGCTACGACCTAACGCCACTTGCATGCATCTATTGTGCATAAGCTTATAGAAAACTTAGAGGGTGGTGAAAGTGTATGCGCAAGATAAGTGTCAAGCATATAAATACAGCGCCATAATCATACAATGTCGGAAATACTGGCAATATCATGAATCATACGATATCAGAGTAAGCGGAAACATACCGGTAAGTCCATGAGTCATATAATATCAGAGTACGCAATGCAGATCATAATGAGCCAAATATCATATACTGCGGATGCAATGCAATAAGCAAATCCTACTAAGTCCGTCTAGGCCATATAAGTGCAGAAACGTAGCAACCCAAAGTGTCATATGCTGTGGATGGAATGCAATATGCGATGCGAATGAAATGACCAAGATGTAGTGAAGTCGGGATGATAGTACGTAGTATCGCAGGCTACGGGGTCCATTACAAGGGACTTCTATCCAAACCAGTCTCATACCTAAATTTGGATAGTCAAACCCAATGTGGTAAACTCCCTATCTCAAGTTAGTCGCACGCTTAATTGAAATCATGGCCATTGCGAAGGTACATATGTCAAATTAGTTACGCACCACCAACCCGAGTGGATAGTAAATGAATGAATGAATGAGTAAATGCTAGGTATACAACTCCTGCTCAATAAGTCCACATATCATACCGTACATCTCTGGGATTATCACTGGGGTCTAGTAAACTCCAAATTAGATTGCTACCCCATCGCGCGCAACAAGGTGAGTGGAAGAGACCTCACTATCCGCCTGCCAATATTGGGCCTGGCTCGTCAATAGCGGACCCATTCCTTGAGCTGGTCAAACTCAGCTTAGCTTTGCCCCCTCCTCTGGGGCAGGTAAGGCCACACCCCCTTCCAATTGACCACGACACAGTGAGAGATGTGGCCTAACGGTATATGGCCCTCATGCGTTCATGCATCCACTTGATCTAGACGTTAGAGGAACCTCTGGAACCAAGAAGGTTTAAAGAATTTCTTATAGGGATATCTATAGCACCCCATGTAAAACAGATTTTCGGTGTCCCATCTGACCATCCACGATGTGCTTGTGGAGGCTACGGCCCTAATGTCGCTAGGGAGTACGGTGGTCATATCACAAAATGCGAGATGCATGAGCCACACTATCCAGTAATGCAGCAATCCTGCGCGTATTGCCTGCTCATGTGGACAACTCCTATCATGGAGTTCGATAATAATCTGCCCAATGACATGTGCTATGATCAATCACTCCTCACATCAAGCATACATACGATGCACATGGGCATGGATCGTGAAGCTATACTAAGCATGTTATAAGATGATGGTGTACTCTCCTCATATCAAGGATGGGCTTAGACAGCCTACTCATAACAAGAATGAGCCTCACAATGGGCCCAAGGGAAGGTTAAAATGGGGACATCTAACCATCATTGCCCATCAATGTGGACATTTAACCAACATCGCTTCCAAGCAGTGGCCCACATAAACATCATTACATACATTATAGTGAAATCACACATTACATCGGTCTGTGCATTCATCGCATTGGGCCTCACTCAAGGGCCACATATACACCACCTCGGGCCTCGCCATACGGGCCACAGTACATCACAATGAGCCTTATCAAATGGGCCACAAATACATCACAACGGGCCACATACCTGGGCCGAAAATACATCTCATTGAGACTTATTAAATACATAATAGGTGGACCCTACACATGGAACTTAAATACGTCACGTGGACCTCATCGCACAAATTTCAAATACATAACAGGTGGGCACTGCACATGGGCCATTAATACATCTCAATGGGCCTCATCACTTGGGCCTAATATACATACAATGGGGCGCTCACACGGGTCTAATATACATCACAATGGGCCTCATCACATGGGCCTAATATGCATCACAATGGGCCACTCACACGAGCCTAATATACATCACAATGGGCTGCAACCCATGGGCTTCAAATACACAATAGGTGGGCCCTACACATGGGCCTAATATACATCACAGGTGGGCCCTACACATGGGCCTCATACACATCAAGTGGGCTACATCAATGGGTTGTACTAATGGGCCTCGTACACTCAAGTGGGCTACATCAATGGGCCGCACTAATGGGCCTCATAGATGGGCTATAAACATATCAAGGTGGGCCTCACAGATGGGCCATAAGTATATCAAAGTGGGCCTCAAGTGGGAGCTTGGATTACATCTAAAATCATTTTAATAGTTGCAGGTACAACATGTGTATCACTGTACACTATCAGTCTATGGGGCACATGGCACCCTAATGATGATCAGCACCGCCCAAACATTGTCTATGTAAATCAGCACTATCCAAACATTAGACAGCACTATCCAAACATTGTCCAGCACCGTCCAGTACAATCTAGACGATGTGGATGAAATAAATACATCAGGGTGGGTCCCACCCGCTGACAAGGAAAAACGGATGGACGTGTGAATATATAACACATCATCAAAGTGGGCCCTGCCCGTCCAGAATATAGATGGACGACGTGGATAATAGATACATCACGGTGTGGCCCACATAGCATCATCCATCAGGTCCAGCACCGTCCAAATGATTTGGACAGTGCGGATGAAACAAATACACCACGGTGTGGCCCACATGGCACCGTCCATTAGGTCCAGCACGTCCAGATGATTTGGACAGTGTGGATGAAACAAATATATCATGTGGGACCCACAGAACCTGCTGAAGTAATCATAGCAGTGGGTCCCACTGTTTGGACAGTTAGGATGAACACATACTTCAGGGTGGGCTCCATACACGTGGCAGGTGAGTGCAACAGCGCATCACAGCGGGCCCCTCATGAATGGACGGTCTGGATCCGACGTACATTTGGGACCCACATGACTTGCTGACATCATTCCAGTAGTTGTATGTTACTGGATCCCCACCGTCAGAAGGATGATGCCCCCCCCCCCCCCCCCAAATACATAAATCACGGTGGATCACATTTCCAGTAGCTAGACGGTCTGGATCAAACGAATGGACGACATTAAAAAAACACATGCACCATGGCTGGGTCCACCCGTGTGGGGCCCATCAGGTAGCATGAACCTGACATTTGTATTTTTCTTTCTCCCAGTGTCCAAGGATCGGACAGACAGTGTGGGTTTCATCCACGCATCAGTTGGGTCCCGTCTAGATGGATGGATGGTGTGGATGAAATCCACACGCAGGTGGATCCCACGTAGCTAGACGACATGGTTCATCATAGGTGGGCCATCATAAAAAAAATATATATAGAAAGAGAGAGAGAGAGGGAGAGAGAGAGAGAGACGTGAGAAGGGGAGGGACCCTGCCACTATGGACCCTCCCTATACGATGCATACATCAAGATGGGTCCCACCATATGTGGGCCCTCAACCCATCAAAATCACACAAATTGACTCTAGAAAACACCCACCTTTGATCTCCTCTTCCTTCTTCGGCTTATAGCCTCTAGAGCTCCAAGGAAACGATTTCAACGGTTGGGATGATTTTTGTATGGTGGAGATGGGAGGAAGGGAGGTGGGCCACATCTAGCTCTCCCTCATGGAGCTTGGACGTTGGACTCTCATGGGGTTACTTGGGAGAATGAGAGAGAGAGATGAGAGAGAGAGAGAGGTTGTAAGAGAGAGAGATGGGTGAGTGATCTGTGTGAGTGATGGGTGAGTGATGTGTGTACTTGGTTGTAAGAGAAAGTTGACTTTAGGGGAGGGGTGGTTGTACTTGCTTGAGGTGATTGATGGGATATGTACTTGACATTTGATGTAATGGATTCTCTTGGGATTGCGAAGCACGGTGTTTTCCTTGAACTGAATGCGGGCTCACATCTCCTAGCCCGGCTATCACCTCGGTGCGCGAGATGCGGATGGACCCGCGGCGAGGGCGCGGTCACTAGGGTACAAGTCTCGGGTCGAGTCAACTTAGATTGACAGGTTGTGACTCATGGTCGTGCGCAAATGCCGATTACAAGTCGCCGGTTGTTGAAATTCGATCGGGAGGACCATGGAAGCCTACGGAACGGTACGGTCTAGGATATGGGCCTCACAAAAAGTACCACTAGTTCAATGCCACCTGAAGACCTAAGAAAAATCCCAAGGGCCTGTCGCTCTCGTGAGTACACAGAAACTCCGTAAGGGACCTAGACCGCATGTCGGGGGTCCGATGACCTTGAAATTATAGGATAACGTTCGTCCTACTGGGCTTGACAACCATCGGGGGAAGCAAGCCCAGATAGCATCCAGAAATGTCCAACTTGAACCATGAGTTAAGAGCATGAGAAATGCAAATATCCTAAGAAAATGAACTAAAACTTAAGTGAATTAGGCCTCCGTTCTTACGCAAATTTAAGGATTTTGGACCGTTGGTTTGTGACTAAACTTCACACATGGAGAAAGGAAATTTTCCTGCACATATCCGTATAATCGTGGCGCCGATTGGACATATATGACTGTTGATCTAACACAGTCTCTCCATGGTCGATTTGCTTATCCAATCGCACCGAAATCATGTCCTAGAGTGGATCCATTGTCAGGTGTAAGTGCTATGTTTTTTAGCTCCTATGATTGTCAAATTTTGTAGTGCCAAAACCTCTTGGAATCTGTGTCTTGTGTAGCTCATCTACATATTTAAGACTGTGCATCTCATGTACAAGAACAAAGGTCTTTACCTCAAAAACTTCAAATGCAAGATCAAGAGATATACATGTTTAAGTATAATACCATTGGATAGTTCACTCCTTCAACCTTCAAAGTTCAAGGTTTTAAAGCTTCATCTAAGGCAAGACAATAGTCTTTACTTTGGTACTCAAAGCTCAAGGTGAAGTACAACTCAAGTACCTCAAGCTCAAGCTTCAATGTATTTCAAATTCAAGCTTCAAAATGTCTTAAGTTCAAGCTTCATCATATGTCAAGATCTTAAGCTTCGTGAACTGCAAAGAACAACTATCAACTGAAGCAAAAGAAGATTCAATGTTCATATATTGCTTATAAGGTATGAATGACCCTAGATGGACCATAGGATAGGTCATTTTGAATACATAATTTAATTGGGTCACTTTATAAGTGCATAGTCTGTTTTTTGACTAGTCTTAGACTATGTTTGACTAGTCCTAGTACTGTCTCAACTAGTCCAAGAAATTTCTCGACTAGTCCTAAGTTTGTTACTAATTTTCAGAATTTTTTATTAAAGCCCCGACCAGTCCTGGAGACTGTTCGACCAGTCGAGTGAACAGTGCTCGACTAGTCGAAGAGGCTCGACTCAAAGTCCAGCAACTAAATTGGGTCCCACACAACCAGTTGTGGACAAGACTCGACCGGTCGTGGAGGCCACTCGACCGGTCGATCAGGCCCTTCGACTAGTCGTGGAATGGCTTGATCTTATCGCGCCCAAATTTTCAAAAGTTTGTTGGTCCTTCGACCTGTCGAGTTGACCTCGGGGCCAGTTGAAGGAACGATTTCTGCACTTATAAATAGAGCATGATTTTCAGAGTTTGATATCCAATTCAAGCAAAATTAAGACACCAATCTGAGAGATAAGTTAGTGATATTATTTAGCTATTTAGTGCTCATTTAATATTCTCTTTAATTAGCTTTTTGCATTTGATTTTGTATTCTACATTCCAATCTTATTTAAAGAATGGATTGAAATTTTCCCATTTCTTGGAATCAAAATCAAATCAAGCTAGCCCATGGTAATTTAATCTAAAACCCATTTAGAACTTAGAACCATTTCATAAGTGAGTGTGAACATTGAACATCTACGTTGAACTTCAACTCCGAATTGGTTCTACTGGGCTGCAACAAAGGAGAATATCCAGATAAGTATTTTACTGTTTTGTAAATATATTCTTTTGGTTTATTTGAGATTGTGCTAGAAAAATCTCTTTCTTTTGGTTTGTCTGAGGTGATCCAGAAAACTCAGCGTATCGGGTTTTTGAATTGTGTAAGCCCACTTGAAAGACACAATTGTGAGGGTTTTAGGTGAACTTTGAAAAACCTATTTCATAGTGAACGCTAATATCCACTGTGTGAGGATATTAGGAGTGGAGTAATTGTGTGGCTGTTTTTCTAAACAGTTGGTGTACACACAAGCGAACCACTATAATTTCTAGTATTGAGGTGATTGATTGATTATTTCATTGTGTGGATGTTGTAATTTTCCTTTATGCATTTGTGGAGAATGTTGTAATCTTTTTTATGCAAGTGTGGGAATGTTGTAATAGCTTAGTTTCTATCTTTGCTATTTTATTCTTTATTCCTTTGTATCAGTTTGAGATTTTGATACACAGACCGTTCTAGGAATCAGGTTGTCCTACCATAAGCCATTGGTTTTTGGTGTAAGCTTGTCCTTAGAACAACATCTATATCAACCTCTCAATACTTATACATTTGAGGTTGTTTTACATTTCTGCATTGTGGGATTGTTTAAGTGCTATCTTTATTTATATTTGTTTATTTCCGCATTTAATTTTTAATTTGGCATAGTCCTATTCCCCCCCCCTCTAGGACTCTTAGCTCGGCCTTTTCATCAGGGAGCATACCCCATGACGTAGATGAGCCGTGGGCCTCCCTAAGAGTCCTGTTCCTCAGAAATGGCTGCTCACAGAGTATAAACATAGTAGAAAGTGGCCCTGGGGCCATTTGCACCTCGTCTGGGGCTAAAAATAGCTCTCAAGACACCCCCACTCTCCCAAATACGAATTTCATAAACCCTAGGGAGAGAGAGAGAAGAGAAGAGAAAATAGAGAATAGGAAGTTTGGGAAATCGCTGCAACTGTCTAACGCCCTGAAAATCGGGGGTCGAGTAAAGCTCAGCTCCCGAGTTCCAACGCATCACTTATGCAACACAGATAATGATGATTATGATGAGAGCATTGAAACATGAATGAGATTATACCAAAACAGCATATCATACTCCAGAGACAGTTAAATTTCAAGTGGAAGACTGTGATAGATAAATAACATATATAAACTATGGTGAGTCTCCAGAGTGTGATAATGTTACCAGGTTAAATAATTACAAGTACAAGTCCAATTTATACGAAAAGTGTAAAGTCATCTAGACAACATCCCTGTACCCCGTTGATCAAGACACGACTCGCATGAAGCCGCCAGAAAATAATACATACGAGAAAACATCCTCGTCGTCAAAGGTCAGGCTCCGCCTCAAGAGTAGCGTCGCCATCTGCAATCAGACAAAGTCTGGTAGGTGTGTACAACACCGTCCCGTAACATGGGAGTGAGTGATCAACTCAGTGGAACAATAAAGCATAGATTAACATGTTATCAATTCAGTCAAGCAGTAATGATAAAGCGGTAAATCAAACACTCTTAACTACTCTTATTAATGCAAGTATGAATGCAGTCAGGATGCATGCCCTCACCACACACTCCCTCGTGCGACACCATCTTATGTTTGCGGCATGCTTGCAATCCTCAGTGCTCCACATCTTCCAGGCACATGCAATGCGATGATGAGCATGATTACCGAGTTGTTATTAGTCCATTTCAAACAGCAGTATTGGAAAACTAAGGTACCTCCCTTGTATCATTCCCAAACATGATCCATTCTAGGGTCGTCAGTCCTAGTTAATCTCATACGATGGTGTGTTCTACGTCACTGCAAGGGTTGTCAGGGCTATTACACGGAACCGTTACACCACTCCCCCATCACCCTTTTAACGGTTCATCACTAAATTGATACAGGCCTAGTTCATACTCTATTCACCGCGGTAAAACTCGTCTCCTCACCGCAAATTCAGAGTATGCTCGAGGTCACTACAAAGGGCTCATCACCAATCAGTATAGGCCGACAGCTCGAATATAGTGTCCCATACCACCATAATCGGCTCACAAGTCTGGTTGCTCATCGGTCATTATGGGGAGGCACGTGGCCCCGGCGTAGGCCGACAGCTCAACCACGGTGTCCCATACCACCATACCCGGCTCATGAGTCTTAGCGGATCGAGGTACCATGGTTAAAGGGATTTCACTATTAAGTTTGGTACCCTAGGTTCAAGCAGAGGCGTCCAAACATGGTGAACATACATAAGACAGATCAGGTTGCTAGACGAGCTCGGCTAGCTCGAGCGCACAACAAGTTGAACGATATGAAGCGTATAAGCACTTCGTGTGGCCAACCACTATTGTCTACCGAAGTACGACTCGGGTTCGTCGAACACATCTCATGTGGCAAATGAATCACAGCCACGAATTCAATCCCACTACCAATTGCCTGGACTATAATCATAGCCCCAAACACAATCAATCCATGACCAGAAGCATGTAGAGTAAAGCAGAATAAACAAAGTGATTCAAACATGTGGACAAGCATGTCATAAAACATGTAATAAAGCACAATATAAACAGGAAATACAAACACCTATATTTCATAAGTAAGCGGTTAAATTAAACAAGCAACATGGAGGAAATCATATACATCTCTAAGGTAGCTGAGAATCCTATCTCAACACCACTATTAAACTTAGTTCGTCACACAATTTCTCACACAGACATTTTAGCAAACACTTAAACTACACCACTCCAACATACATGACATATGTTGATTTCAACATAAAATAGGACAAATCCTTATAGCAAGGAGTTGTCGCATACACATTAATCATGTTCTTATATTCAACACATTTGGCAGGCATAAATCATAAATCCATATTTATTTAGTCATTTCAAAAAACACTTTAAACTACATACATCAACATACATGACGTATGTTGATCACATAAGTATAAGGCCAAATCCTTTCACTAGGAAGTTGCCCCAATTATAACACGCGTACACCCACGACGGATAGTCATGGCAAGCAGGAATCCAAGTTCCATGTTCATTCAGTCATTTCCACAAACACTTGGGCTATACGTTTTAGCATATATAGTGTATATTGGCCGTGGCATGATTTAGGGCAAATCCTTTCGTCAAAGGGATATCTCCTATACAACAATCATGTATCCCTGACAATTAGTCATGGCAAGCACAAATGCGAATTATAACTCATTCGGTCATTTTCACAAACACTTAGAATACACTATTTTAACATACATAGTGTATATTAGCAAAAACATATATTAGGGCGAACCCTCTCGCCAAGTAAGTGTTATACACATATATAATATGTTCATACAGCAAATAATCATAGCAAACACATTTTCAAAATTTATACGTATACGGTACTTTCTACAAATACCTAGAATACACAAAATTCAATATTCTTCGTATTTAATCGAAACAGAAAACAGACAACACTTTGTACATGTGCAATTGCATGCAGATCATGAATCTATCATTATCTGACATTGAAAGCGTTGAAAACCATAACCTATACACCTAAAGTCTGCACCTTTTGTCGTAGAATCGTAACGGAGTCGATAGATTCGCTAAGCTTTTGTATACGGCAGTTTGGTAACCTATAGCATGTTTTCTGTTAATTATTTCATAACATACAACTATCAAAATCCCAAATCAGTTTAGGGTTAGGGCTTTTTACCTAGAAATGACGCCGGAATCGTCGGAAAAACGCTAAGAATGGTGCGGTTGAGCTTGTGTAGCGGCAGGGAAAAAGGATAGGAAGAATCCTCCCACAACTCTCTAACTTTCTCTCTCTTTTCTCTCTTCTCTCCTAGGGTTTTTCTCAAATTCGTATGGCTGAATGAGAGAGGGTTTAAAGGTCCTTATATAGCCTAAAACCTCACCAAAATAGACTTCAGGTCAAGGTATACTTAGGTTATAATCAAAGTAGGTCAGTTTCAGCTCAACGGAGGACTTCTGACGGCCCCTTTTCTGTGTGCGGTCGGACTTAAGCTCACTAACACTGGATTTAGGTTTAGTTAAGTTTTCGTTCCAGTAGGGTTCTCAGATCACGTGTAGCAGACCAGTTTCAGTTCAACGGTCAGCGGATCACGATCGGAGATTCCGAGTACATGGATATGTTTGGGGAAATATCCCTGATCCGAGGGTGTAATTTGGCATGATTCTGACGGTCTGGTTGCTTAATACTGATCCGCAAGCGACATGTGCCAGATTTATTTATTTTGAATTAAATTTAGAAATATTTTTACATTGTTCACACTCCCCGCTCCAAGCTCAAGCAAATAGCGCTGGGACACTATCTGGATTTGATTTCCGAGATGGTTGTCAAGCCCAGCATGGCGGTCCTAATTCCTTAACTTCGTGTAAATTAGACTTCCGACGTGCAGTCCAGATCTGATACGGAGTTTCGAGATGCTCCCGAAAGCAACTGGGTAATGAGATTGATCTGAGATTTTAGGGTAACATAGCGTCAATGATTCTACAAGTTTTGGGTCTTGTTGATCGTATTTAAAGTGATTGGTACTAATTTCACAGGTACTCTAGTTTACCACTGGCTAATTCTCACCTAATTTCTAAATGATTTAGTCCTGAGTAATTTCTATCTGTGGTGGTACCTGGGCCTTTGTAGTTTGTATATAAAGTGATCCAAGTTATAATACTTAGCTAGTTTAAGCTAGTGTCTAGGGTGAAAGTACTTAGACAAATTGGAAAAATAAGGTGGTGAAGGGTGGAATTTGTGAAGGAAAAGGGTTAACAAGCGATTTTAGATTATGGGATTAGGTTTTGACAAGTTAATAAGGTGTTAGGATCAACCCATTGCCTAAGGACGTCTAATTCCAGGTTGGGAAAAATCCGAGATGTTACAATCTACCCCCTTTAAAACAAAATTTCGTCCCCAAAATTACCTAAGGGTAATAAGGAAAGAATTCTATTATTTCATTTACCTAAGACTTATTGATTTCAAGTTTCTACGCGTGGTAGGGTATATACTAGCCTGGTTCATTTTGGTCTACCCCCCTTAAAACTTATTTCTTTATCCCTTGCTTATATCCTGATGGTTTGCTACAATGGATTTCTTTCCCTATTTGGAGTCTTGACTTCGATTCCCATCCGTTGAGAGTAAGATAGCTGTTTTCAATGTTTGACCAGCACGGAGAGACGGTTATAGTGGGCTTGATCCCGATACATCGATCATCTACCTGACCAGGGTAGAAGGCTCATCGTATCCCTTCCTAGTCCTGGTGGCTCCTGGTCTTCTGCTCGGTCAAGCAGTGAGTCCATTGGTAGTCGCCCATGATTGAGAATTAGGTCAAGCCGCGAATGTTTCGCAGTTGTATATTTCAATAACTCCGTAGTCCAATCACTCTAAAAACGTAGGGAATGTCCATCATTGAAATGCTCAAATTGTTTATTTCTAAGGTTGCCCTTTAGGTCTTAGCCTAAAAGAGTCCTCGTTATTATCTATGTCCAAGGAAATGGTGAATCAAATATTGCTAGATCATCCTAAAACGGTTTCTCATAGTAGAACTCACTAGGGCTTCTATAATGTTCGTATTCAACGAGCACAGTTTCAATCCTGGGCCAGTGGGGTAGGGTCCACTACGCTTTCGCTGCACCACCCAGATCAAAGAGGTGTATTGATTTGACCTAGATACATCTATCGGTCTCTGGCATTCTCTAATGTAACGGGTAGTTTAGTCTTAATTTAGGAGTAGTGGAAATCCATAGGTGTAGTCCAAAGTCTATGCTCATACGCTAGATGATTTCACATCATTTCTAATACAAGGAAGGGTTTTATCACTTAGGGACAAAGTTGTCTCATTGGAACTGAGTTGTCTGTACTTGACGCTCGAGCATTTCACATATGCTCATTCCAACTAAGAGGGTCCTAAGGTTCACATTATAAATTTGTTGGATTTCCTACACGGTCAGGCCTGTCGAAATCTAGGAGCATCGCTCTAGGTCCAAAACTCTAGGGCCTATTGTCTTAAATGGGACTGCATTGCTAATCTCACTTCGGGATTGGGAATGGCATGTTTGGTAAGAGGGTGGGTGGGATAAAAATTAATTTTATAGGCTTTGGAAAATGAGTCTTGTGTGGGAAAGCATGAGATGGGAGTTCCAAATCCCAGGATAATGAATTTCTAAGTGTAATTTGAAAGGAAAATACATGATTTACATTTAACTGCATACATTCCAAACATAGTATCGGAAACCATGGGATACACCCAATCTAGGGACCATACCTTACACATACATTTATTGTGACCTTTACAATTCTATCTACCTTAAACTCACCTCATGCAATTTGGCCGAACGGGCCCTAAACGTCCTCAAACATCTAAAACATTCTACCAACTACTACACCCATCAACATGAAAACAAAAACTTCCAAAGACGGTAACCCATGCAAACTACATGACAACAGTATGGATGATTAGGCTTCCAAGAAAATGGCCATACAAGCTCGGATAGAGCCATGGAAGATGAGGATAAGGGGAAACGGGGGCTGGAGTTTTTGGTTCTCCGTGGACTTGAGTCTCGACAGGGATTGTAAAGGCCCAAAAGGCAGGGTTTGAAGAAGGAAAGGGAAGAAAATGAATGGGTTAGAGAGCTTACACGAATTTGAGCTTCAAATGGGGGGTGTAGGAGCTCAAATGAGAGAAAACGGAAAGGGTAGAGGATAGGTGTTGCTGTAAACGATGGATATGGATGGGTTGTGGCCGAAAATGATAGATCGGACGATTGGGAGGCAGATTTGAGAGAGAGGACAATAAGTTTAAAGAGAAATGAGAGCTTGGAGGTGTAGTTGAGAGAGAGAGGGCAAAACAAATGTGAAAAAGGGGCCCCCATAAAATTTGGTAGGCACCACACGTGCCTAGGGATCGGGCCGACCATGACCAGCACCGGCCCGACCAGCCCGACCCATCCTGACCGCGGTTCCGCTGCGGTCCACTGGATCAATCGTGGTGCCTCCATGGTAGGGCGGTGTTCACCACCCTCCCATGGTGCCAATGGTACCCTGGGTCTGTCCCGGGTCCCCCGGATTTCATAGTGTGGCCCCCGACTCCATTTGAGGCATTTTCGGGGCCAATTTGTAAACCGGAATGATTTTATGTGACGTATGACATATGATTTTGGGGTAGGAGGAGCTAATATATCCAACTAACCCATTTATTTGGTTAGATTCCAAAAGGTTAAGGGTCAAAACCCATTTTATCCATTTATTTCCTATTTATGGTAAGTTTTAGTTTCGGTATTGTTCTTCTTCATTTATACCCTAGGATTGGTGTGTATTATGAATGTTCTTTAAAAAAATGAAGACTACAGTGGTGGAGGGTGAGATTTTGAAGGAATTGGATAAAAAGGGGTTTTAGGCTTTGAGATTAAGTGTAAGGTGTTGTGGTTGACCCACAATCTAAGGACATCCATTTCTAGGGAATGACTCAAACCCATCGACTGACGGCCGAGAAGTGATTTGGGATCGTTCCGCGTGATCATGGGTGTGTACGGGCCCAACCTCAGCGGTCGATTTCTGCCGGTTTCGTCGTTCGGTAAATTTGAAAAATCCTAAGTCTGTTTATACGTTCTGTCACTCCCTCCTAAGTCAGAGTGTGTCATAGTGCGTCGTGTGACCATAACCCAGGCCCGGTTTAATCCAAATCATGCTTTGATACCAACTTGTAACGCCGTAAAAATCGGGGGTCGAGCAAAGCTAGCTCCCGAGTTCCAACGCATCACTTATGCAACACAAATAATGATGATTATGATGAGAGCATTGAAACATGAATGAGATTATACCAAAACAGCATATCATACTCCAGAGACAGTTAAACTTCAAGTGGAAGACTATGATAGATAAATAACATATATAAACTATGGTGAGTCTCCAAAGTGTGATAATGTTACCAGGTTAAATAATTACAAGTACAAGTTCAATTTATACGAAAAGTGTAAAGTCATCTAGACAACATCCCTGTACCCCGTTGATCAAGACACGGCTCGCATGAAGCCGCCAGAAAATAATACATACGAGAAAGCATCCTCATCATCAAAGGTCAGGCTTCGCCTCAAGAGTAGCGTCGCCATCTGCAATTAGACAAAGTCTGGTGGGTGTGTACAACACCGTCCCGTAACGTGGGAGTGAGTGATCAACTCAGTGGAACAATAAAGCATAGGTTAACATGTTATCAATTCAGTCAAGCAGTAATAATAAAGCAGTACAATCAAACACTCCTAACTACTCTTATTAATGCAAGTATGAATGCAGTTATGATGCATGCCCTCACCACACACTCCCTCATGCGACACCATCTTACGTTCGCGGCATGCTTGTATTCCTCAGTGCTCCACATCTTCCAGGCACATGCAATGCGATGATGAGCATGATTACCGAGTTGTTATTAGTTCATTTTAAACAGCAGTATTGGGAAACTAAGGTACCTCCCTTGTATCATTCCCAAACATGATCCATTCTAGGGTCGTCAGTCCTAGTTAATCTCATACGAAGGTGTGTTTCTAGGTCGCTACAAGGGCTGCCAGGGCTGTTACACGGAACCGTTACACTACTCCCTCATCACCCTTTTAACGGTTCATCACTAAATTGATACAGGCGTAGTTCATACTCTATTCACCGCAACAAAACTCGTCGCCTCACCGCAAATTCAGAGTATGCTCGAGGTCACTACAAAGGGTTCGTCACCAATCAGTGTAGGCTGATAGCTCGAATATAGTGTCTCATACCACCATAATTGGCTCACGAGTCTGGTTGCTCATGGTCACTACGGGGAGTCACGTGGCCCCAGCGTAGGCCGACAACTTGACCACGGTGTCCTATACCACCATGCCCGGCTCATGAGTCTTAGCGGATCGAGGTACCATGGTTAAAGAGATTTCACTAGTAAGTTTGGTACCCTAGGTTCAAGCAGAGCCGTCCAAACATGGTGAACATACATAAGACAAATCGGGTTACTTGACGAGCTCGGCTAGCTCGAGCGCACAACAAGTTGAACGATATGAAGCGCATAAGCACTTCGTGTGGCCAACCACTATTGCCAACCGAAGTACGACTCAGGTTCGTCGAACACATCTCATGTGGCAAATGAATCACAGCCACGAATTCAATCCCGTTACCGATTGCCTGGACTATAATCATAGCCCCAAACACAATCAATCCATGACCAGAAGCATGTAGAGTAAAGCAGAATAAACAAAGTGATTCAAGCATGTGGACAAGCATGTCATAAAACATGTAATAAAGTACAATATAAATAGGAAATACAAAAACCCATTTTTCATAAGTAGGCGGTTAAATTAAACAAGCAACATGGAGGAAATCATATACATCTCTAAGGTAGCTGAGAATCCTATCTCAACACCACTATTAAACTTAGTTCGTCACATAATTTCTCACACAGGCATTTTAGCAAACACTTAAACTATACCACTCCAACATACATGATGTATGTTGATTTCAACATAAAATAGGACAAATCCTTATAGCAAGGACTTGTCGCATACCATTAATCATGTTCTTACATTCAATACATTTGGCAGGCATAAATTATAAATCCGTATTTATTTAGTCATTTCAACAAACACTTTAAACTACATACGTCAACATACATGACGTATGTTGATCACATAGGTATAAGGCCAAATCCTTTCACTAGGGAGTTGCCCTAATTATAACACGCATACACCCACGACAGATAGTCATGACAAGCAGGAATCTAAGTTCCATGTTCATTCAGTCATTTCCACAAACACTTGGGCTACACGTTTTGGCATATATAGTGTATATTGGCCGTGGCGTGATTTAGGGCAAATCCTTTCGTCAAAGGGATATCGCCTATACAACAATCATGTATCCCTGACAATTAGTCATGACAAGCACAAATGCGAATTCTATACTCATTCGGTCATTTTCACAAACACTTAGAATACACTATTTTAACATACATAGTGTATACTAGCAAAAACATGTATTAGGGCGAACCCTCTCACCAAGTAAGTGTTATACACATATATAATATGTTCATGCATCAAATAATCATGGCAAACACATTTCCAAATTTTATACGTATATGGTACTTTCTACAAATACCTAGAATACACAAAATTTCATATTCTTCGTATTTAATCGAAACGGAAAACAGACAACACTTTGTACATGTGCAATTGCATGCAGATCATGAATCTATCATTATCTGACATTGAAAGCATTGAAAACCATAACCTATACACCTAAAGTCTGCACCTTTTGTCGTAGAATCGTAACGGAGTCAATAGATTCGCTAAGCTTTAGTATACGGCAGTTTGGTAACCTATAACATGTTTTCGGTAAGTTATTTCATAACATACAACTATCAAAACCCCAAATCAGTTTGGGTTTAGGGTTTCTTACCTAGAAATGATGCCGAAATTGCCAGGAAAATGCTAAGAATGGTGCAGTTGAGCTTGTGTAGCGGCAGAGAAAAAGGATAGGAAGAATCCTCCCACAACTCTCTAACTTTCTCTCTCTTTTCTCTCTTCTCTCCTAGGATTTTTCTCAAATTCGTATGGCTGAATGAGAGGGGGTTTAAAGGTCCTTATATAGCCTAAAACCTCACCGAAATAGACTTCAAGTCAAGGTATACTTAGGTTATAACCAAAGTGGGTCAGTTTCAGCTCAACGGAGGACTACTGGCGGCTCCTTTTCTATATGCGGTCGGACTTAAGCTCACTAACACTGGATCTAGGTTTAGTTAAGTTTTTGTTCCAGTAGCGTTCTCAGATCACGCGTGGTGGACCAGTTTCAGTTCAACGGTCAGTGGATCACGATCGGAGATTCCGAGTACATGGATATGTTTGGGGAAATATCCCTGATCCGAGGGTGTAATTTGGCATGATTCTGACGGTCTGGTTGCTTAAAACTGATCCGCAAGCGACATGTGCCAGATTTATTTATTTTGAATTAAATTTAGAATTATTTTCACATTTCTCATACTCCACGCTCCGAGCTCAAGCGAATAGCGCTGGGACACTATCTGGATTTGATTTCTGAGATGGTTGTCAAGCCCAGCAAGGCGGTCCTAATTCCTTAACTTCGTGTAAATCGGACTTCCGACGTGCGGTCCAGATCTGATACGAAGTTTCGAGATGCTCCCAAGAGCAACTGGGTAATGAGATTGATCCGAGATTTTAGGGTAACCTAGCGTCAACGATTCTACAAGTTTTGGGTCTTGCAGATCGTATTTAAAGTGATTGGTGCTAATTTCACAGGTACTCTAGTTTACCATTGGCTAATTCTCGCCTAATTTCTAAAGGATTTAGTCCTGAGTAATTTCTGTCTGTGGTGGTACCTGGCCCTTTATAGTTTGTATATAAAGTGATCCAAGTTATAATACTTAGCTAGTTTAAGCTAGTGTCTTGGGTGAAAGTACTTAGACAAATTGAAAGAACAAGCGATTTTAGATTATAGGATTTGTGAAGGGTGGGATTTGTGAAGGAAAAGGGTTAACAAGTGATTTTAGATTATGGTATTGGGTTCTGACAAGTTAATAAGGTGTTAGGATCGACCCATTGCCTAAGGACGTCTAATTCCAAGTTGACAAAAATCCGGGATGTTACAAACTGCGGGAAATCTTCTCCCATGGATCCACATGCCTAATCACCACCATGTTTCGCTAGTAAAACTCTTTCAGCTGCGACTTCGCGTAAGAAATACTAAACCCTATAATGATGTAAGTCTCCCGGATGGTTTTTCTCCCACCTAGCTAACCCGTTTACCCGTTTAGGCAACCGACGTTCTTTCCTTGCAAACGTAGTCCTAGAACCGAGTCCGAGTTGAGCGTACTACCTAAAGGTACGGACTATAAAACGCTTAGGTTGCAGGTTATCAATGCTTTCATTGTAGCTAATGATTTATGTATGCTATGACTGTGACCGGAAGAACTCATATTGTCTTCAACATGCCTAACTTTTTATGAAATAAATTGATGAATTGCAAATGATAGATAACGTAGGCTATGTGTTTGATGAAATGTCTAAATGAGGAATAGATGATGATTAGTGCTTGCCATGATTGTTAACCTAGGGTTTGTTGATGTCATATGCATATGTACTTCTCCGTGTAACGAATTGACAAAATGTAAGTTATAACTAACGTAGTTTATGTGTTTGATAAATTGTTTAAATGAAAAATAGTTGATGATTTGTACTTACTAAGATTATTAAGGTAAGATTATTTGTTATCTTATGCCTATGTATTTTTCTCTATATAACCAGTTGATAAAATGTAAGTTGTAGTTAACATGGTCTATGTGTTTGATGAAATGCCCAAATGAGAAATTCACTAGGATTGTTTGTCGAATACTGAGATAGATATTACACGTGGGTGTTAGAAGCATTTGGATAGGAATGGGGCTACAATCGTAGTCTAGGCAATCGGTAAACGCCTATGTTTGGGTGGTCGAATTAGTCTGGCCACCTTGGGTAAACCTAAAAGATACGGGTCGTACGACAACTGCCGACAGTAGCTAGGCCACGAGGGGTGCTTATGCGTTTCATGTCGATTAGGTCAGCGCGCGCCCGTACCCATCGAGCTTGCCTAACGAACCGATTGACCTATTGTGTGTTCACCATGAATGTACGCGATTGTTTGAATCTAAGGTATCCCTCACCAATATAAAAATCCACCTTTAACTATGGTATTATGATCCTTAAGACTCGTGAGCCGGGCATGGTGGTATGGGACACCGTGTTTGTGCTGTCGGCCTATGTTGGGGTGAAGAGCCTCCCCGTAGTGACCACGAGCACCACTTCTTATAACTTGCCTATCGTATGCGTTTATCCATGAGTGACTAACCTAGATGGATCCAGAACATAGGAATAGGACCACTGTGGTTGTCCGATGCCTAATGTTCACTTTAGGTCAATATTAAAAATGGAGGTACCCTAGCTTCTCTAAATTACTGGATGAATGGGCATAATTAATCACTTGGCTAACATGACCATGCATCACAATGCATTATTTAGAATATGGTGAAAAGGCGTTGGAGTCGCACGTTTGAGGAAGCATTGTCATATGCAAAACAGGCGGTCGGAGTCGCGTGTTGAGGGAGTGTTGATGGGTGAGGGCGTGCATCATTACTTACACTCCATTCCTGCATTAAAAAGAATAGTTAGGAAGTGATTGTTATGATTGCCTTATCATTACTGCATTGATTAACTTAATAACATGTGTAACTTTTGCCTTATAGAACCACTGAGTTGATCACTCACTCCCACTGTGGGACGGTGTTTTAAAACACCAACTAGACGCTAATGTAGATGCAGGTACAGACGATGTTGATGCATTGGAGCAGGACTTCTTGGATGAGGAGGAGGAATTCTCCTTCTTCCAGCTCTCAGGCGGGCCAATGTAGGCCACGTGCCATTCGATAGGGAACGCTGGGCGTCTGGGCTTGGCTGGATACCACATTTTGTTCATTTTGAATTGTACATGTATATATTGAACCCGGTCGCGGACCCATTCTCTGGATGAAACTTTGTGAAACATATACATAATGCTTTGGATTTACACATTTGCTTAATTACATTAACTTTGAAGTATGATACGCTGTTTTGTATAATTCCATGCATGCTAAATTGATCAACGTGAAAGAAATTAGAATATTATCTTCCACAAGACATAAGTGATGTTCAGAATCTCAGGTTCGAGCTTTGCTCGATCCTCGAAATTCAGGGTGTTACAATAATCCGATCTGTATCATAGCTCTCGTGACTAAGAAAATCGGCACGTACAACCCTATTGTTCATGGTTTAGGTGACCATGACTATGCCCATAAGCACGTGGTCATATCATCGGGTGGCCACCAATGCCACCTAATTTCATGTAGTTGGTTGGCCTTGTGTGCATTTCGTAATCATATGGTTAGACGACTACATATACTCCACAATTGCATATGATTAAGTGGCCATACATACGTCAGATACCCACATGATTAATGGGCCAAACAGGTATATCACACCCTCACACCACTAGAATCTACATATTTGTTATAATTGAACATGTTTAAGGGTTTAAACACAAGTCACGTGATCCTATTACTTGAGGCCGCACTCCAACCAAAGTGCCAAGTGGTCAAGGGTTGTCCACTCATTATATAATTATCTAATCTAGGGCAACAACCTAATCCCACACAATTTTGGTCCGACCGCACACACAACACAATTTCACATGATTCAAGATAGCATACATTCAACACATGGAGCTCACAAACTCTTGTCGAAGAGGCCCAATGGTTGGCCCAAACAAGGCTACCACTGATGGGCCCACATGGCATTCACTCAAAATGGGCTTTAATATTTTTGGGCCCACTACTCTAATACCATTGTGAATACATCAATGGAATTTACAATGGGTTCTATGTGGTGGAGCTCATGGGGATCTCCCATGAGGTTGAGTTGTGTGTGACCCACCTTAGGTTAGGATCTGCTCCAACAATCCGGTAAAGTCGATGGATGGTATGGATATACATTGCATCATTAACGTCAGCCCTAGGAAAATTTTAGTGATAAGAGTTCATTCCTTACTATTTCAAGTGGTACGGTCTAGGTGGACTTTAGATCAGCTTGATTTTTGAAACCATACCATGCAATGGGCTGGTCAAGGATGATGTACGGACGCAATAAATCAGATACATCGTGGTAGACCCACAGGTAGTCTTTAATGGTAAATGTTCAATTTCTACTGATCATGTGGTGCAGCCTACCTAAAATTTAGATCAGCTTTATTTTTGGGCTCATGTACTAAAATGGTCTATCAAAGACAATGTACGGTGCAGATCTGATGCAGACATCAGGTGGGCCTCTTGGCTTAAAATCAAGTCAATCTTTGGCTCGTGTGGGCCACACCACATACAAAAGTTGAGAGGGTTATCTGAAAGTGCCCTGGTTTGTCAAGTTACGTGTATGTTGAATCAAAGTGTCTACAGAGCCTGATAGGAAGATCAATTCAAGCGTCTGCCTCAACCGGATGTGTGCAAGCTCGTCACAGGTAAAACTAAAGCCTCACATCCCATGACCCAAAACACCAGGTAAAGAAAACCCTTAAAAATGAGTTAGAAGTCATAGGGTTTTAGGGTGAGAAAACTTTTGGCAAAATAGGAAAATCTCTAAGTTTTTCTCGCTTTGTCGATTGTATCGAAACACCCTCGATATAATCGACCTGCTCTGTCGATGTCCTCGATACCTTAAACGATATTATCGATGAGATTACCAAAAGTGCCCAGCAACTAAATATTCATCTAGACGGATTTATCAATGCATCGATACACCTATCGATATCATCAATATAAGCACTAAATATGTCCAGCAACTGCACAACACATCTGGATGACTTATCAATGTATCGATACACCTATCGATATTCAAATCTCGAGTCCATTAAGAATGGCTCGATAAGATCGACAGGTAGATTTCTGGCGCTCCTGTTTTTTAATGAAAATCTCAAATTCCTTCAATATATCGATGCTCTTCCGATATGATCTGAAATCAAATATCGATAACATCGGAAGTCGTCGATGATATCGATCGAGGGCGCGCATTTCTAACAGCAGATATTTCAGGTCGTTTTTAACTATGATCGGGGGCCCTTCGAAAGAATCGATATTCAAATATCGATGATATCGACACCAGATCGATTGCATCGAACAAAGTAATAAACTGTCTAGCAAGCTTAAAGATAAATCAGCTGGATTTATTGATGACTCGACTCTGATCTTGATATCATTGACATTCAAATTCCGATGATCTCGATGGATCCCCGATCATTCATAAAAACCTGAAATATTTCAAAGTCAAGTCTCTCTCATTTTTTAAGTGTCGATAGATCGAACCTGTCATCGATGGAATCAGAGTTCGAAATCCGATGACATCGACAATAGTTTCGATTCATCGACCAATTGGCAAAGAGTTTCAAAAGCGTATGACATTGAGTCCGAGTCATCGAGCAGACCATCGATGCTATCGAGAGTATACGCTCGATGATATCGAACCTGCTCGATGATGTCGAACTCTGTCATAAATGTGACCATTTTATATTCGTTGGAACTTTTTGCCTATATATAGAGGACTTATCTTTTGTTGCTGTGAGAGAAAATAGAGAGAGCTTTTGTGTGTTTTAACTTACATCTTATATCCAAAGCCCTTTCTCTCAAGGGAGTTCATCCTCCAATCCACCCTCGCCATTGACATTCAATAGAGTGGATTGGGGAATGAACTTCCACATTCAAGGATCCTCCAACTACTACCTTAATGGCAAATCATTAAGCTGGGATGCCTTGAATGCCTAGATGATTGGAACTACTCTATCTTCCCTATTGGAAAATCTTTAGAGAGTAGGATTCCATCATAACCTTGACCCAACCCGAAGCCGAATATTGGTACATCACTCTATGTTGCGGATTAAGGGAGCAGAAGACTCTTCGTCAACAAGGAGGAGGAGATCTTCAGCACTGTGCTAAACGAGACTCATCAGCTTATTTGTTAGTATCCAGAGTCTAAGAGGACACTTGCGATCATTCCTTTCTAGGATTGGGTCTTAAGTGGTTCTCACCCTTTGAAGTCCTCAAGGAGGCCTCCGGCGGGAGTGTATGTGGTGGGTGCGTTGTGTGGACCCTTGCTTTGTGGAGAGCATAAACATTTGGTTTGGAGTGAACTAGTAAAACTCTGGGTTTTAGGTGAACCGGGTAAAACCTTAGGGTTTGAGGTCAACTGTGTAGAAACCACCAGTAGGGTCTTATGGAAGATCCTTGGCCAGTGTACCTAAAAGTGGTTGCGTTGTGTTGACCCTTGCTCGTGAGAGCATAAACAGTCAGCCTCAGTGTAGGTTGTAAAGGTTAAAGGTGAACTTGATTTAAAACCTTAGGTTAGAGGTGAACCATGTGAAACCTTTTTAATGAAATCCGGTACACTCAAGGGTTGAGTGCGGTTATCGGGAGTGGAGTACACTTATCGTCGAACCACTATAAAATGACTGTGTTTGAGATTGTTATTTTGATTGAGTGATTTACTTTAATACTTCCATATCTGAATATCTGATCACTCCTCACACACCTACACAGTCATATCCATCATGAACTACACATATTGTTTACTCCTTAAACAGTTTGTGATTGGATCCTCTACCAGGCTTGGAAGCCAGTAGAGTTACATTTGAGTAATCCTGAAAATTGCATGATCATAGGATTAGTGAAGTAGGATTTTTTTAAATTAATCATAAAAACTTTAAAAAGTCCTATTCACTCCCCTCTAGGACATATTGGCATATTCCTTCTTGAACTAGTGCGGTCTTTACCGCTATTTCAATTGGTATCAGAGCAGGTCTCTCTTTAAGGGCTTCACCGCCTAGAGAGTGATCTTGACTGAAGTTGGGAATATGGCCAAAGGAGAGGGCTCATCAGTCACTAGACCTCCAGTGTTTGACAGCTCAAACTTTGCATACTGGAAGGCTAGGATGCACTACTTTCTGAGATCTTTGGATCATGACGTTTGGGATATAGTTGAAAGTAGATATGTGCCACCTACTGAACAAATTGTACTTGATAGTGGCAGAACCATCACAAAACCCAAATCCAAAGAAAAGTGGACAACATTCGACAAAGAAAGACAAACATCTGAAGCCAAGGCTATGAATGCTATCTACTGTGTCGTGTCCTAGGATATATTCAATCAGATAAGTATGTGTGGGACATCCAAGGAAGCATGGGATTTACTGGAAACAACCCATGAAGGCACAAGCACTGTGAAGCGATCCAAACTTCAACTCCTGACTTCACAGTCCGAAAGTCTCAGAATGGAAGAGCATGAGACCTTTATGGAGTTTTTTACAAAGTTAAATATCATATGCAACTCCATGGGTGGATTATGAGAGAAAGTTCCAGTACCGAAAATTTGTAGGAAAATTCTAAGATCCCTACTGGAACAATTTAATCCTAAGGTTACAACAATTGAGGAGTGTAGGAATATAGATGAAATGAAAGTAGAAGAACTAGTAGGTTCCCTACAAACTTTTGAACTACACTTCACACAATCCTAAAAATCCAAAAATATTGTCCTAAAAACTTCAAAGAAAACAATTCATGAGGACAGTATAAGTGAAAAGGAAGATGAAGATGAAGAAGTGGTTTTGCTGGCACAAAAATTCAGAAGATTCTTTCAAAAGAATCATAGTCGTCCTTCCAGAGGAAGAAAGGTAAACTATAAACCTTCTGTAGGCAAATTTGGTAAAAGAACCAAAGAACCACAATGTTACGCCTATCACGAGTATGGACACCTGTCTACTGAATGCCCAAATAGAAAAACTAAGGGCAAGGCTATGGCTGCCACGTGGGATGATACTGAGGAGTCAAATTCAGAATCTAGTGACTCGAAAAGCAATGGAGATCAGAAATCATTGAAAATACTCATGGTCTCCACTGCCTCAATCATCCCCACTGAATTTGAGAATGAGAAAGAACATGTAGGCACGGAATCATCCTCATTCGAAATGCAAAAGAAGAAGAGGAAATATAAAAGGATAAACTGCAAGATGTGTATAACCAACTCTATATTCATAGCATCAATATCCTTAAGAGACTCGGAATATCATAAAATAAAGGTAAGGTGCTGCAGAAAGATTTGGATAAAGCATCGAAAATCAACACATAATTGATAAATGATCTGCAACAATATCATATGGCTAATGATAGACTTGAACAAGTCAATACTCTTCTTAAAAATGAGTCTGAAAAACTGAACAAACAGGTTGAGCAATTAAAAGACAAAAATATGCTTCTTCAAAACGAAAATCATATACTCCTGTTTGATCTGGAAGAATCCAAGAAGATAGCCAAGATAAACTACAAGTTTTCCCAGAGTGGCGAAAAGCTAGAAAAACTGTTAGGAATGGGAAGACCTAGAAAGGATAAAAGCGGTCTTGGATATGAAAAGAATAAATCAAAGTCTGGAAATGCAGCTCCCAGAACTGAAAAATTTGCTGCTTCTGAAAGCAAAACCAGAACAACTCTAGCATGTTATTTGTGTGGTGATTTAGGTCATTATAATTTTGAATGCATAACTCCTAGGAGGACTCAACTTAACTCTGGTCAGAATCATGTTAACAAATCGTCAACCAGAGAAATACAGAACTTCAAGAGTCCTCTTAAGGATATGGATAGAAGCAATGTCCATGCATCACCACTCAAATTAATTAACAAAATGAAATGGATAAGGAAGAATTAGTTCAGATCATGCATTAGGATCTGAACCTTTGCTAAAATGAGGAAATATTTTTGCGGAACTTCAAATGATATATCTGAGGTACTTCACCTCTACTTTTTTTGTATAAACATTTAAATGTTTATAATTTTGTTGTGTACAATGTGTGTACATAATTTTTAACGAGTATACTGTTGATAGAAATACGAAAAGTATACTTAAGATTCGTCTGAATGCTAAAAACTGAAAATCTTCATCTTCGATATGACATTCTCGATTTATCGATAGAAGGTCGATATTATCGACGGTTCCTTAGGATATGGATTGTCGGGTGGCCAAGAATGATATCGAAGACAGACTCGATAGAATCGATAAGCAACCTCTCAATATTATCAAAATAATGGTCGATCATATCGACAGATGCCGCCCGATAAAAGCCAACGAAATGAAAAAGGGGGTTATTTTCTCAAGGGTTTCACTGTCACCTTCTCTGCTCGATTCTCTCGACCAAATCAGTTGGAGACACGTCGGACTACTCAAATCATTCCACAAATCTGGTAATACCCTTCTAACACACCAAGAGTCCATTCTCTTTTGGGTATTTGTTGTTTTGTCAGTTTTTTTATCGTCTTTCCCAAATCATTCAAAATTCTATCTGTCATATGGGAAAGGACAAAGGTGTAGCATCCGGTTAAGGGGAGTCTTCAAGTGCTACCCGACAAAAAGTCATCGCCTCTAGAGAAAGAGTGAGGACCCCGGAAAGTGGGATCCCCACTCGGTAAAGATCACAGACTTCACGAGGTGGGTCCCAAACTGAATCTACGGCACCACCGCCTCCAACTGGAGCAAGTTCACGACCACCCAAATACATGGGCAGGAAGCTTATTCAAGAGAGAAGGGTAGACAGGGAGTGCCTCAAACCATACAAATTGGAACCCCTGTTTGCCGTAATAGATTGGCTGCCTATTCTGAACTTTGGTGGGCCATGCCAACTTGAGAGAACACGCAACTTCCTTGCTGCGTGTCATTCACCGGTGGCTGATCCTCCTTCGTTCATGGTATCCTTGGGTGGTGATGATGTGTGTATCACGCCGGCTACAATAGCTGAAACTATCGGACTCAACATGGTCTCGGAAGGTATCCTACAGATGGATTTTGATAACATGGACATTCGATCCAAGGTTACTATGTATCTTTACAATGTTAGGGACATCCCCTAACATCAAGGGAATGCATTAAAAGCCAGGTATATGGATCCTAGGTTTCGGATCTTGCATGCTATCTTCGCTACTAACATCTATCCCAGAAGTACCAACAGGTCTGATCTCACCGGCCTCATGACCATGATCGTATACTTAGTTGCCAGAGGGTCCAAGACCTGCCTTCCATCTCTAATTGCTTCTCAGTTGGTAAACGCCATCCACACATCTAGGGACCTCCATCTACCGTACCCCTGGATTATCAACATGATATGCAACAAAATCGGGTTCCCATCGACTATTGATCCGGTATTCCCGTTCCAAGTTTTCAATAAAAGAAATGTCTGGAAAATGGATTTGGAGTTTCATGAGTACAAGGAGAACCCTAATGAAGAAATCCAGGTGGAAGAAGTTGAAGGAGAAGGTGGCGATCCCATGGAAGGGGTTGCAATGGCTGAAGATGCACCTCCTGGACCTAATCCAGCTCCGTCCACGTCGTCAGCCGGGTATGGCAAAAGGTTCAAACTGGATAGGATTGGGGCAATCCAGAAGGACATCAACTCAGTCAAAGAAAGGCTTACAGTCCTGGAAAGAATGGTTCAAGGAGTGCAGAGCACGGTACAACAGCTGGTGGATCTGATGACGTGCCGATGGGACGACACGATGCTATCTCATTCTGCTCCGTAAGGCCGGTTCATGCATGCTATCATACACACTCTACTCTTATCTCGCGTTTGAACATCAGTATCTTTTTGGATGTTCTTCGCTATGATTGGTGTGTATGACAGCCTTCTAGATGTGCACAGTTTTTTTTTGGTTGTATATGCTCACAGCTGGGCTAATGTTGATGGATGTTGTTGGGTGCCCATATATGGGCTTAATATTTTTTTTGGTAACTGCTGTGTGAAGTAGTATATATTTTTTTTTTGGGTTGGACTGAACAGTTTTTTTTTGGCTTGGAATTTACTGTTGTCTGGGGCAGTTTTGGTTCTTTTATGGCTGAATATAATGCTCAAATTTTTTTTACTGCCACAATTATGCTTTGAGTTCCCCTGATTTATCAAGCTTCTGATATGGAATGCATATGATATCTCTAATGTATATTCTATCTGCTATGCATTAATTCTGAAATTGATGTTTGCTTAAATTGAGTTAACTCCTATACATCAATTCATCTGCTTCTGCCTGGGGGGTTCTCCCAAGCAATTCACTCTTCAGTCAATATCAACTGAGATATCTTTGTCAATGACTAACAAAAAGGGGGAGAACATTTGCAAACACCCCTAATGGAAAAATGTGTATCTATTAGATGTTGTTGCAGGTGTTAGGGGGAGCAGCTGCAGCAAGCAAGGGGGAGTTTACAAGAAAGGGGGAGCAGCTACTGGTTGTGTACATGGGTTAGAAAATTGTAAAATTGTGTAAAAGCATGTTCTAGGACGTTTTGGGATTTTGTCACGTAATTGACAAAGGGGGAGATTGAAAGTGCCCTGGTTTGTCAAGTTACGTGTATGTTGAGTCAGAGTGTGTACAGAGCCTAATAGGAAGATCAATTTAAGCGTCTGCCTCAACCAGATGTGTGCAAGATCGTCACAGGTAAAACTAAAGCCTCACATCCCATGACCCAAAACACCAGGTAAAGAAAACCCTTAAAAACGAGTTAGAAATCATAGGATTTTAGGTAAGAAAACTTTTTGCAAAATAGGAAAATCTCTAAGTTTTTCTCGCATTGTCGATTGTATCGAAACACCCTCGATATAATCGACCTGCTCTGTCGATGTCCTCGATACCTTAAACAATATTATCGATGAGAGGACCAAAAGTGTCCAGCAACTAAATATTCATCTGGACGGATTTATCGATGCATCGATACACCTATCGATATCATCAATATAAGCACTAAATATGTCCAGCAACTACACAACATATCTGGACGAATTATCGATGTATCGATACACCTATTGATATCATCGATATTCAAATCTTGAGTCCATCAAGAATGGCTCGATAAGATCGACAGGCAGATTTCCGACCCCCCTGTTTTTTAATGAAAATCTCAAATTCCTTCGATATATCGATGCTCTTCTGATATGATCTGAAATCAAATATCGATAACATCGGAAGTCGATTGATGATATCGATCGAGGGTGCGCATTTCTAATAACAAATATTTCAGGTCATTTTTAACTATGATCAGGGTCCCTTCGATAGAATCGATATTCAAATATCGATGATATCGACACCAGATCGATTGCATCGAACAAAGTCGTAAACTGTCCAGCAAGCTCAAAGATAAATCAGCTGGATTTATCAATGCCTCGACTCTGATCTCGATATCATCGACATTCAAATTCCGATGATCTCGATGGATCCCCGATCATTTATAAAAACTTGAAATATTTCAAAGTCAAGTCTCTCTCATTTTTCAAGTGTCGATGGATCGAACCTGTCATCGATGGAATCGGAGTTCGAAATCCGATGACCTCGACAATAGTTTCGATTCATCGACCAATTGGCAAAGAGTTTCAAAAGTGTATGACATTGAGTCTGAGTCATCGAGCAGACCATCGATGCTATCGACAGTATACGCTCGATGATATCAAACCTGCTCGATGATATCGAACTCTGTCATAAATGTGACCATTTTATATCTGTCGGAACTTTTTGCCTATATAGAGGACTTGTCTTTTGTTGCTGTGGGAGAAAATAGATAGAGCTTTTGTGTGTTTTAACTTACATCTTATATTCAAAGCCCTTTCTCTCAAGGGAGTTCATCCTCCAATCCACCCTCACCATTGACATTCAATAGAGTGGACTGGGGAATGAACTTTCGCATTCAAGGATCCTCCAACTACTACCTTAATGGCAATTCATTAAGCTGGGATGCCTTGAATGTCTAGATGATTGGAACTACTCTATCTTCCCTATAGGAAAATCTTTAAAGAGTATGATTCCATCATAACCTTGACCCAACCCGAAGCCGAGTATTGGTACATCACTCTATGTTGCAGATCAAGGGAGCAGAAGACTCTTCGTCAAGAAGGAGGAGGAGATCTTCAGCACTGTGCTAAACGGGACTCATCAACTTATTTGTAAGTATCAAGAATCTAAGAGGAAACTTGTGATCATTCCTTTCTAGGATTGGGTCTTAAGTGGTTCTCACCCTTTGAAGTCCTCAAGGAGGCCTCCGGCGGGAGTGTACGTGGTGGGTGCGTTGTGTAGACCCTTGCTCTGTGGAGAGCATAAACATCTGGTTTGGAGTGAACCAGTAAAACTCTGAGTTTTAGGTGAACCGGGTAAAACCTTAGGGTTTGAGGTCAACCATGTAGAAACCTCCAGTAGGGTCTTATGGAAGATCCTTCGCCAGTGTGCCTAAAAGTAGGTGCGTTGTGTTGACCCTTGCTCATGAGAGCATAAACAGTCAGCCTTAGTGTAGGTTGTAAAGGTTGAAGGTGAACCTGATTTAAAACCTTAGGTTAGAGGTGAACCATGTGAAACCTCCTTAGTGAAATCCGGCACACTCAAGGGTTGAGTGCGGTTACCGGGAGTGGAGTAGACTTATCGTCGAACCACTATAAAATGACTGTGTTTGAGATTGTTATTTTGATTGAGTGATTTGCTTTAATACTTCCATATCTGAATATCTGATCACTCCTCACACACCTACACAGTCATATCCATCATGAACTAGATTGCTTATTGTTTACTCCTTAAGCAGTTTGTGATTGGATCCTCTACCAGGCTTGGAAGCCAGTAGAGTTACATTTAAGTAATCCTGAAAATTGCATGATTATAGGATTAGTGAAGTAGGATTTTTTAAAATTAATCATAAAAACTTTGAAAAGTCCTATTCACCCCCCTCTAGGACATATTGGCATATTCCTTCTTCAACTAGTGCAGTCTTTACCGCCATTTCATTATCCTCCATTAAAACATTCATAATTATTTATTGGGCCCACAGAGATGTGGTTCACGAATCCAGCCCATCCATTATGTGTGTCCCATTTGGTTGAGGGGTCAGATCAAGTTTCAGATACATCCAAATTTCAGGTGGACCCCAGCAAGTGCTTTTATATCCTCGAGCTCTGAGTTGTACCAAGGTTCAAGGAGATCAAAGTTACATGGGTCCCAAAGTGATGTATTTATTATATCTACATCGTTCATCTATTTTTAGAGATCATTTTAGAGCATTATCCAAAAAAAAAAAATGAATCATATCCAAATATTATTTGGACCGCACCACAAATAGTAGTGGAGATAATGATTTTACCGTTAAACAATTTACAGTGCCCACCATAACATTTATTTTCCATTTAATCTGTTCATGAGGTCACAAAGACCTGAATTAAGAGGAAAAGCAAATTTCATATTGGTCCAAAACTTATGTGACCCAAAAAGGGTTTCAATGGTAGACGTTCAATCCCCAACTGCTTTTTGTAGTGTGGACCACTTGATAGTTAGATCTGTCTTATTTTTCTTCTCAAGCCTTAAGATGAGTTCGCCAAATGGATGGATGGTTTAGATATAGACATACCTCATGATCAGACCCATAATTCTTGTTGATTTATCCAGCTTCATTGGTTTTTAGATGGTGTGGGCCACCTGAGTTCCGTGTACGGCTGATTTTTGGAGGTGTCCCATTTTTAAAGGGGACCCATCAAATGCAGGATGTAGATGTTCAACATACATCAAGGTGGGACCAGTGGTGGGACCCACCATTCCTTCAGCGTCCAGTAGCAGGACGCTGCTTGCTGTAGCGTCATCTGGACGCTAACAGCAACAACGTCCAATACTAGTTTTTTTCTTAAGATTTTTCATAGGTGGGGCCCACTTTAGGATGATCAAGTCCGTCTGCTAGGTTCTTCGGCTCGTGACGGGTCCAATGAGCCCAATATTCAATATGTTTTGACGTGCAGAAACATTACAGTGGGCCTTAACAGATTTTAACAGTAAATATCACTGTTTTCTATGATGTGGCCTGCTAGAGATTTGGATTGGCTTCATTTTTCGGTTCAATGCCTAAAATGAGCTGAGAAATTGAATGGATGACGTGGATCAAATGCACTATGTAGATGTTCAACATACATCAAGGTGGGACCAGTGGTGGGACCCACCATTCCTTCAGCGTCCAGTAGCAGGACGCTGCTTACTGTAGCGTCATCTGGACGCTGACAGCAACAACGTCCAATGCTAGTTTTTTTTCTTAAGCTTTTTCATAGGTGGGGCCCACTTCAGGATGATCAAATCCGTCTGCTAGGTTCTTCGGCTCGTGACGGGTCCAATGAGCCCAATATTCAATATGTTTTAACGTGCAGAAACATTATAGTGGGCCTTAACAGATTTTAACAGTAAATATCACTATTTTCTATGATGGGGCCTGCTAGAGATTCGGATTGGCTTCGTTTTTCGATTCAATGCCTAAAATGAGCTGAGAAATTGAATGGATGGCGTGGATCAAATACATGCATCAGGGGTGGGGCTTGTTGTGGTCCCACAGCCCCTCCTTTCTTAAAACGGGTGGGACTATGCCTGCTGCAGTGTTCTCTGGACGCTGGCAGCACCGTCTCTCCCTCTCTATTTATTTATTTATTATAGTGTGATGTGAACGTGTGTGCAAGGGTGTGTGTGTGTGGCTAGTCCAATGGGCCTTACTTGGAGGGTTTGGATGGGATGCAAACATTCTGGTGGGGCCCACTATCAATGGGTCCCACATGAAATCTATAATAAATTATTATTTATATATATTTTTTGTCTTCTCCTATGTATCCACACCATTAATCACATCATTATCATCAACATCATCTCCACCATACATAAATACAATGAAAACAAAATAAGAATCAGTGGGTTGGGTGTACTCACCTTGATGGATTAGATAGATGGTTGAGATGGATGGAAGGGATGGAATTGATGGTTGAGATGGATGGAAGGGATGGGATTGATGGAGTTGATGGTGGCCCACCAAGATCACTCCTCTCTCTCTCTCTCTCTCTCTCTCTCTCTCTCTCTCCTCATTTTAGGAAATGGTGAAAATGTTAAGGGAAAGAGGAGTATTTGTAGAGAAATGGATAAAAATGTGGTTAGATTAGATTAATGTGATTATGGTTAGCTTAGGAAAGGATTATGAAAATTTGTGCATTATTAAGAATTAATGGTGGATTAAAGGGGCATGGGATGGCATGGCGTGATGATGTCATGCATAGGATATGGTATGGAGAAGAGTTGACTTTGAGGTGCACATGAGAGATAGTATGGGGGGTGACATCACACATATGAGTAGAGATTCTCTCACCCATGTGTAGTATGGTGCATGTGTGCATGGCATGTGTTGTGCACATGTGTGGATTCGAATATATGGTGTCATGCGCACATAATACACTAACGATTCTTCGCGGCGTATCTCACTAACGGAGCGTCGTACAGATGCACGGGTGGTACATTTGCGATTGCGGCGATGGGGCGGTCGATATGAAATAGGTTTCGAAGCCTTAGGGTTCTAGTCAGTCGGGTGTGCACTATATACGACTAGTTCAGGTCTGCCAAGGGCATTGATCATCGCGCACATAGGCATATAAAATGGTATAGAATGGACGAGGTCTTACACCCTCTGAAAATCGTCTGATCCTATTTACACATTGAGCGAGTGGCTGAATAAGTGGACGATCTCATTTGATCTTGGTCATATACTGCGTATCTGCCTATCTCGGCGCCTGAGGTCATAGTTGTTCCGTTTGAATTGAGTCGTAAATTCAATTCTGGCACACTCACACTTATCACATGACAAAATTGTCAAAAACAACGAGCAACACCCATTATCATAGTCGAATGAATCTATTGGACATGTTGAATATGGTGGCCCCTGTTTACACCAGACAATCATGACCAGATTGAACGACTCAAAAGGTAACATGTGGTCATCATGCCACTCGTGGTATAGACAAACTTTAAAAGGAGATATTAGACACACACACATGTGGAAGTATTAAATGCTAGAGTTCTGCTAAAAGTAACTATTTTAAAAAAAATCATATCCATCATTTAATGCTATAGTCCTATTAAAAGGAACTCTTCATATAATCTAAAGCCAAGTGATGCGAGGACCCCAACATGTTTTCTATACGGGAATCCAGTGACATGACGACTACGGTAAACCCTCTTATGCACAACTAGAATAGCAAGAGTCTCTTATACAAGTGGTTGGACATGATAGGTAATGCTTATTTGGAAAATTAAAGAAATTTGCACTACCGACTATTCAAATCTCTCACGGTGCAGAATCTTACATATGGACATTGCCTCTCCTAGCCTATAAAAGTAGTACTTGATGAAGAGTTTCAGGCATTGAGCACAACCGAGCCATCACATAATGCCTCTCATAGCGTAACATTGTCTTATCTTAGCTTTAGCTTTAGGACGTGCATTTTTATCCAATCCCGTTATAGAAAGTCCAAAATTTAGTGTAGTTTAGATCATTGCAGTATAGCGCCATCATTGCAATATGCCTAAGAGTAGTGTAAATATCCACGACCTCTGTTATCGGATTCCCAATCAACTGAGCCCATACTTGGAAGATCACACCGGTCACATCTTGTTGACCACCCACTTTGATTGTTTGTTTGCACAGGTGATCGTAGGTATTTATAATTTTTGTTTTTGCATATTTTATTTTCTCATTATTGACTACACCGTACTTAATTTCAAATCAATAAAATCAATGATCCAACCTTTATTTTTAATTCTTTTCACCCATTATTGCATTATCGAGAAACTTGAGAACCGCAATCATCATTGAAATAAAATTCTTTAGCTTTAGGCAAAAAAATCCTATTCAGAACCACTAACCCTTTCTAAATTGCTTGGCGGATGCACATTAGTGGATAGACAATTATGTCATCCTACGTAGGTCTAATTTTATAACTGGTTTATGGTCGGGTCATAAGCGTTCAATCTAACTCAAGTCGAGTACGACTCTACTCAAGTCGAGTATGACTCTAGCACGCCCAGTGCTATCCTAACAGCGCATGTTTGGCCATACACCGGCTGTTTCTCAACACGTGATATCTTGTCTGATTGATATCGTGTCTGATTGAACTGGAACAGCCTCATCCCTAATTATTTGAGCGATTTTGTCACCTATACCATTCAATTCAATGGGAAGTTTCCAATTTCCCACTAGATTCCAGCCGGTTTGGTCAAGACCGCTGATACATGATGGGCCGAATGAACAGCAGTCTTAAACAACTGGCTGGGCGTCAGACGTTCACTTGTCGGATTACGACATTTTCAATTCTCAAAAATGAAAATTGCCTAAATGGTTGAATAATTTTGTCATCTAAACCGTTTAATGGAAAGTTTTCAATTTCCCACTAAATTCCATCCAGTGTCTACTTAGACATCTGATCTATGATAGCCGAATAAACAGAAAATCATACACGACCAGTGGAAGCCACAATTTCAATGCCAACAATGGAAAATAGATGTCCGCGTATCAGTCACGACAGATGCAAATATCAATTCTCTTCATTTAATGTATACAAGTAATTCTATTCCCATTTTAAAAGAAATTACTCAGAGGGAGCTAGGTGATCAACAGGTTGAGAAATCCCTCTTTGGCCTCCCAAACATGAGAGAAACCAGTAAACAATCCCAGCAATGAAGAAGCTTATAAACCAAGCATTGTTATAGATGACGACAAATGCCTCTGGACTTGAATTCAAGATTCCTACCTTGTTCAGGAAACCCGGGATTACTGGCAGTATTCCGATAACCAGAGCTGCCATTGCAGCTAGATTGAATCCTCTGCAGTAATAGTAAGCCCCAAGAGGATTATATGAGTACAATGCATTGATGTCTAAAACCATGCCACGGAGAATGTAGTAATCGACTATTGTTATCGCTCCAATGGGGCCAAGAAGTGCAGAGTACCCCACCAGCCATGTATAGACGAAGCTCTCGCTGGAGTGGAGAAGCCTCCACGGCTGACAAACAATGCCTAGCATTGCTGTCAGAAGAGCTCCTCTTCTGAAGTTGAATGTCGACGGGCTGAGGTTGACAAGGGCATTAGCAGGGGCGACGATGTTCGCCGCAATATTGGTGGTGATTGTGGCCAAGCTGATTCCGAAGATAGCCAGGAACATAGTTGGGAACCCGCCGATTGCACCGAGGAGTTGGATGGGACTAGAGATTACACGGCCAAAGATCACCTCTGTTGAGGAGGTGACCGCTAGGCCCACAAAAGTGAACAATCCCATGAAAATGGGAAGGCCGACCTGGCCCATAATCTGATCTTTTTGGCTCTTGGCATGCCGAGTGAAATCTGGTATGTTGATCGCAAGCGTAGCCCAGAAGCTGATGTTCGCAGTTAGGGAAGGGAAGAAGAGTGCCCAGAATTCAGAAGAGGTAAGGCGCGATGATAAGGAAAGCATGCTACCAAAGCCCCCAGCTTTGACATAGGCCCAACAGAGGAGGGAAGATGTTAGTATGATGAGGATTGGAGCAGAGTACTTCTCAAGGTCTCGTATACCATCCATTCCTTTCCATATGATGCCCATCTGGGCTAGCCAGAAGAAGATGAAGCAGCTGAATTCAAGTGGGGATGTGCCGAGCCAGGGGAGGGAACGGGCTAGGGATGATTTCTTGACAGATGATGGGAGGAGAAGGAAGACAGCTTCTCCACCAATCCACGATTCAATGCCAAACCAACCGCACCCAACCAATGCGCGAAGCAGAGAGGGGACGTGGGCCCCTCTGATTCCGAAGGCTGATCGGGCAAGGATGGGGAATGAGATGCCGTAGCGGGTCCCAGGATGACCGGTGAGTATGAGAGGGATCAAGAGGATGATGTTGGCGGTAACAACGGTGGCGATTCCTTGCCACCATGCCATGCCGAGGTCGACAAGGCTGCCGGCGAGGTAGTAGGTTGGGACTCCGACCACAAGGCCCACCCAGAGGCTGGCCATCTCCCATCCTGTGAAGGTTCTATTTTCACTTGTTGTTGGCTTTAGGTCATCGTTGGTGAGATCGGATCCGGGATCGGATCCGAATTGGGCCGTGGCTTTTGCTGCCGTGGTTGACCTGGGACTTGTTGTGGTTTGGAGCAGAAGCGGTTGGTGGCGACGATGGACAGTTAAGGTAGATCTGGCGAGACATTGACCATTGAGAATCTGAGATTTTAATTTCTGTGTTGGAATGGAGAGAGAGGGATGGAGATGGAATTGCAGGTATCTTGATCCCATGACGAAGATAGGACGAGGGATGGTAGGCTGTGAATCTGAAGAATCAAGGAGAGATACCAAAGTCGGAGGAGGTTGTCACAGCTGTAAATGAGATGGAAGATTCTTTCCGATCACATGACGCATGCATTTGAAATTCGGATAAAAATATAAAATCACATCGCGGTCCAAATTTCAGTGAAAGGAACCTTCACGGTCCGAAATTTGTTAGGAATCTTATCGTTTGAAAGGTCATTGAATGGCTTCTGGGTTTCGAAATATGTTCAACCGATAACGAGAACATGGTTTGTATTGTGATGAATTACCCTTCGTAGAATAAACAGCTGTGAACCATGAACGTCGGCTAGGGCTCCAAGATGTTGGGGGACGCTCATAGGCAATCCTGGAGTTTTAATAGGCAATAAGGTATCAATCAAATCAAGCACAAATGGAACATAAGCTTTTATATGGAAAGCCATTAACAAGAAAAAATCATGACACAAACCCATAAAGAATCCACTGTGAAATCAATGTTCGTAAAGATAGAAGAGCTTACTGATCGATAATATACTCCAAATATCACAAAAAACCTTCGCTTTGAACTCCATTTTCTCTCCAAAAGTCCTAGCACGTTCTTCTCTCCCTAATTCTCAATTACATACCCTTTAATATGTTAAAAGCCGAAATAGGAAACAAAACCCACAATTCTGCAAGATTGTGCAAGTCAGTTAATGCAAGTTTTGATCATATCAAGTACCATCGGTATCCATTGATAGGATCGAAGCCATCTTCAATCATATCGAGTGCCATTGGCGTCCATTAATAGGATTAAAGCTACCCTCGATCATACCGATTTAGACCTAAAAACTGGCCTATCAAGCAAAGGAAAAAAAACAAGAAAACAAAAACAAAAACAAAAACAAAAAAGAAAAAGAAAAAAGAAAGAAACAAAATTTTCTCAATGGGATAGATAGCTGCTCGATGGGATCAAGTACTCTGTTGATGGCATCGACAAACCCGATTATAAACAGATTTAAGACATCGGACAATAATCTCCAGTATGTCTTCAATCTTCACAAACCACAATTCCAAACTCCATCCCTAATTGCCTTCATCATAGCTACATAATCATCGTCGCTTCTCGTGCACACTACGCTTTCCTCAAATCTTCACCAAGCTCAGAGAAGTTACACATAACTTAACTTATCTATAGGAACCACTTTTATAAGCATGTTCGCCGGATTCACTCTTGTGTGGATATTTGTTCACAACCCCAAGTGCAGGGCTGCACTACAGTAATAACCCTGTGAGACCGAGGTCAAATCCACAGGGAATGGGGAACGCAACCTAGAACTAATCTAGGTCTAATGAAGTGTCTGGGTGTTTAATCCAGCGATTAAAAAAATGGTATAAATAAATAAATAAAAGCCTAAGGATCCAAGAATTCACTCATAGCAATCTCAATATTTAACTTACTTGATTCAATGGATAACTCGATTGCAATTGAAGTCTTATCATATTCAATCGGATAATGGAGCAGTTAAAATATAATGGAATTCTAAACTTTTATTGGATTAGTTCCCTCATGAAGCACCAATGTGATGATCGCAGGGAATTCAACCATCTACCATGCCCAGGAGACAATGGTAAATCACGAATCTTATAGATCTCACAATTGCAGAATAAGTAAGAAAATATTAAAATCTTTCCAAGCATCTATTATAATTAGAGTCACAATAAACCACAGAAAACTGAAAATATTCCTTAATTAGAACTAAAAATCAATGGAAGTTCAACCATAAACTTGAATCAAAGTAAACTAAACATTAAGAAGAATTATAGGCTTCATCCCTTAGCCTTAGCTAAGAAACTATCCAAACAAGACTAACATCTTAAAAGAAAAGTAAAAAGATCAACTAGAGCGCGTGAAGAAATTAAAGTGAAAGAATGTTGTCGGCACTCCACATTGGCCTCCTCTCTCTTTCTAAACCCTAGAATATGCTTTGGAATGTCCTAAAGACTCTTTTTTATAGTTGTGAAACTCTAACCTTGGCACCGACTTGGAGATTTCACAAAATGACCTTGGATTTACGCACTTCTGTTATGCTTCGGTCATACCGAAGTTGCCTTCAGCTGCACCGAAGTCGCATATGAAAAATCTATACAGAATCTGTCAAATTTAGGTCGGACAGAAGTTGGCTTAGGTTGGACCGAATTAATGTATGAAAATCATGATTCTTGATGGACTGTTTTGTGTGATTTTGGTTGGACCGAACCGACCTTAGGTGGGACAGAATAGTCTGTATTTTCTCTTGTAGAACTTGTGATTTTGGTAGTATTTTCTCTATCTCTTGCACTTAGTTTTTTTAGATATTTGGCATGTGAATTCTTCATTAACGACATCTAAATCTCCAAATCTTCATTATCTTCTTTTGAGCTCTAAATCCATCATTTTAAGCGCGTATTTGTCTTTAGATTCAAAACCACCTCGCATGACAAAAATATATGTAATTAAATCGAATTAACACTTAAATGCCAGGAAAACTAATATGATTAAAGGGTTAAATATGTAATATTTGAGTCTCAACAATCTTCTTAAGAGTTATTCCACCTTCCTTAACCACCTGTTTGATAAAATGATGATGAACATCAATATGTTTAGTACGAGAGTAATAAATAGAGTTATTCATTAAATTAATCATGCTTTCGCTGCCATAATTAACTGGCACAATTTTCTGCTAAAGACAAGCTGGTTTAATGCATCCGTCACCATTATATACTTAGCTTCAGTTGTGCAAAGAGTAACCACAGCCTAAAGCTTCGACATTTAACTGATTGCTCCACCCACTAGCACAAACCAATCCTAGTCAGAGTCTATTTGACCTCATTCGAGGTGGTTAAGATGGTGAAGGGATTAGATCATCCACTTGGGGCCCATATTAATAGTGTATACAAAACATACAACAAATATAATAATAATATAAAATATAAATAAATGCCATGCACGTTGGCGATAACCCATTCTTGGACAATTTTGGGTCTCACAAGTGGGACCCTGTTCTGATGTTTAAATAGAAACCACACCATCCATCGACTTTTCAAGATCATTTTAGGCCATGGACCAAAAGATGAGACAGATTCGGATCTCAAGTGGGCCATAATGAGGGAAATGAACCATTATTGTTGAAATCTTCCAAGGCCCACTGTGGAGTCCCTGTTCGTCTAAATTAACCCAAATCAGAGCCCATTAGACCTGCTTGAGATGGACTACGTGGTGAAGGGAGTGGAAGATCCACGTGGGGCTCGCACTAATAGTGTATCAAATAAAAAGAGAACAAAGAAAAAGAAAGGTGTCACTAGGCATTTTTGCCCAGTGACTTGAGGGAGGAAGCCTCCTTGGGCTGCCCCACACATGGGACCCTACATGATGTATGTATCATATCCACCCCGTTCATCCGTCTTATCAGACCATGTTAGGCCATGGGCCCAAAACTCAGGTTGGTTGAGATCTCAGGCGGGTCGCACCATAGGGTAATGTGGGGGTAGAAACCTCTTGGACTTGGGATTTCTTGGTTTTGTGATCCCTTGGACTTGGGAATCCCTAGTTTTGGGATCCCTTGGATATGGAAATCCCTGGAATCGAGATCCCTTAGGTCTTTGGTTATATTTGACATCTTGAATTTAAATCCTTAAATTAGTTGGTGTGTGAATGTTGAAACTATGGTTTTATTAAATCTATTTAAGCATATACTTTGCTTGAACTGATGAAATCTCAAGACTCAGATGAGCCATGAGCATATGATCACATCCTAGTGACTAACCAATGATATGTAATCGTCAATTTACGTTAACAATGATTAGACGGTGAAGATCATTCTATTAAAGTAATTATAGTGATGTCATTGATAATCTGATTATTTCAGGACATCATTAGTGGGCCATGTGCCCAAATGGATTAGTAGCCTAGTGACACACGTGTTGTACATGTGGGTGTCCATCCGAGTCACTCCCAGTGGACCCTGCCTTATTATATATATTTTATTCTTGACTTGCAGGCTACATGAGGAGCTGATGTTAGTCTAATGTGGGCCACACCACATAGACTTCTATATTTCTAGTGGGGCATGTCGTTTAGTTCCCACTCTCTATATATGATGTGCCGATTAAGGCCAATTAATGTCTGATATGTTTGATAATATGTTAGTGTACTTGGCCAAGTAGGACAACTAAGAACATGCTTAGTATAATGATATCATGCCCATACGCATCATTTGTATGCATGTGGTGGGTGATGATTGATCATAACATATGCCTTTGGGTTGAGAAACTTAGGGGACTCACCATGATTGTCGGTGAACCCCACATGTCATGCCTTTCTAGGTTGTTATGAGCATGCTTAAGTTGTAATTAGTGGCTACGACTGACACCCATCTTGGACTCTTTATGTGCCCACATGGCTCGTTACGAGTGGGCCTTTCGATTATAGGCCCACCTATGTAGGATCATGTGGGGCCCATTAGGGGTAGATTTGAATGGATCCCACCTAGTCATATCCATGTTAGATTCATGGAGCCTATAGTGAGTTTATTCACAATCCAACTTAATTATGGATCCTATTTAGTGAATAAATGATGCGCACACCATGGGTTGCCTTGTTGTTCATGTTGTGGCTGCCATTAGGTCTGCCTGTATTTATATGCAGTGGTCGTACCATGGGCCAACCCTATGGTTTATGTCATTTTCCCACCATTGAAATACTATTTAGGTTTCACACATTGCATGTATTGAGCCCATCGTAGGCTTGTGTTTGGTTGGTTGCGAGCTGCCCTCTTGGGCCTTGCTTAGGGATAGTTGTAGGGCCTACTTTGATGACCATTTCGGGCCCACTATGATTTTTTTGTGGATCCTATAATTTGTTATCCCAAATGGATGCCCATAGTTGTATGTTTTAACTACTTAGGTGTGGGCTTGCTGAGTGGGCCCATTATCTTGAAAGACCACTTAAGTATAGCCCTATGGGCCTCGATAAACTTGGTTTCCACGTAGGTTCCACCCATTATGAATGATAAATTTCCATTATCATGTGGTACGTTATTTTACATGTGTGTTGGTACAATACTTGATAATTTATGTAGTATTACCTTAGTGATTTATGCGATGTTTGCGCTCATGATTTCTATAACACTTCCTTTATGATGACATGGTGCTTTTTTATATTGATGCGACACTATTTTATGTTAGATGTAGCATTGCTTTTATATTCAAGTTAACATTGCTTTATATTGATTTAGTCTTGCTTTATGCATGATATGGTATTACACACCTCATGAAAGTGGTTATGATCGTATGTTATCATATCTCATTCGTATCATGTGTGCATGACTTGGATGATGGCTAATTCAGGATTTTTTAGCATTGCCTATGCATGGCAAGGCCGCATTGACGACTTTACAACTTTGGGCATTTCTAGGGGACCCATAAGAGATGAGGCCGCCTTGCATGTATGCACGACTTGCGTGACATGGTTGCATGACGCAGATGATGGACTCATGCATTCACGCATTGTATGATGTATTTGCATTACACCCTACCAACATCAGGGTTGTGGCCTCCACAGGCATATCATGGATAGTCAGATTGGACACCGAAAATATCCGTTCTAGCATTAAGGCGCTAAGGATGTCCTTGGCTGAAAGTCTCTAAACCTTGTGGGCAACAGGATGCTTCAACGTCGAGACCGAGTGGATAACATGAGTGCCCGAGTGCCAAATACCAGTAGGTCGTATCTCCCAATGTATCGTGGTCAGTTGGAAAGGGGTGTGACCATATCCACCAGAGGTAGGGGCTATAAGATAGGTTGAGTTTGACCAGCTCGTAAATGGGTCCACTATTGACGAGTCGGGTGGGCATTGACATATCATTGGTAAGACGGATAGTGAGGTCTCTTCCACTCACATGGGCATACAAGCGATGGGGCGGCATCCAGTGTGGAGTGTACTAGGCCCGGATGATTACTTCAGTGATGATAACTGTACTGAAATGTGGACTTACTGAGTAGGAGTTACATGTTCAACATTTGACTCATTCATTTATTCACTATCCGCTTGGGCTGGTGGTGCACAACTAAATCATTATGTGTACCGTTGCAATGGCCATAATTTCGGTTAGGTATGCGACTAACCTAAGATCAGGAGTTTACCACATTGAGTCTACCTTTCCAAATCAGGTATGGGACTGGTTTGGATAATCCCTTGTGATGAACCCCATAGCTTGTAATACCACCTACTATCATCCCAACTGCACACACCAACTTTGTCATTCATGTTGTATCACATAACCTGGATATGGCTGATGGTATTTATGGACTTGTCAGGATTTGCATATTGCATTGCATCCAAAGCATATGACATTTGGCCCACTATGTCTTTGCATCGCATAGCCTGGATAAGGCTGATGGTATTTATGGACTTGTCAGGATTTGCGTATTACATTGCATCCTCAACATATGACATTTAACCCAGTATGTCTTTGCATCGCATAGCCTGGATAAGGCTGATGGTATTTATGAACTTGTTAGTCTGGCCTACATTATTCTGCTTACCTTGACATTTGTATGCTTGGCACATGCATTGCGCACACATGCATGCACTCTCTAAGCTTCATAGTAAACTTATGCACATTTGTTACAGGCAGGTTATGTTAGACCACAACAGCATTGAGACAGGAGCATCTGCATGATCTTTTAGAATTTTGTTATATGATGTATTTTCCTTTCAATACTGTACTCAAATATTATATTAGTGGATATGTTGTGATGATGTTTTGGTGACTTGGGCACACTTGTGATTACGCTCCTTTACAAGAAAAAATTTACACTGAAAATCCTCCTTGTAGGATCCCAGGATCGGAACCTGGTGCATGGGATCTAGGAGCCGAGAATGGAATATTACGGAGGCTGTTGGCACCAGATACGGCGGCTGAGAATTTTGTGAGCCCGGCTCCGGAGTTTGGGGCGTGACAAGAGTACATGTGGTTCTTTTAAGCACCGAACCACCATGTCACGCCCCAAACCCGGAAATCGGATTCACAGGAATCCCGATTGCCGAACCTGGTGCCGACAGCCTCCGTAGTACCCCATTCTCGGCTCCTAGTGTCCATACGCCAGGTTCCGATCCTGGGATTCTACAAGGAGGATTTTCCAACATACATTTGTCTCATAAGAAGCATAACCACAAGTATACCCAAATCATAAAGGCAACATCATCATCACATATCCACTAATATAATCATTTGAATACAATGCTGAAAGGGAAATACATATATCGAAATCAAAGCTCCATAAGACAGTTGTATGCTCCAAGCTCAACGCTGTTGCAACCTAACACCACTTGCATGCATCTATCGTGCATAAGCTTATAGAAAGCTTAGAGGGTGGTGTAAGTGTGTGTACAAGATAAGTGCCAAGTGTTCAATACAATGCCATAATCATACACTATCGAAAATACTGGCAAGATCATGAATCATACTATATCAGAGTAAGCGAAAATACTGATAAGTCCATGAGTCATACAATATCAGAGTATGTAATACAGATCAGCTATGTAAATGAGGAGTCATAAAGAGCCAAATATCAGATGTCGATGGTACAATGCAATATGTAAATCCTGCTGAGTCCTTCTAGTCCATATAAGTGTAGAAACATAACAAGACAAAATGCCACATGCCTGCGGATGTAATGCAATATGCGATGCGAATGAAATGACCAAGCTGGAGTGTGAAGTCGGGATGATAGTACGTAGTATCACAGGCTACGGGGTCCACCACAAGGGACTTCTATCCAAATCAGTCCCATACCTAAATCTGGATAGTCAGGCTCAATGTGGTAAAATCCTGATCTCAGGTTAGTCGCGTGCCCCAACCAAAATCCTGGCCATTGCGAAGGTACACGTAACAAATAGTTGCGCACCACCAGCCTGAGTGGATAGTGAATGAATGAATGAGTATGCAACTCCTGCTCACTAAGTCCAAGTATCAGTATTGTACATCTCTAGGATCATCACTTGGGTCTAGTACACTCCACACCACTTACTGCCTCATCAAGCACACAACCGGGTAAGTGGATGAGACCTCACTATCCGCCTTGCCAATAGTCTGCCAATACCTACTCGGCTCATCGATAACGGACTCATTCCTCGAGCTGGTCAAACTCAGCCTAGCTATGCCTACTCCCTCTGGCGGGTAAGGCCACACCCCCTCCCAACCGACCACGACATAGTGGGAGACGCGGTTTCCAGGTATTCGGCACTCAGGCACTCATGTATATCCACTTGGTCTCGACGTTGGGGCGTCCTCTGGTACCAAGAGGGTTTTAGAGATTTTCACCCAGGGCCATCTATGGCAGCCCGATGCTCGAACCAAACATTTCGGGTGTCCCATCTGGCTACCCACGATATGCCTGTGGAGGCTACGGCCCTGATGTCGCTAGGGCGTACAGTAATCACAACACATAATGCAAGATGCATGAATCATACAATTCAGTCATGCGTCAATCCTGCACATACCGTGCGCTCATGTGAGATGACCTCCGCCTATCAGGGAGTCTCATAACAATCTGCCCAATGACACATGCAATGGTCAACCACATCTCATAATAAACATGCAGATGATGCGTATGGGCATGTATCATGATGCTATGCGGTCACATACTCATAATCGGTAACAATAACTGGTATCGACAATCAACCTCGACAATATGGACATTTAACCAACATTGCCCCCAAGGAATGACCCATATAGAGCCTAACATACAGTGGACTCATGGCCTCACACAAGGGCCAAATATATAACACCATGGGCCTCACTCAAGAGCTCAATACACATCACGATGGGCCTCACTCATGGGCCACATATACATCAAGTGGGTCGCATCTCACGAGTCTAATATACATCGCAATGGGCCGCTCACATGGGCCTAATATACATCAAGTCGGGCCTCATCATATGTGCCGAAAATATATCACAATGGGCTACGTCCCATGGGCCTCGGCAATCGGAATCGGCCTCAACAATCGGCCTCGACAATTGGCACTAATAATCAACATCGATAATTGGCACCGACAATCAGCTAATAAACAAGTCGGGGTCCATAGATGGACAACTGATCAACCATAATATAAAGATCGGCCCATGGCCATGGTTATATCAAATCTGATGGCACGGAGCCATCCGTCTATGGCGAATGGGGCCCACTTATTTGGGTTAAGCCACTTAGAGAATGGTGCGAATGGGCCTAACAAAGACTACGGGAAGGTCACAATGAGGACATCTAACCATCATTGCACATCAATGTGGACATCTAACCAATATTGCTCCCAAGGAGTGACCTACATAAGGGATTTATACACAACGTAATGGCCACACATACATCACATTGGGCCTCATTCATGGGCCTCTTATATATCGCGTTGGACTTCCTACAAGGGCCTTAAACGTATCACAATGGGCCAAGCCCATGGGCCTCAGATACATCTCGATGGGCTGCGCCATGGGCCTTAGATATATCGCAATGGGCCACGTCCCATGGGCCTCATACAATCTCAATGAGCCACATATATATCACATCAGGCCTTGGCCCTGGGCCTCGAATACATCACATTGGGCCTCGAATATACTTCACAGGTGGGCCACATACCTGGGCCTAATACACATCACTATGGGCTACATCACATGGGCCTAATATACATCACTATGGGCCACAACCCATGGGCTTTAAGTACACAATAGGTGGGCCCTACACATGGGCCTCAAATATATACAACAGGTGAGCCTAATGGACGGGCCACAAATACATCAAGATGGGCCTAATCACATGGGCCTTATATATATATCGAATAGGCCACACTAATTGGGCCTTACATGCATTGCAATGGGCCATAACTCATGGGCCTTGCATACATCACAATGGGCCTCATAACATGAGCCTCATTTATATTAAGGTGGGCCTCAACAACGGCCTCATACACATCAAGGTGGGCCTCAACAACGAGCCTCATACACATCAAGGTGGGCCTCAACAATGGGCCTCATACACATCAAGGTGGGCCTCAACAATGGGCCATAAATATGGCAAGTGGGCCATATCACATGGGCCACACCCAAATATAAGTGGTGATAAGGATTTCCACCAAAAAATTCCCAAAGGTTTAATGGTGGACGTTTAAACCCACTGTTTTCTATAATGTGGTCCACCTGATCCTAGATCTGTCTTATTTTAATCTCGAGCCTTAAAATTATCTGTCAAAATGGTTGGACGGTTTGGATGCAGCACATGCATCATGGTGGGCCCCTCCGTCCAAACAGTAGACAACGTAGAAATACATACGTCAATGTGGGGCCTACGGGCTTGCTACCATCAAAAGGAGTAGTAATATAGCTGCTGTACGTGTAAGCACTAGAAAGGCAAAGGTGGGTCCATCGAAGGGCCCACCCTATGTATATGTTATATAATATAATATATATATATGTATAATATAAATAATATAATATAATATATACATATATATACATACCAGGTGTAGCCTCACACGTGGGGGGGGGGGGGGGGGGGGGGGTCCCACCGTCCAGTGTTGTAGACGGTGTGGATAGAACACATACATCATTGGGTCCCACGTAGGGCCCATCATAGCATTTACCTGCCATCCAACTGTTGATAAGGTCACACGGACCTGGATGAAAAGGAAAAACAAATTTCATAATAATCCAAAACTTCTGTGACACCCAAAAGGGTTTCAATGGAAGACATTCAATCACACTATTTCCTACCGTGTGGACCACTTAAGTCCCACATACAGCTGATTTTTGGGGTGGCCCACTAGTCAGAGGGGACCCAACAAATGCACGGTGTTGATGATCAACACCCATCATGGTGGGGCCCACGGCTGGGACGGTGGGTCCCTGCCTATCCGTCCATCAAACGCAGGAGCGCAGCAGGACGCTGCGTATGCTAGCAGTAGCACTGCTGCCTCTCTTTTTTCTTTTTCTTTTTGAAAATGGATTTTCTGTGGTTTTTCCCATGTGGGGCCCGCATCAGGTGGATCCAACCCAGCCATTGGATTCCATGGCTCAATACAAACCAAACAAACCCAATATGCGGTATGTTTTGGCATGTAGAGAAATTAAAGTGGCCCTTAACGAATTTTAACAGTAAAAATCACCATTTTCTGTGCTTTGGCCTGGCAGAACATCGGACTAACTTCATTTTTCGGCTCAACGCCTAAAATGAGCTGGAGAATGGAATGGACGGTGTGAATTACATTCGTATATCAAGGTGGGGCCTACATGAGCAACCGACCCTAAGTTTCAACTCAAACTGATATTTTTTGTTTTCGTTACAGTGCACGGTCAGTTCACACTTAACTGATGTAGCAACGTCCAGCGTCCCTGGACGCTGGATGGTTTGTATACAACACAATTTTGAGGTGGGCCCCACCTACTAGATGGCTTGAATAAAATACATGCTTCATAGTGGGGTCCATCCGAGTGGGCCACACGGCCACATCATCACACACAATAGAAAAAAAATGAAAGAGAGAGAGAGAGAGAGAGAGAGAGAGAGAGAGAGAGAGAGAGAGAGAGAGAGAGAGAAAGAAAGAGGGACACGTGTGATGGAGGGCTCTGCCATATGAGCCCTCCCTTGCATTCAATCATACATCAAGCGGGTCCCATTACACGTGGGCCCATCAAATCGAAAATCAATGGTGGAGATCCTTTCTCCACCAAAATGTAAGGTCTAGATGACCCTATTCATGCAAGGAGAAAAAACATCATGATGGGGTCCATGGAGAATGGCCCCATCATGGAATGATCATGAGGATTAAGGTGGGCCATCGGCCACACCTAGGGTCCAAAGTGAGATCCATACCATCAATCGGTAGGCCTCACTTGGCCCATCATCAAAACATGAAAATCTAACCTATAAAGCACCCACCGTTTGATCTTCTTGGTCCGATCGAACGATGATCTCCTTGTGTCCCTCTTTGATGGACGATGATGAGAGATGAAGGGTCTGGATGATGAATTTTGGGAGAGGAAGTGGGCCACACACAACTCACTTTTCTCACTTGGGAGAGCTTGGACCTGCACCACCTTTGGTTGCTTGAAAATGTGAAGAGAAATGAGAGAGAGAGAGAGAGAGGTTTGTAAGGAGAGAGAGTGATGGGTGATGGATGTGAGGTGAGTGATGGATGTGAGGTGAGTGACTTGTTGACTTTTGGGGTAGGTTGTTTGACTTGTGGAGAAAGAAAGCATGGGTTGCTCTTATACTTGACATGAGGTGATTGATTGATTGATTTGAGTGATTAATTAATGAGACATGTTATAGAGATTCTCTTCGGATTGCAAACGCACAGTATTTTTCTCAAACTAAATGCATGCCCACATCTTCTGGCCAGGGAATCAGATCAGTATACAAGACGCGGCGTTGGAACCGCGACGACGGTGTGGTCGCAATGGTACAAGTCTCAGATTAAGCCGACTCAAATCTACGGGATACGACTTAGCGTCGTGCGCAAACGTTGATTATAGGTCGCAGGTTGTCGGAATTCAACGGGAAGGATCGCGGGGGTTGACAGAATAGTACGGACTAGGATACGGGCCTTACACACTATAACTCCTTGTGCCATGTGGTGAATTCTTTATTATTTTTAGTGATTTGATGTAATTTATTATTTTATTTCAGTGGTGAATGTTGTAATCCTTTTATATTCTCTTGCTAGTTTAAAAGTTTGATTTTAAAAACATTCATGAAATAAGGTTATCCTGCCTAATATTTTAAGTGAAGGTTTTCCTACAAATTATTTATAATTAAGGTTTTATTATTCAAACAATTGAGATTTTTGTAATCTTTTCATATTCCGCATATATTTTGATTATTTTGCATTTTCCTATTCACCCCCCCCCCCCTCTAGGACATTGCTAGCTCACCATTTCAAGTGGTATCAAAGCAGGTTGCTCTTTTTATTTTTTGGACTTACCTCCTTGAGCTAGATTCAGAGATATACGTTGTCGAATTTTGAAAGCCTATTCATTACTAGGCGACCTCCCTTTGATGATTCTAAGTATTCATACTAGAAAGCCAAGATGAGGATTTTCCTCAAATCCATTGATGAACTGTGTGGAAAGCCACTGTAACTAAATGATTTCCTCCTATGATGGAAGAAGTAGCCGATGATGGAACCGTATCAATGAAAAAAAGTGCATAAACTTTTCGGACTACGGTTCCAAAAAGTGAAAGCAGTGCAAATGCAAAAGCCTTAAATGCAAAAACTTGCGCTTTATCGCTAGATGAATTCAAAAGAATCATTTCTTGTAATATAACTAAACAAGCATGGGATATTCTCGAAACTACATATGAAGGAACTACTATAGTTAAAAAAAATCTAAAATCCAAATCCTCACAACCAAATTTGAGGTAATTCGGATGAAGGAAAATGAGTCTTTTATGGACTTATATACGAAACTAAATGACATAGTAAATTCCATGTGGGGTCTTAGAGATAGAATCCCTGTAACATCCCAGATTTTTGCCAACCTGGGATTAGACGTCCTTAGGCGATGGGTCGATCCTAACACCTTATTAACTTGTCAGAACTGAATCCCACAGTCTAAAATCGCTCCTTAACCCATTTCCTTCACAAATGCCGCCCTTCACCACCTTGTTTTTTTTAATTTTTGAAGTACTTTCACATTAGACACTACCTTAAAGTTTAGGTGATGAAGAACAATACTTAAACTAAACATTGCTACAAAGGTCTAAGTACCACCTCGGACCGAAATCACTCAGGACTAAATCCTTTAGAAATTAGGCGAGATTTAGCTAGTGTTAAACTAGAGTGCCTGTGAAATTAGCACCAATCACTTTAAATACGATCTGCAAGACCCAAAACTTGTAGAATCATTGACGCTAGGTTACCCTAAAATCTAGGATCAATCTCATTACCCGGTTACTCTCGGGAGCATCTCAAAACTCCGTATCAGATTTGGACCGCACGTCAGAAGTCCGATTAACACGAAGTTAAGGAACTAGGACCGCCTCGCTGGGCTTGACAACCATCTCAGAAATCAAATCCAGATAGTGTCCCAGCGCTATTCGCTTGAGCTCGGAGTGAAGAGTGTGAGAAATGTAAAATTAATTGAAAATAAAATATCTTGAATAGTAATCTGGCACCTCTCGCTTGCGGATCAGTTTTAAGCAACCAGACCGTCAGAATCAGACCAAATTACACCCTCGGATCAGGAGAAATTTCATACACATTTACATGTACTCGGAATCTCCGATCGAGATCCGCTGACCGTTGAACTGAAAATGGTCTGCCACGCAAGATCTGAGAACCCTACTGGAACGAAAACTTAATAGAACCTAGATCCATTGTCGATGAGCTTAAGTCCGACCTTTGGCTCAAGGAGGCCCGCCAGAAGTCCTCCGTTGAGCTGAAACTGACCCGTTTTGGTTATAACCTAAGTATACTTTGACCTGGAGTCTATTTCGGTGAGTTTTTAGACTATATAAGGACCTTAAACCCTCTCTCATTTCAGCCATACGAATTTGAGAGAAACCCTAGAGAGAGAAGAGAGAAAAGAGAGAGAAAGTGTGGAGTTGTGAGAGATCCTTCCTGCCACTCTTCCCTGCCGCTCCACGAGCTCCACCACTCTGTTCTCATCGCTTTCCCGGCGATTCCAGCCCCATTTCTAGGTAAGAAACCCTAACCCTAATCTGATTTGGGGCTTGGGTGGTTGTAGGTTATGAAATAGCTAACCTATTTCGTTCTATAGGTTGTCAAACTGCCGAATACGGAAGCTTAGCAAACCTATCGACTTCGTTACGATTCTACGACAAAAGGTACGGACTTTAGGTGTATAGGTTATGGTTTTCAACGCTTTCAATGTTAGATAATGATAGATTCATGATCTGCATGCAATTGCACATGTACAAAGTGCTGTCTGTTTTCTGTTTCAATTAAAGATGAACAATATGGAATTCTACATACGCTAGGTATTTGTAGAAAGTACGATATACGTATAAATTTTGGAAATGTGCTTAACATGATTATTTGTTGTATGAATATATTATATATGGATAAATTACTTGTTTGGCGAAAGGACTCGCCCTAATACATGTTTTGGTTATATACACTATGTATGTTGAAATTGTGTATTCTAGAAAGTACAGTATACGTATAAATTTTGGAGATGAGTTTGCCATGATTATTTGCTGTATGAATATACTATATATGGATAAAATACTTGCTTAGCGAAAGGTTAGCCCTAATACATGTTTTGCTAACATACATCATGTATGTTGAAATAGTGTATGCTAAGTGTTTGTGAAAATGACTGAATGAGTATAAAATTCTCATTCCTGCTCGCCATGACTAATTGTCATGGGTTCATGATTGTTGTATTGGCGATACCCCTTTGACGAAAGGATTTGCCCTAAATCACGCCACGACCAATATACACTATATATGCTAAAATGTGTGGCCCAAGTGTTTGTGGAAATGACTGAATGAATATGGAACTTGGATTCCTGCTTGCCAGGACTATCCGTCATGGGTGTATGCGTGTTATGATTGGGGTAACTCCCTAGTGAAAGGATTTGGCCTTATACCTATGTGATCAACATATGTCATGTATGTTGGTGTATATAGTCTAAGTGTTTGTTACAAAGTTTGAATGAGTAGTAGTTAGTAAATTGTAATGTATAAGGGTGTTGAGATATGATTCTCAACTCCTTTAACTATGTGTATGATTTCCTTGGATAGCTGTGTGATTAGGAATTGAATATGTACAAACTCATGCTTGTGTTGTGCTTCATAACATGCTCAACTGCTTTTATGATTTTATTTATGTAATGCATATGTTTATATTCATATTTACGTTGTATGATCCGTCATGGGTGATGGGGGAGTGGAGCAACGAATGCATGCAACAGCCCTGGCAGCCCTAAACGGATAATATCAGACTCTGATTGTATGATTTGAACCTTGATCCATTACTGCTTTACTATTTGAAATTGATTGTGTTTGGGGCTATGATTAAGTCCAGACAATCGGTACCGGAATTGAATTCGTGGCTGTGATTCATTTGCCACCTGTGATGTGTTCGACAAACGTGAGTCGTACTTCGGTTGGCGTTAGTGGTTGGCCACGCAAAGTGCTTATGCACTTCATGTCGTTCAACTTGTTGTGCACTCGAGCTAGCCGAGCTCGTCAAGTAACCTGATTTGTCTAATGTATGTTCACCATGTTTGGTCGCCCCTGCTTGAACCTAGGGTACTAAACTTACCAGTAAATCCCTTTTAACCATGGTACCTCGATCCGCTAAAACTCATGAGCCGAGCATGGTGGTATGGGACACCGTGGTCTAGCTGTCGACCTACGCTGGGGCCACGTGCCTCCCCGTAGTGACCAGTGAGCAACCAGACTCGTGAGCCGATTATGGTGGTACGGGACACTATATTCATGTTGTTGGCCTACATTGATAAGGTGGTGGGGGAGCGGTGCAACCTTTGTGCGTAACAGCCCTGACAGCCCTTTGTAGTGACCTCGAGCATACTCTGAAATCCAGTGAGCCTTAGGGCTTTGCTGCGGTATATAGAGTATGAACAAGGCCTGTTTCTGTATAGTGATGAATCGTTAAAGAGGTGATGGGGGAGTGGTGTAACCTTTGTGCGTAACAGCCCTGACAGCCTTTGCAGTGACCTAGAAACCACAGCATCGTCTGAGATTAACTAGGACTGACGACCCTAGACTTGATCATGTTTGGGAATGATACAAGGGAGGTACCTTAGTTTCCCAATCCTGCTGTTTGAAATGGACTAATTAAAAACTCGGTAATCATGCTCATCATGCATTGCATGTGCCTAGAAGATGTGGAGCACTGAGGGCTGAAAGCATGCCGCGAACGTGAGATGGTGTCGCACGAGGGAGGGTGTGGTGAGGGCATCCATCATACCTGCATCCATACTTGTATTAATAAGAGTAGTTAGGATGTTTAATTTTACTGCTTTATCATTACTGCTTGACTGAGTTGATAACATGTTAACCTATGCTTTATTGTTCCACTGAGTTAGCTACTCACTCCCACATTACGGGACGGTGTTCCGGACACCCACCAGACTTTGTCTGATTGCAGATGGCGACGCTACACTTGAGGCGGAGCCGGACTTGTATGATGACAATGATGCTTGTTCGTATATTCTATGCTGACGGCTTCACGTGAGCCATTTCTTGATCGACGGGATTACAGGGATGTTGACTAGATGACACTACACATTTGGTATAATTTGAATTGTACTTGTAATTCATTAGCCTGGTAACATTATCACACTCTGGAGATTCACCACTATTTTTATATTTTATATATCTATCACAGTCTTCCGCTTGCAATTTAACTGTCTCTGGAGTATGATATGTTGTTTTGGCTTAATCTCACTCATGTTCAAAGCTCAAATGCAGACAACGTTCAATCATCATTCATTTTGTTGCATAAGTGATGCGTTGGAACTCGGGAGTTGAGTTTATGCTCGACCCCCGATTTTCAGTGCATTACAAGATGGTATCAAAGCATGATTTGGATTAAACCGGACCTGGGTTATGGTCACACGACGCACTCTGACATATTCTGACTTAGGAGGGAGCGACGGAACGTAGAAACAGTCATAGGTATCCCAATTTTGCCAATTGGCGAAGTTCACTGAAAACGAACGCCGAAATCGAGTCTGTATTCAACCATGGTCGCACGGGTCGACCTTAAAACATTTCCAGGCCGTCTATAGATGATTCTAGATTACAGTCCACCTCATTCCAACCATTGAAAATCGGTAGAATACGGAATAAGCGTGATGATGATAACTACTCCGAATCCCCGGAGCTTCACTGGACTCCTCACAGAGACTTCTTGAGTCTACAAGAAAGGAAAGCAGAAAATAGAAATAAATTCTAATAAATTCAAAATTGATTAATGAATGACAAAAGAAAAATGAGTTCACAACCCTTTGAATAGGGATACCAAGTAATGGGAAAGAAATAAAAAACAAACTACAACTAAAACTCCTAGGTTGTGATGTCTACTAGTGTGCAAGGTTCTCAGCCAAAAATAATAAGTGTCCTATTTGGCTTCACCAAACCATCCTCCTAATTATTCTAGGCTCTTTTCACAATGAGCGTAACTCCTAAAGCTTAATAGATGAAGAGTAATCAAACAAAAAAAACTACTATTTTAGTAAAATGAAATTGAAACAGGAAATGACCGTCAATCGGAGGGTTTTTCCACAATTTCGGGCTGCGCAACCTGGCGTAGTTGGGTTGGTTGGCTTCATTAGCTCGTTCTACCCCAAATTCATATATTTTACGTCAGATAACTCATTCTGGATTGCAAGATACGTCCGATTTGACCCGAAACGACTCGAAACGGAGTCAGGAGGCCACACGCGTCAATTCAGGGGTGAACCAAGTGGACCCAGGGTGCAATTGGCACCTTGGGGGGGTGGAGAACACCACCCAACCGCGGTGGCAGCACGGCGGGCAAGGTGGACCCCGGTGGAACCGCGGTCAGGTTGACCCACTCGGGTTGGGCCGGTGCTAGTCGTGGTCGGCCTGACCCCTAGGTACGTGTGGTGCGTGCGAAATTGTCGGGGTACCCCTATTTCACGTTGTTTTGCTCCCCTTTCTCTCAAACGCCCCTCCAATCTCTCTTTTCCTCCTATTCTTGCTGTTTTCTCTTCAAATCGCCACTCCAATCGTCTCATTTCCCATTTTCGGTCATCACCCACTCCCTTCCATCGTTTACAGCCACACCTACCTTCTACCCTTTTCGTTTCCCTCATTTGGACTCCCACACCCCCCATTTGAAGCTCAAAATCGGGCAAGCCCTCTAACCCATCCAATTCTTCATTTTCCTTTCTTTACTCCTTGTCAGTTGGGCCTCTACAACCCCTGATGAGAACCAGATCTGTGGAGAACCAAACCTCTAGTCCCTTTTCTCCCTTTAGGGCCCGTTCGGCCAAACTGCATTAGGTGAGTTAGGTGGATAGAATTGTAAAAGTAATAATAAACGTATGTGTAGGTATGGTCCCTTGATGGGTGTATCCCATGATTTTCAATACCATGTTTGGAATGTACGCAATTAAAAGTAAATTTTGAGATTTCCTTTCAAATAACACTTAGAAATTCATTATCCTGGGATTTGGAAATCCCATCTCACACTTTCCAACCCAAGGCTCATTTTCTAAAGCCTGTAAAATCTATTTTTATCCCACCCACCCTCCTACCAAACATGCCATTCCCAATCCCCAAGGGAGATTAGTAATGCAAGCCCATTTAATACAACTTAAGACCACTGGCCAAATAGTGTTGAAGTGATAAAGTCCCTTGATATACATTAACCCACCACACTCTGACAGCTTAAGCTTTTAGAGTAAATGGTTGTTTGACAAATAGGCCCTAGAGTTTGGACCTAGAGCGGTGCTTTGACAGACCTGACAGTATAGGAAATCCAACAAATTAAGAATGTGAACCTTAGGACCCTCTTAGCTGGTATGAGCATGTGTGAAATGCTCAGGCGTAGTTAAATTCGACTTCAGGCAACTCAGTTCCAATTAGACAACCTTGACCCTCAGTGATAAGACTCTTCCTTGTATTAGAAATGAAGTGAAATCCTCTAGCGTATAAGCATAGACTTTGGACTCACCTATGGATGTTCACTACTCCTAAATTAAGACTAGACTACTGGTTAGGCTAAGGAAAGTAAAGGACTAATTAATTTTGTTAAGCCAATTGCATGATAGACTTAGTTAGTTGGCTTGATTAGGTTGGAACGAGACCCCGTTCCCTTGTTGAATCCCCTCGGTACTCATAGACTTCTTTAATGACTCTTAGGAGGCTTGTTTGATTAGTAACTATTCACGCTTAGAGAAAACTTATATATCCCTTGGATTTAATGATAGGTCAAATCAATACACCCCTTAGAATCGCCTTCTCAAAGACTTAGACCATCTGGACCACGGAGCAGAGAAACTACATATAAGCGAGATATTCGCGGTTTGAATTGAATTCTCAATCCTGGTAGTGACCAATGAACTCTATGCTCTGATCAAGCAGAAGGTCGGGATCAACTAGGATTAAGAACTGATACGACAATTTTCTGTCCTACCTAGGCAGGAGGTTCATGTATCCGACTCAGACCCACCACACAACATTTCTTCCGTGTTGGCCGAACCACTTGCAACCAAAAGTTTATAACTTCGTCTTTGAAAAGTATTAGAAGTATATAGTCGATAGTGACTTTGTCTTTTAGGCCCAAAGAATTACCCAAATGGGCAACAAATAGTTAGGAATTAGGTCCTAAATTACATGCCATGTCGGCATACATTTTGTCCATATGAATGAAGAAAGATAACCTGCCTGTTATGCTAGGCATGATTAAATAGGATCAGTCTGGACCGTGACAAAACTCCTTGGTAGGATTAGGCATCTTGCCACAGACTCACACCTGTCCCTGAAATCAACCACGATACCGTCATATTTAACTCCTTTCTATGACCATAGGTACCAATGTCATAGTACACAGCATCGATGGAAGGAAGACCATTGTATTGAGGGATTGTTTTCCATTTCGTATCAAGGATAGGTCCTACATTTCACCTTGTTCCGACATACGGATCAAGACATAGATCTTGAACCCTGGAGGTAGAAATAATTTTTTAAGGGGGCTAGAAAATTATAAGCCCAATCTAGTTAAGTCAGTTTATACACCTCTTTGATCCGGGTAGCGCAGCGAAAGCGTGGTGGACCCTACCCCACTGGCCTAGGATCGAAACTGTGCTCGTTAAATACGAATATTATAGAAGCCCTAATAAGTTCTACTATGAGAAACCGTTTTAGGATGATCTAGTAAGATTTGATTCATCATTTCCTTTGACATAGATAATAACGAGGACTCTCTTAGACTAAGACTTAAAGGGCAACCTTAGACATAGACCATTTGAGCCTTTCAATGATGGACACTCCCTACGTTTCTAGAGTGATCGAACTACGGAGTTACTGAAATATACAACTGTGAAACATTCGCGGCTTGACCCAATTCTCAATCCTGGGTGACTACCAATGAACTCACTGCTTGGCCGAGCAGAAGACCAGGATCCACCAGGATTCAGAAGGGATACGATGAGCTTTCTACCCTGGCCCGGTAGATGATCGATGTATCGGGATTAAGCCCACCATAAACGTCTCTCTGTGTTGGTCAAACAATGAAAACAGCTATCTTACTCTAGATAATTGGGATTTGTCGTCGAGACTCCAAATAGGTAAAGAAATAAATTGTAGCGAACCATCAGGGTATGGGAAATGGATAAATAAATAAGTTTTAAGGGGGGTAGACTAAAATAAACCAGGCTTGTATATACCCTACCACGCGTAGAAACTCGAAATCAATAAAACTTCGGCAAAAGAAATAATTAAATCTTCCCTTATTACACTTAGCCAATTTCGGGGACGAAATTTTGTTTTAAGGGGGGTAGATTGTAACATCCCGGATTTTTGCCAACCTGGGATTAGACGTCCTTAGGCGATGGGTCGATCCTAACACCTTATTAACTTGTCAGAACTGAATCCCACAGTCTAAAATCGCTCCTTAACCCATTTCCTTCACAAATGCCACCCTTCACCACCTTGTTTTTTTTTAATTTTCGAAGTACTTTCACATTAGACACTACCTTAAAGTTTAGGTGATGAAGAACAATACTTAAACTAAACATTGCTACAAAGGTCTAAGTACCACCTCAGACCGAAATCACTCAGGACTAAATACTTTAGAAATTAGGCGAGATTTAGTTAGTGTTAAAATAGAGTGCCTGTGAAATTAGCACCAATCACTTTAAATACGATCGGCAAGACCCAAAACTTGTAGAATCATTGACGCTAGGTTACCCTAAAATCTAGGATCAATCTCATTACCCAGCTGCTCTCGGGAGCATCTCAAAACTCCGTATCGGATCTGGACCGCACGTCGGAAGTTCGATTAACACGAAGTTAAGGAACTAGGACCGCCTCGCTGGGCTTGACAATCATCTCGGAAATCAAATCCAGATAGTGTCCCAGCGCTATTCGCTTGAGCTCGGAGTGAAGAGTGTGAGAAATGTGAAATTAATTGAAAATAAAATATCTTGAATAGTAATCTGGCACCTCTCGCTTGCGGATCAGTTTTAAGCAACCAGACCGTCAGATCAGACCAAATTACACCCTCGGATCAGGAGAAATTTCATACACATTTACATGTACTCGGAATCTCCGATCGAGATCCGCTGACCGTTGAACTGAAACTGGTCCACCACGCGTGATCTGAGAACCCTACTAGAACGAAAACTTAATAGAACCTAGATCCATTATCGGTGAGCTTAAGTCCGACCTTTGGCTCAAGGAGGCCCGCTAGAAGTCCTCCGTTGAGCTGAAACTGACCCATTTTGGTTATAACTTAAGTATACTTTGACCTGGAGTCTATTTCGGTGAGTTTTTAGACTATATAAGGACCTTAAACCCTCTCTCATTTCAGCCATACGAATTTGAGAGAAACCCTAGAGAGAGAAGAGAGAAAAGGGAGAGAAAGTGTGGGAGTTGTGAGAAATCCTTCCTGCCACTCTTCCCTGCCGCTCCACGAGCTCCACCACTCCGTTCTCATCGCTTTCCCGGCGATTCCAGCCCCATTTCTAGGTAAGAAACCCTAACCCTAATCTGATTTGGGGCTTGAGTGGTTGTAGGTTATGAAATAGCTAACCTATTTCGTTCTATAGGTTGCCAAACTGCCGAATACGGAAGCTTAGCAAACCTATCGACTTCGTTATGATTCTACGACAAAAGGTGCGGACTTTAGGTGTATAGGTTATGGTTTTCAACGCTTTCAATGTTAGATAATGATAGATTCATGATCTGCATGCAATTGCACATGTACAAAGTGCTGTCTGTTTTCTGTTCGGTTAAAGATGAAAAATATGGAATTCTACATACTCTAGGTATTTGTAGAAAGTACGATATACGTATAAATTTTGGAAATGTGCTTGACATGATTATTTGTTGTATGAATATATTATATATGGATAAATTACTTGTTTGGCGAAAGGACTCGTCCTAATACATGTTTTGGTTATATACACTATGTATGTAGAGATTGTGTATTCTAGAAAGTACAGTATACGTATAAATTTTGGAGATGAGTTTGCCATGATTATTTGCTGTATGAATATACTATATATGGATAAAATACTTGCTTAGCGAAAGGTTAGCCCTAATACATGTTTTGCTAACATACATCATGTATGTTGAAATAGTGTATGCTAAGTGTTTGTGAAAATGACTGAATGAGTATAGAATTCTCATTCGTGCTCGCCATGACTAATTGTCATGGGTTCATGATTGTTGTATTGGCAATACCCCTTTGATGAAAGGATTTGCCCTAAATCACGCCACGGCCAATATACACTATATATGCTAAAATGTGTGGCCCAAGTGTTTGTGGAAATGACTGAATGAATATGGAACTTGGATTCCTGCTTGCCATGACTATCCGTCGTAGGTGTATGCGTGTTATGATTGGGGTAACTCCCTAGTGAAAGGATTTGGCCTTATACCTATGTGATCAACATATGTCATGTATGTTGGTGTATGTAGTCTAAGTGTTTGTTACAAAGTTTGAATGAGTAGTAGTTAGTAAATTGTAATGTATAAGGGTGTTGAGATATGATTCTCAACTCCTTTAACTATGTGTATGATTTCCTTAGATAGCTGTGTGATTAGGAATTGAATATGTACAAACTCATGCTTGTGTTGTGCTTCATAACATGCTCAACTGCTTTTATGATTTTATCTATGTAATGCATATGTTTAAATTCATATTTACGTTGTATGATCCATCATGGGTGATGGGGGAGTGGAGCAACGAAAGCGTGCAACAGCCCTGGCAGCCCTAAACGGATAATATCATACTCTGATTGTATGATTTGAACCTTTATCCATTACTGGGCTATGATTAAGTCCAGACAATCGGTACCAGAATTGAATTCGTGGCTGTGATTCATTTACCACGTGTGATGTGTTCGACAAACCCGAGTCGTACTTCGGTTGGCGATAGTGGTTAGCCACGCGAAGTGCTTATGCACTTCATGTCGTTCAACTTGTTGTGCGCTCGAGCTAGCCGAGCTCGTCAAGTAACCTGATTTGTCTAATGTATGTTCACCATGTTTGGTCACCCCTGCTTGAACCTAGGGTACCAAACTTACCAGTGAAATCCCTTTTAACCATGATACCTCGATCCGCTAAGACTCATGAGCCGGGCATGGTGGTATGGGACACCGTGGTCGAGTTGTCGGCCTACGCTGAGGCCATGTGCCTCCCCGTAGTGACCAGTTAGCAACCAGACTCGTGAGCCGATTATGGTGGTATGAGACACTATATTCGTGCTGTCGGCCTACATTGATAAGGTGATGGGGGAGCGGTGCAACCTTTGTGCGTAACAGCCCTGACAGCCCTTTGTAATGACCTCGAGCATACTCTGAAATTGCAGTGAGCCTTAGGGCTTTGCCGCGGTACATAGAGTATGAACTAGGCCTATTTCTGTATAGTGATGAATCGTTAAAGAGGTGATGGGGGAGTGGTGTAACCTTTGTGCATAACAGCCCTTACAGCCTTTGCAGTGACCTAAAAACCACACCATCGTTTGAGATTAACTAGGACTGACGACCCTAGACTGGATCATGTTTGGGAATGATACAAGGGAGGTACCTTAGTTTCCCAATCCTGCTGTTTGAAATGGACTAATTAAAAACTCGGTAATCATGCTCATCATGCATTGCATGTGCCTGGAAGATGTGGAGCACTGAGGGATGAAAGCATGCCGCGAATGTGAGATGGTGTCGCACGAGGGAGGGTGTGGTGTGGGCATCCATCATACCTGCATCCATACTTGCATTATTAAGAGTAGTTAGGAGTGTTTGATTTTACTGTTTTATCATTACTGCTTGACTGAGTTGATAACATGTTAACCTATGCTTTATTGTTCCACTAAGTTAGCTACTCACTCCCACATTACGGGACGGTGTTCCGGACACCCACCAAACTTTGTCTGATTGCAGATGGCGATGCTACACTTGAGGCGGAGCCAGACTTGTATGATGACAATGATGCTTGTTCGTATATTCTATGCTGACGGCTTCACGTGAGTCATGTCTTGATTGACGGGATTACAGGGATGTTGACTAGATGACACTACACATTTGGTATAATTTGAATTGTACTTGTAATTCATTAGCCTGGTAACATTATCACACTCTGGAGATTCACCACTGTTTTTATATTTTATATATCTATCACAGTCTTCCGCTTACAATTTAACTGTCTCTGGAGTATGATATGCTGTTTTGGCTTAATCTCACTCATGTTCAAAGCTCAAATGCAGACAACATTCAATCATCATTCATTTTGTTGCATAAGTGATGCGTTGGAACTCGGGAGTTGAGTTTATGCTCGACCCACGATTTTCAGGGCATTACAATCCCTGAAAGCAAGGTTTGCGCAAAAATACTGCGATCACTTTCTGATAGGTTTAATTCAAAGGTTGCTGCTATACATGAATTAAGAGATATAAATGCTATGAAAGTTGAGGAGATAGTTGGTTCTCCTCAAACTTATGAGCTGAATTTCAAAGCTCCCAAAATCAAGTCCATTTCTCTTAAATCTTCTAAATCTAATTCAAATGAATCTAATATAAATTCTGATTTTGAATAAAACGAAGATGATATGGCCATGTTAGCAAAGAAATTTTATAAAATTTTCAAAAATAAGAAAATAACAGATTTTTAAAAACCATTCAATAAAAGAAAAGGAAATTTAAATTTTGGAAATCTATAACAAAAGACACCCAATGTTTCAACTGTTCTGAATATGGGCATTTGGCTTCTAAATGTCCTAAAAGGATAAATATAGAAGAAAAGGCATGATAGCTACTTAGGATGAATCATCAAAATCTGAAACTAATTTTGAAATTGATGATTCAGATAAGGAAAATGCAAACGATTTGAAAGCCTTTATGACTATAGGCAGAATCACTTCTTTAGATAATTGTGATATATCTGATTATGAAACTCCAAGAAGTGACTTTGAAAATGAAGATGATTTTTAGGATGCATATAATGCCCTACACAGAGAAAGTTGTAAAATTGCGGCCGATTTGAAATTCAAAAAGAAAATTATGCTAAACTACAATTAGAACGTAAAAAAATTATTTTAGAAAAATCTCATTTTTCTGATTGTTATGAAAAGACTAAATTAGATTTGAGTTTTAAGTCTTTTGAATTCTAAAAGCTTAAAATTGAAAATGAGAAACTAAAACTTGAAGTTTTGTTTCCAACCCTAAGTGCAAGGTCGCGATGTAGTAATAACTCGGTGAGAAAAGTCTATAAACATTTCATTTTCCTCCATATGAATTTCTTCAAATTTGGTTGTGAGGAGTTGGACTTTAGATTTTTTGACAATTGATGTACCCTCGTGTGTCATTTCTAATATATCCTAGGCTCGCTTTACAGTATCACAGGATATGATTCTTTCGAACTCATCCGGTGATGGTGCGCAAGTGTTTGCATTTAATAATTTTGCAATGACACTACTCTCACTTTTCTGAAGTGTGGACCAAGATGTATAAGGTGTTATTCTCATTGATTTTGATCCATTGATACCAGTTACTTCAATGGTAGGAGGGCTCCATTCAGTCACTGTGGCTTGCCACACACTTTCATCCACTGATTTGAGGAAGATCCTCATTCGGGCTTTCCAATAGGCATAGTTGGAGCCATCAAAGGGTGGAGGCCTAGTGACTGATAGGCTATCAAAATTTGACATCTTATTTACATAGCTTAGATCGTTAGCTCAGGAAATAAATCCAAATAAAAACAATAAGAACGAGCTATTAGGCTTTGATACCACTTGAAATGGCCAAGCTATATGTCCTAGAAGGGGGGGGGGGGGTGAATAGGACTATGCCATATTAATATAAAATCAGTGGAATAAAAATAAATAGATAGCCTTACAATTATAGATCAATTCACAATGTTGTAATCAATTCAACCTTAATAAATAAGTATTGAGAGGTTGATACAAATTCAGTTCTAAGGACAACCTTACACCATAATAAACAAGGGCTTATGGTAGGACAACCTTATTTCTAGAACGTCTTTTGAATCAATAACTCAATCTGAATAGAAATAACCAAATAGCAAGGAACTGAAATAAAGTGCAGAAATAAAGATCTAACTTATTACAACAATCCTCACACTTGCTTGAAATGTAAATTGTTACAACATTCACATCCACACGTACATCCCACAAAATTGAATGATAAATGATATGAAATTTAAGCAAGCATTCAATCTACAAGACAAAGAGTTATAGTGGTTCGCCTGTGTGTACACCAACTGTCTTTCAACAGCCACACAGAATGCTACTCCACTCCTAATATCCTCACACAGGGGATATTAGCGTTTACTATCAAATAGGTTTTCACAGGTTCACCAAAAACCTTTACAATTATGTCTTTTTAACTTGGGCTTACACAATTCAAAAACTCACACTTCTGAGTTTTCTGGCTCTCATCAGACAACCACACAAATTGAGTTTTTTTGGCGAATCTCAAACAAAAACCAAAATAGCAAGGAATTTACAAAATTGTAAAATACCTTGATTTCTCCTTTTCATAGCATCCCGGTAGAACCAATTGGAGTAGATGTTCGAATATAGAAGTTCAATGTCTACTACTCACTTTAATATGGTTCGAAGTTCTAATTGATTTTAGATTTAAACTAGTTGGGCGTAGCTATATTTGATTTTGATTCCAAGAAGAAGAATAAGGCAGTTCCTCTTTTCAAATGAGATTGGAATATGGGAACAAAATCAAATTAAATAAGCTAGCAAAAAGAGAAAGCAATTATGCACAAAATAGCTTAAAAACAAACATAAACTTATCTCAGAGTGGAGCCTTGAATTCACTTAATTTTTAATGAATAAACTCTGAAATTCGTGTGCTATTTATAGCTGAAGGAATTCGTCTTCGACTGGTCCTAAGGTCACCACGACTGGTCCTGGAATAAACCGATTTTTGAATTTTTGAGCGCGATCGCATCAGACCGTTGTACGACTGGTCGTAGGCAGTCCACGACTAGTCGAAAGCAGTTCACGAATAGTCGAGACCTCTCTACGACCGGTCGTGCGACACTTGATTTAGTCGCTGGAGTTTGAGTCGTAGCTTTACGACTGGTCGAAGGTCGAGTCGAAACCATCCCACGACCGGTCGAGCAGACTCTAGGACTGGTCGTAGCCGAACCAGAAAATCTGATTAAATACAACAATTTTAGGACTGGTCTTGGAACTTCTTAGACTGGTCAAACCAGTGCTAGGACTGGTCAAACAAGGTCTAGGACTGGTCTTAGAATAGACCAAAATCATGTAATAATATTCAAATGA